>OY740779.1:31076147-31415039 GCA_963513935.1 Aphrophora alni | reverse complement strand
GGTCCTTCAAGATTTTTAAATTGTAACATATTTAAAAAAATTTGTTTAGCTACAGATAGAAAAAACAACACAAAATTACTACTTTTCAAAAATCGCCTCATATTTTTCTTTAAAAATCCGCGCAAGAAACACAACCAAATAAAACTTAAAATTGCAAAAAAAGAATAAATTTTTAGACAATCTGTGGGTAGTTGTGTTTAAAATATTATATTATCTGACAATCTTAAAGACTCGCAAACTGTGAGATTTTTCTGTGACAATGTTAAATTTTGATTGTTTTACGTAAAGGATATAAGCTACGTAAATAATTTATCTGTTAGGATAGGTTAGGTTAAATTGGTCGCCATGATATTATTTTTGTTAATAATTGTTTTTGTATTTATTGTATAATTTTTAACTAGAGCGGGTTGGTTCTTGGCAGTAAAGTAGGTTAGGTTAGGTTAAGTTGGGCGCCATTTTATTTTTTGTTAATAATTGTTTTTGTATTTATTTTAGTATTTTTAAACTAGAGCTGGTTGGTTCTTGAGAGCAGAGTAGGTTAGGTGAGGTTAAGTTGGGCGATATGATATTATTTATGTTAATAATTGTTTTTGTATTTATTTTAGTATTTTTAAACTAGAGCTGGTTGGTTGTTGACAGCAAAGTAGGTTAGGTTAGGTTAATTTGGGCGATATGATATTATTTATGTTAATAATTGTTTTTGTATTTATTTTATTTATTTTTAACTAGAGCTGGTTGGTTGTTGACAGCAAAGTAGGTTAGGTTAGGTTAAGTTGGGCGCCATTTTATTTTTTGTTAATAATTGTTTTTGTATTTATTGTATAATTTTTAACTAGAGCGGGTTGGTTCTTGGCAGTAAAGTAGGTTAGGTTAGGTTAAGTTGGGCGATATGATATTATTTATGTTACTAATTTGTTTTTGTATTTATTTTTAACTAGAGTTGGTTGGTTGTTGACAGCAAAGTAGGTTAGGTTAGGTTAAGTTGGGCGATATGATATTATTTATGTTAATAATTGTTTTTGTATTTTTTTCATTTATTTTTAACTAGAGCTGGTTGGTTGTTGACAGCAAAGTAGGTTAGGTTAGGTTAAGTTGGGCGCCATTTTATTTTTTGTTAATAATTGTTTTGGTATTTATTTGAGTATTTTTTAACTAGAGCTGGTTGGTTGTTGACAGCAAAGTAGGTTAGGTTAGGTTAAGTTGGGCGCCATTTTATTTTTTGTTAATAATTGTTTTTGTATTTATTTTAGTATTTTTTAACTAGAGCTGGTTGGTTGTTGACAGCAAAGTAGGTTAGGTTAGGTTAAGTTGGGCAATATGATATTATTTTTGTTAATAATTGTTTTTGTATTTATTTTAGTATTTTTTAACTAGAGTTGGTTGGTTGTTGACAGCAAAGTAGGTTAGGTTAGGTTAAGTTGGGCGATATGATATTATTTATGTTAATAATTGTTTTTGTATTTATTTTAGTATTTTTTAACTAGAGTTGGTTGGTTGTTGACAGCAAAGTAGGTTAGGTTAGGTTAAGTTGGGCGATATGATATTATTTATGTTAATAATTGTTTTTGTATTTATTTTAGTATTTTTTAACTAGAGCTGGTTGGTTGTTGACAGCAAAGTAGGTTAGGTTAGGTTAAGTTGGGCGCCATTTTATTTTTTGTTAATAATTGTTTTTATATTTATTGTATAATTTTTAACTAGAGTTGGTTGGTTGTTGACAGCAAAGTAGGTTAGGTTAGGTTAAGTTGGGCGATATGATATTATTTATGTTAATAATTGTTTTTGTATTTATTTTATTTATTTTTAACTAGAGCTGGTTGGTTGTTGACAGCAAAGTAGGTTAGGTTAGGTTAAGTTGGGCGATATGATATTATTTATGTTAATAATTGTTTTTGTATTTATTTTATTTATTTTTAACTAGAGCGGGTTGGTTCTTGCAGTAAAGTAGGATAGGTTAGGTTAAGTTGGGCGCCATTTTATTTTTTGTTAATAATTGTTTTTGTATTTATTTTAGTATTTTTTAACTAGAGCTGGTTGGTTGTTGACAGCAAAGTAGGTTAGGTTAGGTTAAGTTGGGCAATATGATATTATTTTTGTTAATAATTGTTTTTGTATTTATTTTAGTATTTTTTAACTAGAGTTGGTTGGTTGTTGACAGCAAAGTAGGTTAGGTTAGGTTAAGTTGGGCGATATGATATTATTTATGTTAATAATTGTTTTTGTATTTATTTTAGTATTTTTTAACTAGAGTTGGTTGGTTGTTGACAGCAAAGTAGGTTAGGTTAGGTTAAGTTGGGCGATATGATATTATTTATGTTAATAATTGTTTTTGTATTTATTTTAGTATTTTTTAACTAGAGCTGGTTGGTTGTTGACAGCAAAGTAGGTTAGGTTAGGTTAAGTTGGGCGCCATTTTATTTTTTGTTAATAATTGTTTTTATATTTATTGTATAATTTTTAACTAGAGTTGGTTGGTTGTTGACAGCAAAGTAGGTTAGGTTAGGTTAAGTTGGGCGATATGATATTATTTATGTTAATAATTGTTTTTGTATTTATTTTATTTATTTTTAACTAGAGCTGGTTGGTTGTTGACAGCAAAGTAGGTTAGGTTAGGTTAAGTTGGGCGATATGATATTATTTATGTTAATAATTGTTTTTGTATTTATTTTATTTATTTTTAACTAGAGCTGGTTGGTTGTTGACAGCAAAGTAGGTTAGGTTAGGTTAAGTTGGGCGCCATTTTATTTTTTGTTAATAATTGTTTTTGTATTTATTTTTAACTAGAGCGGGTTGGTTCTTGCAGTAAAGTAGGATAGGTTAGGTTAAGTTGGGCGCCATTTTATTTTTTGTTAATAATTGTTTTTGTATTTATTTTATTTATTTTTAACTAGAGCGGGTTGGTTCTTGCAGTAAAGTAGGATAGGTTAGGTTAAGTTGGGCGCCATTTTATTTTTGTTAATAATTGTTTTTGTATTTATTTTAGTATTTTTAAACTAGAGCTGGTTGGTTGTTGACAGCAAAGTAGCTTAGGTTAGGTTAATTTGGGCGATATGATATTATTTATGTTAATAATTGTTTTTGTATTTATTTTAGTATTTTTAAACTAGAGCTGGTTGGTTGTTGACAGCAAAGTAGGTTAGGTTAGGTTAATTTGGGCGATATGATATTATTTATGTTAATAATTGTTTTTGTATTTATTTTAGTATTTTTAAACTAGAGCTGGTTGGTTGTTGACAGCAAAGTAGGTTAGGTTAGGTTAAGTTGGGCGATATGATATTATTTATGTTAGTAATTGTTTTTGTATTTATTTTGGTATTTTTTAACTAGAGTTGGTTGGTTGTTGACAGCAAAGTAGGTTAGGTTAGGTTAAGTTGGGCGATATGATATTATTTATGTTAATAATTGGTTTTGTATTTAATTTTCATTTATTTTTAACTAATAGCTGGTTGGTTCTTGACAGCAGAGTAGGTTAGGCTCGGTTAGGGTAAGTTGGGCGCCATGATATTATTTTTGTTAATATAATTTTTTTTGTATTTATTTTAATATTTTTTAACTAGAGCGGGTTGATTCTTGACAGCAAAATAGGTTAGGTTAGGTCAGGTCAGGTTAAGTTAGGTTAGGTTAAATAGGTCGCCATGATATTATTTATGTTAATAATTGATTTTGTATTTATAAGTTTTTTAAAATTAAAGCTGGTTGGTAGTTGACAGAACAGTACGGATAGCTGTGCTGAGAAAGTGTTATTTTTAGATGAACTGAACTATAATTTCTCTAGTGGTATTTTGTTTATATTACACGTTACTGGAGAAACTGTTCAGTAAATATTCATAAGTTAATTGTCTCTATCTTTAAAAAAAAAGGTTCGTGAATAGTGAGTTATAAAAGAATCAGTAATGTGGCTGTTATGAAATGTGCAATTTCTTCGTTCAAATTTTGGTGAAATGCGAAGACAAATGAATCGAAACCGAGAACAAACTCGTAAAAATAAATTAAAATTCAACACTAAACAGCTGTCATTTTTTAATAATTACACTAAGGGGGCGTGACGTAACTACAGTTTGATTTTTGAAGTTCACGTATCACTGAAGATGACGACACTGTTGTTGAAACGCGTTATATTTAATTATTTGTTTTTAATTTTACAACGCCTCTATTCAGAGCGACATTTATCGTAGGCCTACCTCCAGTAGGCTACATGTCCAGGAAACATCCTTTCGCTTTGTGAGATTGTCTACTAACAAACCCAATTAAGAATCAAGTATCCCTACATGGTAAGGAAGTACGGTCAGATAATTGGAGCAACGGAAAGGTAAACATGCGACAAATATAGAAAGTGCGATGTTGTCGCTATTAATTAAACCTCGCGCTGGTTTCCGCGGAAACTACAGAAATCCGTCATCATTAATATTTCTAAACTACTGTATACAGGGTGATCGTTTTATTGTTTTCTTGTCAACTATTGATCCTAAGGAAAAATTTAAAAGGAAATCTTTCGTTTCTTTTCTATGGAATTTACAAGATGTGAAAAATGGCGGCCATTTTATAATATGACAGCTTACTTTAAAAACCCTCACGAAAACGCCTATTTTTTTTTGATGGTTAGGATTTTAAACTAGTTTAAAAGACTTTTTATTCTTGGATATTTTTTGATATACCCATTCGTTTAGGTTAGGTTAGGTTAGGTTTGGTTATGTTAGATTAAGTTAGGTTAGGTTAGTTTAGGTTAGTTTAGTTTAGTTTAGGTTCGGTTAGGTTAGGTTATGTTAGATTAGAATAGGTTAGGTTAGGTTAGGTTAGGTATGGTTAGGTTAGGTTCGGTTAGGGTAGGTTAGGTTAGGTTAGGTTAGGTTTGGTTATGTTAGATTAGGTTAGGTTAGGTTAGTTTAGGTTAGGTTAGGTTAGGTTAGGTTAGGTTAGGTTAGGTATGGTTAGGTTAGGTTCGGTTAGGTTAGGTTAGGTTAGGTTAGGTTAGGTTAGGTTATGTTAGGTTAGGTTAGGTTAGGTTAGGTTATGTTAGGTTAGGTTAGGTTAGGTTAGGTTAGGTTAGGTTAGGTTAGGTTAGGTATGGTTAGGTTAGGTTCGGTTAGGTTAGGTTAGGTTAGGTTAGGTTAGGTTAGGTTAGGTTAGGTTAGGTTAGGTTATGTTAGATTAGGTTAGGTTAGGTTAGGTTAGGTATGTTTAGGAAACCCATTCGTTTAGGAGTTAAAGTCTCTTAAACTTACAAAAACTGAAAGTATTTTTGGGAGCCGATTTTACGTACTTCTCATTTTTGCATGAAGTTAAAAATGTAAATTAGGTCTAGTCTAGGAATGCACGACTATACCTAGTCTAATGCAGGTATAGTCTAGTGTGGATACAAATATAACATTCAAAAGTAAAATACTTTTTAGAACTGAAAATCTACTGCAATTATAAGCAGAACTTTATCTTTCCCACAAATTAGTTATTTTAGTTTTACTACTACATTGTTAGTTACTCTTTCTAGACAATACCTAATTAAATTGGTAATTTAAAGTACAGAAAATATACCAGTTTATACATTTTTGATTGCTCAACAGCATTTAAACTCCTAAACAATTAGATTTATTAAAAAAAATACTCAAAATAACAAAATCTTAAAATTTGGTATGAAATCTGACATCGTCGTACAAATAGGGGTTTCCCATAGTGAACACGAGTAATGATCACCCTGTGTATTTGAGTGTGAATTTATTATTTTTATAGTTCATTTATGTTAGATAATTAAAGATATCTTTTTTGCCAGAAATACAGCGTTGAAGTCTTTTTATAATATTGATACAAATTTAATATGCTAGGGTGGCAGTATAATATAGTATGTTTTTGAGTTTTTACTTAAATATAAATAGTTATTTGTGCAACTAGTGAGCAAAGTGGCACTTTTTTAAACGAGAGAAAAATATTGACGCACGAGGCTTGCCGAGTGCGTCAATTTTATCGAGTTTAAAAAAGTGCCACTTTGCTCACGAATTGCACAATATACTTTGTCTACAGTTGTTATTTTTGTTATTTTGGCAATAAAACATACTGGCGGTCGTACGTTTTCCTTGATTTGACAGGAAGGAGATTTAGTACAACGTTGTTAGCTTTTTCCGCTAATTTAGGCGGGGTATTTGACAGGTTTTCATCCTCTGAACTGTCCATATTTTAAAACTAACTACACAAAATACAGCAGTAGTGCTAAACAACACATCAACACTGAGTAGAAGTTCTCACGTCAAAACTGAGGTTATTTATGAATATTACAAATAACTTAGGTGTATTGTTGAGGAAACGGGATTGCCAACTTCAAAACTCGTCGAACGAAAAATACTCTCCGTGTACATACACTGTCAATCATCTTCATGAATAATTACTTCCCTTTTCAAATTTAAAACGTTGTTTTGTTGTTTATTTATGTTATTTTACATGTAAGAATTAATCTAACTTACATACGGGACATTTCCTGTATATTATAAATCAATTCAAATAAACTTAACCTAAATTTTGTTTTGTTTGGTTGCCATTCGGAGTGAGCAAAGTAGTGTGCAAAGTAGTGGGCAAAGTGAAACTGTTGAGAAATCAGCTGTTTTGCAAACTAATTTAAATGAACAAAATGCCACTTTGTCAACAACTGTAGACAAACTCTATTTTCAACGTTCGTTTTTTACATATACAGGCTAGCCTCACGCGAATTCCCATCAGCTAAGCCACAAATAAAATGAACATCAGATAGTTCGAGATTAGAATAACTATGGTTCGGCATTTGAACAAACTTAGATAATTTCAACCTAACCTGATCACATTAATGATGTTTGAAGTAAACAAAACAATAATACCAACAATGCAACTCAACAACCACATGGTTTTTAATCAGTTGATTTTAAACAGCTGATCAGCTGATTGGGGCTATTTACAACTAATGGATTTTTTTGCAGCCTCTTAACACACATTTCAATGTATCTCGGTTATGTTTTGTTCGATTCTCATGTTTTTGGTGTTGACAGATTGGAAATAAAATTTTATAAAAAAAATTGTTCTTAGTAAATTGTTGTATTTTTTACCGTTTTCCCGCCATTTTAAATTAAAAGTTATAAAATGGCCGCCATTTTGAAATTCTAAATTGGACCAAGTTGAATTTTTTTTCTACAGTAGGTCTCTTTTATTTAAACATACTTACCGAGTTTTATAAAGATCGGTTGAAAAATTTTTGAAAGTAACAATTATTTTGTAAAAAATACAAAATGGCGGATATCTGGTAAACGAAGCGTTTTTGGGAAAAAAAAATTATTCGTGATTTTCTCTTTATTTTGACCCATATAACCTTTTCCCAGAGTTTGGCACTTTACTTATGGGACACCCTGTATTACGAATAGTTTTGGTTGCTTTGTATTTAGATTTTGCGACGTGTGTGGGAAATATTTTAGGACAATTTTAACCTTCAGAGGACCTCTTAAACGCTGTTCCCGCAAGAATCTATCTTTCACCCATCAAAGAATGTGAAATAGAAAGTCAAAGTTGGTTGAGAAGAAAGAGATAAACTCTACAAATCGAGAGTACAATGCCTGAGAAAGTCCAATGACGTCACGAGTAAATTTATTCTTACGAAATACCGCCCACTCTACAGTTTTAGTCTAAATAATCAAACTTTAACTTTCCTAACTATTCAAATGCTCCCGAAAACTTGTTACATAATGTGAGCCAGGTGTGCCAACCGTTTAAAAGTAATTAACAACATTTCTCATGTAACAGTTGGCATACTATTTGCGTAACCTACTGCTATCTAGTGGTTTGGTAATAATGTACATGCGGCGGAGAGACCTAAAGACGTCTCTGTTATGTGCGAGTCGAAAAAGTAATTTATTGAATGA
Source organism: Aphrophora alni (assembly GCA_963513935.1). NCBI lineage: Eukaryota > Metazoa > Arthropoda > Insecta > Hemiptera > Aphrophoridae > Aphrophora > Aphrophora alni. Next base: position 31,407,171 of record OY740779.1, on the reverse strand, counting down.
ATCCATCTATCATACAGCATAAACGCGCCGACCGATTTTAATTAATTTTGATATGTTGGCATATTTGTGCCATACATTGAGACAATAATTTCTAGAACTCAAAATTTAACTAGTCGCTGTAAAAACAGAAAATTTTAATTTTCCATCCCCCAGTTTCATAGTAAGATGTTGGTATTTAAGAGGAGACTCCACTAGCTGGCCGGTGCCGTCTGCCGCCCATAAGACTAATGTAATAGAATAACACCCATAAATTCCTTGTTTTTAAAGCAATAAATACAGTTGAATGTGTTTTGTTGAACCAAATTAAAAATATTTTTTTCTGTTTTACATGAAAACCAAAACAACATTTTTTTTTACTTTAGCAACTTTTTAAGAAAGTACCTTTAAAGATACGAAGGATTTTTCTCGCAGTTAATATAAATCAGTTTGTTCCCTTCAATCAAAAAAAAAAATAATAATAATAAAAAATAATAATAATAAAAATCAACGAAATCGGATGAAGAATGAAGGAAAAATATGGTTGTCAACGAGAGTACTGTCACCCGAGTTTTCCTCTGAGTGACATTGACATTTTTGTTATAATTATGGAATCTAGTCTTAAGTTGGATTTTGTAAATTTTAGTTCATAACTGTCTGAAAATGCTTAAGGGGGTTCGGAGGGTCCATAAGAGCCTATGTTAAATTTGTCATATTGATGACCCATTTACTCAAAAACTACTAAAGCAATCTGGTTGAAATTTTTGTTGTTGGTTTTATTACTTGTTCTTAGAACTTTAACACAGGGATTTTTTATTTAATTGATATTTTCCCTTTTTATGATTTTTATAATATGTTATATTTAAAACGCAATAAAAATTTCACATTTTTAACTGTAAAAAGATTTTTAATTCATAAAACTGAAAAATCCTGTGTTAAAGTTTACATCCAAACTAGAAGATTATGTGGTAAAACTTTTGTACCTGTATCTTTTGTAGTTTCTGAGAAAACGGGTCATTTATACAAAAAAAAAATGTAGTTTTCAGAAAAACGCAAAAAAGATTTATTATTCTATCACTGATTCAATGAGTTTAATACATTCCAGCACCATAGAAAAGCTGGTCTGGATCCTCATCTTCAAGAAAAGCTTCTTCTAACTTCCTCTCGGCACTTTGACGATGTTGTCTAGCTTTTTTCGCAAGTTTTGAAAGCATTCGCTCACATTTCCTTATGCGTATTTTGTCCAGTTCACTCATCACTGTGGCTGTGCCTTCACTTACAGTTATTTCAAGCTTTTTCATAACAAGGCATCTTGTGACATTCCCTTTATTAAAACTCAAGATGGTATCATACACACCAAATTCCATGGTTTGTAGGCCTACAAATACTGTTTTTTTTTTCAATTGTGACCAAATAAAGGCATTTAGTGACTCATTGGGATTCTGTGACTTCCCATGCGGACACTTTTTTAGCAAAGTAGGATTTGCTAAATCTTGAAAAATTAGCTTTATTGTACTTATAACAACTTCAGGTATATGAAAATGTTATGCTTACTTCCAATTACTGATTTGAAGGCACTAGAATCGCCATCGCCCAAGTAATATTTTATACTTTACGCCATAGTCAGCCTCAGACCTTTGGTGAAACACATGACACTGCTTCACAAAAAGTGAAATAACTTTTGTTCCACATGACAAAAATTAATGGGAGTGGTCTTAAATTAATTCTATGAAACAGAGGAACACTAAAATTCAATAAACAAAAATTTGAATTTTTTTGAAAAAAAAACCTCCGAACCCCCTTAACTGCGAAAGAGCTGTCATAATATATTGTTGATTTGTGAAATTTTTGTTCAAGTGTAGCCTTTGAAGGTACAAACTAACTTAGCCTATTGGTAAACTTTATAAAAAGTTTACTTTATTCATGAGTTATGATAAAAAAAGTTACCGTCGCGGTACTGTAGACAGAAGTGAAAACTTTAACCATCAATTTTAAAAATTAATAAAAGTTTAATTTTTTAATAAATGTAGTGAAAATGTTAATTATATTAATTTTTCGTTTTTTTTAAAATTATTTAATACATTTTTAAAGTTTAAAACCTTGTAATAAAGAGGCAATAATTGGAGAGTGTTTTTAAAGGAATTTAGTTTTTGCACCGATCTAAAAGTTATGTACATCAGAAGAAAAAAAACTTTTTTAGAACCCTCAAATGTGGGTTAATTTGATCTTATTAGGTTAAAACCAAAATGGAAGTCAGCAATCGAAGGAAATGTAAATCTATTACGTCTGTGTATCAGCTCCATATCCGTCTGCACAGTAAGAACTGACAGATCCTTATGTAAGAACTACAATTATACAAACCTGGTATCATAAAGGAAAGAAATGCACTTGCATTCACATAACACCTTGAACTTTAAATTTAAAGACTTCACGGGTTCTATGGCTTAGGCCTACTGAATGTTATGGTCTTTCTAAATGAGGAGAAAGAAAAACTTGACTTACCAGTTCATTGTCAGTCTTAACATGGGCAACTTCAACCAAGAATATCAATTGAGTTTTGGATATGACTGTACTTCTCAGGGAAGTGATGATGACCAAATTAGGTTGTCTCCTTGAAACAAATAAGTCATTTATTATCTTTTTTGTTATTTAAAGGAGAAAAAGAAGGAGAGGGCGTACAATAGAAACCCCTAACTGAGGACCTCCGTCAGGGTTAAAAGGGTAGGTTAGGTTAACCTATAAGATTATTTGCTTTCTTGTTCAAAGACAAAACATCTTTCTGTCATTATCTTTTTAAAAGGAAAAAAGAAGAAAAGAGCGTAAAATAGAAACCCCTAACTGAGGACCTCCGTCAGGGTTAAAAGGGGTGGATCAGGTTAGGTTAGGTTTGGTTAACCTATAAGATTATTTGCTTTCTTGTTCAAAGGCAAAACAACTTTCTGTTATTATCATTTTAAAAGGGAAAAGAAGAAGAGGGTGTAAAATTGAGAACCCTAACTGAGGAACTCCGCCAGGGTTAAAAGGTTAGGTTAGGTTAGGTTAGGTTAACCTATAAGATTATTTGCTTTCGTGTTCAAAGACAAAACATCTTTCTCTCATTATTGTTTTAAAAGGAAAGTGAAGAAAAGAGCGTAAAATAGAAACCCCTAACTGAAGACCTCCGTCAGGGTTAAAAGGGGTGGTTCAGGTTAGGTTAGGTTTGGTTAACCTATAAGATTATTTGCTTTATTGTTCAAAGGCGAAACACCTTTCTGTTATTATCATTTTAAAAGGGAAAAGAAGAAGAGGGTGTAAAATTGAGAACCCTAACTGAGGAACTCCGTCAGGGTTAAAATGGACGGTTCAGGTTAACCTATAAGATTATTTGCTTTCTTGTTCAATGACAAAACATCTTTCTGGTATTATCTTTTTAAAAGGAAAATAAAGAAAAGAGCCTAAAATAGAGAACCCTAACTGAGGAACTCCGCCAGGGTTAAAATGGGTGATTCAGGTTAGGTTAGGTTAGGTTTGGTTAACCTATAAGATTATTTGCTATCTTTTTCAAAGGCAAAACATCTTTCTGTCATTATCGTTTAAAAAGGAAAGAAGAAAAGAGCGTAAAATAGAAACCCCTAACTAAGTAACACAGCCTAGGTTGAAGGAGTAGGTCCAGGAAGACCTGACAGGATCCTTTTCCTTGATGTTTAAAGTCCGGAAAACCTCTCGATCGTCATTGCCTTAAAAAAAGCAATATTCCTCGAATATTTTAATAGTGAACAAGAGTTGGTCAAGAGAGACTACATAAAGAAACGTCTAGATCCAGATAAGTATTTTGGAAATGCCTCACACTGAGTGGTGATTTAGTAGGGTTGGAAAACTTGCATATAGTATAAAATTTCAATTCGTATGCCAGAGTGTGGTTACTTAAATTTTTAATGTAATATTTGTAAACAGTATTCTTTACGAGAAAATATAAATATTTATTCAAAGTTGAAATTTGTTCTGTTAATCCCCCTTAAGAAATTTGGAAGGTGGAGGACCGCAGACCACACAATTTTCAATTGTGAAGTTAATAAGAGGCGAAAGGTTTTTGGATTCCAAATTCCTGGACTATCTTTGGAGCAGCTAGTTAGTGGATTACTTAAACTCGCAAGGGGAACAAATCTGCTAAGCTAGAATGAGGAGGATTTTAGTTGCACAATAGGCCACCGGTCGCGGTGCCATAGCTGGTTGTTGGGCTGACAACGAACTGCACTCACGGTGAAAGGAATTTACAAGGGTTGGAAGGGTCGCCCGCCTAAGCCATATGGAACTGCACTCACGGTCAAAAATCGGTCTTTCACGGCTGAACGCTTCGCTAGCCCCTTAGTCATCTGTTTATTCCGTCCTCTGTCTTACTTTATCCAATACTTTATTTAATACACGTTTTAGTGTCTGTCCCAATAAATATAAGATTAAATAACTATTTCTGCTAAATTACTTCTTCTAGTTTATTAGTTATTTACTAAATTACTTATATTGAACAATGCAATTTGAACAATATAATTGTTTATAATATATTTATGAGCAAATCTTGGTCACCAGGAACTATGTATACATTGAACAAATAAATTACTGGATTTAAATATTGGGATGTGTTAACACGCTAAATTATTACGCTGAGAAATGAGTAGATTATTAAACTCTATTAAACTAAGAAGATAATACGGCAGTGTATATATACGACAGTAATAACATGTCAAACGTAATAATTTGCGAGAATCTATATAAATAAAATAAACCTAACCTAACCTAACCTAACCTAACCTAACCTAACCTAACCTAACCCCCAGAAAGGCTCAAAGTGACCGTGAGTGCAGTTCCGTAGTTGGATAAGGACCAGGGACTGACCGTGAGTGCAGTTCCAGCCCTCCCGGTTGTTAAAGCCCTTTTAAAACTCCAAATAAAATCAATCAAAAACAATATTATACCGAAACCAATCTAGCCTTCCGAGGGCAACTGGTTCAATCAACGTTCCAGTTACAACCCAACATAAATCAAGTTTAGTGTAATAACATACTTGGAACCGTTTTTCTGTAAATAATATATTTAGGCGTGCAAAGGTAATCAGATCAATACTTTATGTTCGTGATTAAATGAAGGTTGATAACGATGCCAAAATATTGCACAAACATTCTCACTCTAAACGAACTAAAATAATTAATCGTCCGTAACAATGTTAGTTTGGTCAATGACTACATAAATACTATAAGACACGACATGGCCATGTTAAATATTCTACGCTTATTCTTGAGTTGACCAATACCCGCTAGGGTGTGGAGCTGTCGCTCTTTGCTAGAGAATCTGAAGTTGATGTGACTGGCGCTAGGTGGCTCTACGGTCAAACAATGTTTCAGTTGCGCACTGATGCCACATATGGGACCAGAGATGCGAGGGAAGGTCGAGAATCGCTTATCTTAGCGCACGAACTGACAACACTGACTATGCTGTGTCAACAGTTGTACAGTCTCAACCAAGTGGGATGCGTACAGTCCAAGCACCTGCTGCTAGCGCTTTCTGATAGCTGTGTGTCAAACTTGTGACGAAGAGCACCCGTAAAGCGTAGACTATTTCCCTATCCTATGTCGTGTCTTATAGTATTTATGTAGTCATTGGTTTGGTAGTTTGACGTAGGGTCAGGTTATTAGGAGAGGAAGAGTGGTGCAGGGAACGTGGAGTTGGCTCTGAAGTAGGTCGAGTCGAGCCGGGAGGTGACTGGTAGATTATGGAAGAGGAAGGATTTGCGACTCGGGAAGGATTCGAGAGCTTGGTGCGAGGAATGTTGAAAAGAATAACGGAACGTAGGAGTGTGCTGGCCCTGAAAAGGACCAGTTGGACTTAGGTTAGGTGTTTGGAGATAGGATATTAACTGGCCTCTATGATGGATGTTCACCCACCATCGCCGGCGTCAAAGCACCTACAATTTCCTTTTCAGGAGGCGATTAGGGTGAAGCAAGTGCTGCCGTTGCCCGGATTTCTCAGTTTAATTTCCCTTACGGGAGGCCACGGGGTGAGTCTTGAAGAAGGCGTTGTTCTGTGGAGTCAGGTGTTACAAGAAATGATCCAACGTGTATTGGTTGAACAGTTGTTGGAATGTGGCAGGTGGCAGCAAAGTGTGTGGTGGCGGTTGATAGTTGTCATCTTGGTTGTGTGGTGTGAGATTGTTGAGGGGTCTCTTGGTCTTGCGTAAGAAGACCGTTGGAGAGATGGTCCGTTTAAGGTCGGAGAATTGATGCCCGTGAGTGTTGGCAGGTTTAGCCGTGTAGATTGTGGGAAACTAGTCGGGTGAACTAGTTCCCTTGGTGGTGACGTTAACAAGTTGTTAATGAAAAAGTAAATTTAGTGAATTAAATAATGATAATTGTATTATTAGTGTGGTTAGTGAAATTATTGCGAAATGCATCACACTAAATTGTATGTTCTCGACTGTATAATGTATGCCAACAATACTAGCTTATTATTTCCATGTTGAAATTACAAAGTCGTCTCAGTAAATAAAGAAATCAGCTGATCAAAGGTAATGGTTAGGTTAGGTGAGGTATCGATAAAGTAGTTCAACTACTTCCTGTATTCAGAGATGCCAAGTTGATGTCACGGTAAGGAAATGTTACTCAACAAGTTTTCACGGCAAGTGTTTCAACTTAAAAAGCACTAATAAAATGCAATAAAAAGTTGGTAGATATTATAACAGTTTGTTATTGTTGATTTACTACATTAAAATCTAAACATGTGGTCAAATCGCAAGTGAAAATGTTAAGTTACAAGGGATAATTGGTAAGAAAACAAGATTAAATTTTGACTGCAGTTAAAAGCTCGATTATAATATTAAATACGTGAATCGTGGAAGAATTTAAGTAATTTTAGCTTCGTTTTTTAAATATATATATATTTAAAAGCTTTCATGGATCATTTTAGTTTTTTGATTGACATTTTTGGTAGCGATTCGATTTTATTTTGTTTCGGGTATGAGCGAGTGGAAAGTAACCTAACCTAAACTATCTTACCTAAACCTAACCTAACCTAACCTAAGCTAACTGAACCAAACCTAACCTACCTACTCCATCCTACCCAAACCTAACCTAATCTATCTTAACCCCAACCTAATCAACTGAACCTAACCTACCCCATCCTACCCAAACCAAACAGAACCTAACTTCAACAATAACACCCAAAAATAACAACCTAAACTATCTTACCAAAATCTAACCTAACCTAACCTAACTGAAACTAACCTAACCTACCTACTCCATCCTACCCAAACCTAACCTAACCTATCTTAACCCGACCTAATCTAAGCTAACTGAACCTAACCTACCCTAACCTACCAAAACCAAACAGAACCTAACTTCAACAATACCACCCAAATATAACAGAACCTAACCTAAACTATCTTATCAAAACCTAACCTAACCAATTTTTTACCTAACCTAACCTAAGCTAACTGAACGTAACCTAACCTAACCTACCCCATCCTACCCAAACCTCGCCTAACCTATCTTAACCTAACCTAACCTAAGCTAACTGAACCTAACCTAACGTAACCTACCCCATCTTACCCAAACCAAACAGAACCTAACTTAGCCTATACCACCCAAATCTAACAGAACCTAACCTAAACTATCTTACCAAAACCTAACCTAACCAATTTTTAACCTAAGCTAACTGAACCTAACCTAACCTACCCCATCCTACCCAAACCTAACTTAAACTAACCTAACCTAAGCTAACTGAACCTTACCTAACCTAACCTACCCCATCCTACCCAAACCAAACAGAACCTAACTTAGCCTATACCACCCAAATCTAACAGAACCTAACCTAAACTATCTTACCAAAACCTAACCTAACCAATTTTTAACCTAACCTAACCTAAACTAACTGAACCTAACCTAACCTACCCCACCCTACCCAAACCTAACTTAAACTAACCTAACCTAAGCTAACTGAATCTTACCTAACCTAACCTACCCCATCCTACCCAAACCAAACAGAACCTAACTTAGCCTATACCACCCAAATCTAACAGAACATAACCTAAACTATCTCAACCCAACCTATTCTATACTATCCTAACCTAACCTAACCTAATCTAACCTAACCTAACCGAACCATATAAGCGGTATACAAACATTAATTATATCTTACCAAACAGTGTTTTGATTATTGAAACTGCGTATTTATATACACAAATGATTGTAAACGTTTGATTAAGGCAATCTATTATTATCATTAAGTTAAACCAGAATTAAACCACTCAATTTGAAGAGACTTTGTGGACATCCTGTAGTAACAATCTCGAATGGGATATTTACATACAATACCTCTAGAACTCCAGTTCACAGAAACATACCAAGCAGTTTGACCCAATTACCTTTCTTTGTTGCAGTGCTTTGCTTTGCAATTTGTATTACTAAATTTATAGATTTCATTAAACATATTTATAGAGACATAATAGAGACAACAAACAAGTTAATGGTAGCCATCATGGTACTTGTCCAACCCATTATATAATACAAGAGTCAGTATGTTTAACCCAGTTTGTTGCATTGGTTTTCTGAACCACGGTTTTGTTTGGAACGGTTTTGATCAAATTTCGCCAATGTTTAGCACATAAGGGTCCAAACAAAAACTATTGATAGCGGCATTTTTTTGAGCTGTCGTTATAAACAAAAAATCAGCTGTTACAAAAAAAAACGTATTTTTTTCAAAATAAACCTTATCAAATTTTGGTGAAATTAATGACCTAATGTGAAAAATTACAATAGATTTTTGTTATTGTTGTTTAATGGTAAAAAAACCTCTGTCAAACCAACTTTATACAAAAAGCAATAAAAGAACATAAAAGACCCCTATCATTCAACATACTCTTATAGCGTCTGGTTCAGAAAAGAACAAGAGTTGGTCAAGAGAAACCTGACAGGAAAGATGAACGGTGGGATCTAACTTAAAACTACATGATAAAAAGTGTAGATCCAGCTACATTCCCTCGGGATTGCCAAGTATGCTTTGAGGGTTATAAAGTTTACTGACAAACATACGGAGTGGTTTTTGAAAACTTACCACTTCTATTATTTAAAATACGGAAAGGAGAAGCTTGAAATCCTGTTTATAAAATCAAAAAACCCCTCCCCACTCCAAAATATATAACGAACACACATGGCTTGTGTTACCTCGAATTAAAGCCCTTTAAAAACCACGAATTTGTGTTGGTTGTGTCCCATTTCCGGTCAGTCCTATTAGCGGTAGAGGGGGAAATCGTCCAGTTTGCCGTCACCCCAAAAATATCTTGGGTTAACCTAATTATATTTTTCCAATTTGCGGTCATATATATAAACTGACCTACCTAACCTAACCCAAGCCAACCTAACCTAACCTAACCTAACCTAACCTAACCTAATCTAACCTAACTTAAACTAACCTAACCTAACCCAACCCAACCTAACCTAACCTAACCTAAAGCATAACCCAACCTAACCCAACCCAACCTAACCTAACCTAACCTAACCTAACCTAAGCTCTACCAACCTAACATAACCCAGCTTAACCTAACCTAACCCAACCTAACCTAACCTAACCTAACCCAACCTAAGCTAACCTTCGGGTTATAGAAATACTATGCTAATTTTCTTACGATTTAATAAGGTCAGAAAGACAGAATTAAACTTGTTCTCAGAGAAAGTTATTATTTTGTAACGACTGCAACAGTTTCTGACCTTAACACGAGGTTAACCTGTTCTTGTTGGTCGGGTCCATTACTGCATTCAATTTAACCGAAACCCTTACCCAATGAGACCCTACATTTAAAACATCAGAAGTGTGTCAGCCACAACTTTCGAGTTATAAATGGACAAGATTTATTTAAATAACGATGCAGACATGTTGCATAATCCTAATTAAAATCAAACCAAAATTATCCGCCACGAAAAATATCTGTCTTAAAAAAATACATTTATACCAAATGTAGCATAAGTTAGTTGACAATTATGTTCATGAAGTTGTATGGTTAGTTAATCAGGTGTGATTAATTTTCCACAGCTGTTTTATCCTACAGAACATTGTATTTGTTTAAAATTGAGGTTATATTCATATCAGTGTACTTTGCGAGTTTTTTGTTTGATGGAAATGCGACCCAAGTTGGAATGATATAATTAATTAATTTGTTAAACACTTTCCTGATAGTATACAACCATCAAGGTATTCACAAACTGGGTCATAGTAACCTGATGGTACCATCGTACCTGACCTGCTACTTCTACCTGAAGAAGTGTCACCGAAACCAATGACTACATAAATACTATAAGACACGACATAGGATAGGGAAATAGTCTACGCTTTACGGGTGCTGTTCATCACAAGTTTGACACACAGCTATCAGAAAGCGCTAGCAGCAGGTGCTTGACTGTACGCATCCCACTTGGTTGAGACTGTACAACTGTTGACCTCTCACTCGCAAATCTTCTCACTTACTTCCGTCAGCATAGTCAGTGTTGTCAGTTCGTGCGCTGAGATAAACGATTCTCGACCTTCCCTCGCATCTCTGGTCCCATATGTGGCATCAGTGCGTTTTCTCTTACCCGCCTGAAACATTGTTTGACCGTAGAGCCACCTAGCGCCAGTCACATCAACTTCAGATTCTCTAGCAGAGCGACCTAGCGGGTATTGGACAACTCAAGAATAAGCGTAGAATATTTAACATGGCCATGTCGTGTCTTATTGTATTTATGTAGTCATTGCCGAAACCCTTCTATTGTCTATCTTTACTGCTCCTACACATCACGTCTATTGTTAGATGTCTTGGTAATTACCCAGGCGTGGTGGCACCATCCAGTTTAGGGAGGGACATTTTCAATATTTCAGTTGATGGACAGTAGAAATACATATCAGTCGACTCTATCTGGTTCATTTCATTTCAGTTCATTTCATTTCAGTTCATTTCTATCTGGATCATGGTTAAACTAACCTAACCTTTCTCTAATAGTTATCAAGTAGGAAATAAGTTGAGAATCTTTTTTTATTTTTTTCAATAAGCAACAGTCTGTCTACCTTGCCGGATTGAATTGGAAGTGATCATCAAAAACTAAATAGTTGCGAGATTTTATAGTCGGAGAGCAGAGATCAAAAATGGCCCTTAAACAATCTGGTGGTGCCATCGAAATGTTTACCTCCGATATTCACAGCTATTGTTTTGTGTAACAATGAGTGACCCTTTTCGAGTCGAAAAAGGAATCGGTCAGACCTTCATTCCTAGAATTAGGGATCCTCCTCCGATGGTACCACCAGATTACCATAACCCCACAAACTTAACAAGTGGTTTGAGCAAACTAGAGTGTTGTGGTGTTCTATGACAGGGTTTTACTGCTTGCACCCTCAGGGGCTCACTTTAGTAAGTACGAGATTGGTAGTCCCGACCTTCATTTTTCATTGTAGTCTTGAGTTACATTACTACCTATGTTTCGTGTTTCCTATCAGGTCTCACTCAAGCAACTCTAATTATCAAGATAAAATTTGTATTTCTTTGTTGAAGAAATGTCAATTCCGTTTAAAAAAAGAAGGAGGACATTTTGAAACTGTATTAGATTAGTCTACAACTGTATCTGTTTTGTTTTTGTATAATTACGACCAATAAATAACAAAGATAAGATAATTGTTTAGGGGTAAAAAACACTCTTGGAGTGTAATATTTTCAAAAAAATTTCTTAGTACGCGTCTACAGACCTACCCCAAACCATGTTAAAAAAATCATAGCTATAGGATTCTAGGATCCAGAGATATGCTTTAGGGGTAAAAAACACCCTTGGAGTGGAACATTTTTAAAAACATATTTTAATAAGCGTCTACAGACCTACCCGAAACCATGTCAAAAAATTCATAGCTCTAGGCTTCTTAGATCCAGAGATATGCTTTAGGGATAAAAAAACCCTTGGAGTGGAACATTTTCTAAACCCTTTCTTAGTACGCGTCTACAGACCTATCCCAAACCATGTTAAGAAATTCATAACTCTAGGCCTCTTGGATCCAGAGATATGCTTTAGGGGTAAAAAACCCCTTGGAGTGGAATATTTTCAAAAAAATTTCTTAGTACGCGTCTACAGACATACTCCAAACCATGTCAAAAAATTCATAGCTTTTGGATCCAGAGAAATGGCTTAGGGGTAAAATACACCCATAGAATGGAACATTTTCAAAGCCCTTTCTTAGTAAGCGTCTACAGACCTACCCCAAACCGTGTTAAAAAATTCATAGCTCTAGGCTTCTTGGATTCAGAGATATGATTTAGGGGTAAAAAACACCCTTGGAGTGGAACAGTTTCAAAAACATATCTTAATAAGCGTCTACAGACCTACTCCAAACTTTGTCAAACAATTCATAGCTCTAGGCTTCTTAGATCCAGAGAAATGGCTTAGGGGTAAAATACACCCATATAATGGAACATTTTCAAAGCCCTTTCTTAGTAAGCGTCTACAGACCTACCCCAAACCGTGTTAAAAAATTCATAGCTCTAGGCTACTTGGATCCAGAGATAAGTTATGCTTTAGGGGTAAAAAACACCCTTGGTGTGGAACATTTTCAAAACTCTTTCTTAGTACGCGTCTACAGACCTACCCCAAACCATGTTAAAAAATTCATAGCTCTAGGTTTCTAGGATCCAGAGATATGCTTTAGGGGTAAAAAAACCCTTGGAGTGGAATATTTTCAAAAACCTTTCTTAGTAAGCGTCTACAGACCTACCCCAAACCATGTTAAAAAATTCATAGCTCTAAGCTTCTTGGATCCAGAGATATGATTTAGGGGTAAAAAACGCCCTTGGTTTCAAAAACATATCTTAATAAGAGTCTACAGACCAACTCCAAACTATGTTAAAAAATTCACAGTTCTAGGCTTCATGGATCCAGAGATATGGCTTTGGAGTAAAATACACCCTGAGAATGGAACAATTTCAAAACCCTTTCTTAGTAAGCGTATACAGACCTACCCCAAACCATGTTAAAAATTCATTGCTCTAGGCTTCTTGGATCTAGATATTTCGTGATCAGTCAATGGGTTTTGACTTATATATATGTGATAAAGTAAAATGGAGGGAGAGGGGTGAATACTCTGAAAGTTAAATGATAATTAGCCCCCTCCAACAACTGTCTGTCCAGAATAAATAAGCACAGATCAGAGTCATTAAGGATTTAGACACAATGATACAGCGCTAAAACCGTCGTTCATGATTCTATAGGTTAATAATTTTAATGACTTGCACAATTAACTATCCGCATGCGTCAATGGTCGGCCACTTACCAGTGATGACTAAGGATTCCTGTCCATGAAAGCGACATAAAGCTTCCCCAAAAAAGGAGATGAGAGTTATTCCGCATGTGAAATTATTTAAATGGTTATTCCATTTGCATTTTTAGGACTGAATATTTGCTAATAGAAATTCTTCATGTCCTTGTATAAGCATAGGAAGAAGTGAAGGTAGTTTCATAATTTAAATGTTGTATAAAATCATGTTTAAATAAACAGTGCTAAATATAATAAACGCTGTCACTCGCCCATTCCCTAAAACCATCGTCAACATGCAACGCTTGGAAGCTCGGGGGGGGGGGGGGGGCTACAAGTGTAATGAAGTAGATACATAAGGCAACGGCAATAGCGGAATTAACGTGAAGCCTCTCTTAACCATCACGTAGGCCGTGGATCTCTTAATACTTAAAGCAAACCTTACCTAACCTAACCTAATCTAATCTAACCTAACCTAACCTAACCTTACCTTACCTAACGTAACCTAATCTAACCTAACCTAATCTAACCTAACCTAACCTAACCTAACCTAACCTAATCTAATCTAACCACAACCTAACCTAACCTAACCTAACCTAATCTAACCTAACTTAAACTAAACTAACCTAACCTAACCTAACCAAACCTATTCTAACCTAATCTAACCTAACCTAATCTAACCTAACCTAATATAACCTAACCTAATCTAACCTATACTAACCTAACCTAACCTAACCTAACCTTATCTAACCTAACCTAATCTAACCTAACCTAACCTAACCTAACCTTATCTAACCTAACCTAATCTAACCTAACCTAACCTAACCTAAACTAACCTAACCTATTCTAACCTAACCTAACCTAACCTAACCAAAACCAAACATAACCTAACCTAACCAAACCAAACATAACCTAACCTAATCTAACCTAACCTAACCTCATCTTACCTAACCTAACCTAACCTTATCACCTTACACCGTGTCCATCTAACCAGGACGCCAGGAAATCTGCTTTGATAATTAATTAATAACTTCAATAATAATGGAATTAAATAATTAACTGCACATACCAGAACCTAGTTCTACGCTACGGCATTTTAGGTCTATGAACTGGAATTACTAGAATCGGAGTTAATAATATTTTCATGAAAAGCTAAGCCAAGTTTAGATATAATATATTTCTTCTTAAAAATGACATCCATTGTTAATTTTCTTTTTCGATTAACAATTACAAAACTGATGTTTTTGATGATGGAAGTTTTTTTTAGTTTGGTTTTTTACGAAACTGTTGAAGCTGTTATAAACGTCTTAAGGAAGTATTTATAAATTAATTCCAACAGCCCGAAGGTTCATAAAAATGATCTATTTGTAAGAAAATAAAAATAATAAAATAATAATAAGAGTTTGTGAGAAAATAAAATTGTAAAGACATTGTTTGTGGTTTCAATATGACCTAGAACCATGTAAATATGTTGGTAATTATTTAACAATTGGCATCATAGTAACCTAATGGTACCATCGTACCTGACCTGCTATTTCTACCTGAAGAAGTGTCACCGAAACCCTTCTATTGTCTATCTTTACTGCTCCTACACATCACGTCTATTGTTAGATGTCTTGGGAATTTCCCAGGCGTGGTGGCACCATCCAGTTTAGGGAGGGACATTTTCAATATTTCAGTTGTTGGACAGTAGAAGTACATATCAGTCGACTCTATCTGGTTCATTTCATTTCAGTTCATTTCTATCTGGATCACGGTTAGGTTAGGTTGTGCAGAACTATTCTGAGGTGAACCTATTCTGAGCAGAACTATGTAATATTTATGGAAATTGGGATAGTTTTTCTCTATAGTGATAGATAATTGAAATAGTGATTTCTCTATAATAGTTATCAAGTAGGAAATAAGTTGAGAATCTTTTTTTTATTTTTTGCAATAAGCAACAGTCTGTCTACCCTGCCGGATTGAATTGGAAGTGAATGAAGTGATCATCAAAAACTAAATAGTTGCTAGATTTTATAGTTGGAGAGCAGAGATCAAAAATGGTCCTTAAACAATCTGGTGGTGCCATCGAAATGTTTACCTCCGATATTCACAGCTTTTGTTTTGTGTAACAATGAGTGACCCTTTTCGAGCCGAAAAAGGAATCGACCAGACCTTCATTCCTAGAATTAGGGATCCTACTCCGATGGTACCACCAGGTTACTATAATCAATGACTACATAAATACTATAAGACACGACATAGGATAGGGAAATAGTCTACGCTTTACGGGTGCTGTTCGTCACAAGTTTGACACACAGCTATCAGAAAGCGCTAGCAGCAGGTGCTTGACTGTACGCATCCCACTTGGTTGAGACTGTACAACTGTTGACCTCTCTCTCACAAACCTTCTCACTTACTTCCGTCAGCATAGTCAGTGTTGTCAGTTCGTGCGCTGAGATAAGCGATTCTCGACCTTCCCTCGCATCTCTGGTCCCATATGTGGCATCAGTGCGTTTTCTCTTACCCGCCTGAAACATTGTTTGACCGTAGAGCCACCTAGCGCCAGTCACATCAACTTCAGATTCTCTAGCAGCACACCCTAGCGGTATTGGTCAACTCAAGAATAAGCGTAGAATATTTAACATGGCCATGTCGTGTCTTATAGTATTTATGTAGTCATTGCTATAACCCGACAATTGTTTTTCTTTATTACAGTTATAAGACTATATTTATATCTATAATTATACAGAAGGTTTAATTTATTTAGACACGCCCTATTTATATTTAATTCCAATGTATTTCTGACCACACCCTAATCCCACAACTCTAAAAGTAAGCCAATAATATGTCTGAAAGATTGGCAACCTTTTAGATAACAGCCTTCAAGTATCCGGCAAATTTTCACTACTCAAGTACGCTAAAGATAAGTTTTTAAATTTTGTTTTTTTTAACTCTAACTGGCGGTACAGTTTCTAGAATGACAGCCTATTTTTTCCATTTTGCAATAGTTTTTTTTAAAATATAAAATCAAACTTAAAATAATTTTCTTTAGAGATAGGTGCGTACAATTTATGTATACAATGTAAAAAATTTGAGGTTAGTATGTCAGGAATCAAAAATGTTCAGTAAGGGAAGTTAAAACGCCATAAAAACACATTTAATATACAAATACAACAAACATTTATTATTTTTTTGTAAAAATTTAAATGTTTTTTAATGTAGTTCTGATTAAAAAAATTTAAAAAATTTATCAATTCAAAAACGATTCATTAGAAATGGCTAAGTAAAACCAAGTGAAGGTGGTTATCATTTCGGCTGTAACACTTTGTATGTACAGTACAAAGAAAATTACTGCAACATTGTAAAACTTCTATATACCAAAATAAATCTGCAAATTACATTTTTCCAACCATATAAGAATTATTACGAAACTCGAAATAATACTAATCGATTTTGACATTTCGTTATCGATACAATTAGTCGAAGCGCCACTTTGATGAGCAATACAAGTAAAGATGTCATCTTGCATTAAGGAAAGTTTTTTGTAAAGCCACCATTTTGAAACCGTTAAGGAAAAAACAAATAATTATTTGTATAAAACGTTATAAAGGAAATTAATTGCTCACTAAAATCGCCACTTATTGGACCTGTCACTTAAGTAAGAAAATTTATTTTATTGGTTTTCAAATTTCTAGCAGTTTTTATTACATTATATTTTAATTTACAAATTTTAATCTCAGTTCAACTGTTTTAAGTTACACGAAATGGACCTCTGAAAATGCCTAAAACACTGTTCTAACTATTTGTACTTTGTTTCTAAACAGTTGGATGTATCAAAAAATACACAAAATTAAAACAGTTTTTAAAATATATGTATAATCTAAAATCATCAAACAAAATACTGTAGGTAGTTTATACCAGGTGTCCAAAAAGTCTGGGTACGGCTTAATATTTTGTAAACCATAGCAGATAACATCTATAAACTTTGCACAGTTTTATATGACTATGTAAACTACTTTTGTCTACAGATGTTGACAAAGTGGCATTTTGTTCATTTAAATTAGTTTGCAAAACAGCTGATTTCTCAACAGTTTCACTTTGCCCACTACTTTGCACACTCCGAATGGCAACCGAACAAAACGAAATTTAGGTTAAGTTTATTTGAATTGATTTATAATATACAGGAAATGTCCCGTACGTAGGTTAGATTAATTCTTATATGTAAAATAACATAAATAAACAACAAAACAACGTTTTAAAGTTGAAAAAGGAAGTAATTATTCATGAAGATGATTGACAGTGTATGGTACACGGAGAGTATTTTTTCGTTTGCCGAGTTTTGAAGTTGGCAATCCCGATTCCTCAACAATACACCTAAGTTATTTGTAATATTCATATATAACCTCAGTTTTGACGTGAGAACTTCTACTCAGTGTTGATGTGTTGTTTAGCACTACTGCTATATTTTGTGTAGTTAGTTTTAAAATATGGACAGTTCAGATTTTAAAATAATCTGAAAAATAAGAAAAATGCGGTTATTAAAGATCGAATTGTAATCGATTGTTTGTTTAAACACTATTGTATTAAATTAATGTTTTATTAAATTGTGTTACTGCAGCAGTATGTTTTTTATTTGTCGCAAAATAACAACTGTAGACAAAATATAATGTGCAATTCGTGAGCAAAGTGTCTTTTTTAAACTAGATAAAATTGACGCACGAGGCAAGCCTCGTGCGTCAACATTTTCCTCTCGTTTAAAAAAGTGCCACTTTGCTCACTAGTTGCACAAGTAACTATTTCTTGCTATTACCATGACATGCCTACCATGGGGGGACGGCTCACAGTGGAAGTCATGGAAATCTTAAATGTAAGTATGGGTCGAGTTATACCTCATTTAAAAGAGCTCAGTTAGTAGAGTTGAATGCCGCAATCCCCATCTCAATAGGACGATCCTATCAGAAATGGCAGCGCAAAATGTAGTTTGGATATATACCTAATACACCCCGCCATTTCTGATAGGATCATCCTATTGAAATGCGGATTGCGGCATTCAACTCTACTAACTGAGCTCTTTAAAATGAGGTATAACTCGACCCATGCTTACATTTAAGATTTCCATGACTTCCACTGTGGGCCGTCCCCCCATGGTAGGCATGTCATGGCAATAGCAAGAAATAGTAGTTTACATAGTTATATAACACTGTGCAAAGTTTATAGATGTTATCTGCTATGGTTTAAAAAATATTAAGCCGTACCCAGACTTTTTGGACACCTGGTATAAGAAATTTTATAGTTGGACGCCATATTGGAAAAATGGCTGATGGTATCAAAATTTTTAAAACCCCGAAATAAAACGATATAAAAAGTTCAGGAGAATTGCCATTTGACTTTTTTAAATATATCAAATACTAAGTAAAACAGCTGGCACACTTATCAATATTTCTGTATTGCCCATAAGAATAATTTTAAACTTGACAAATTGAACTGATGTCAATTTGTTATATCAGATTTATCGTTTAAAGATCACGTGATCCCGGATGTTTCTCTTTTAATATCAATGGAGGTTACATTTGTAAATCGATTTTAAATTTCCCTATTTTTGTGAGATTTAATTTATAACATTTCTGACAATTTCAAACAAAAAAGGAAAACACCCAGTGTTATATTGTTAGTACAATAAATAATGCCCCAGTGTCGATACAATGGATTATATGAAGTAATGCGCCTAACGTCTATGCAACCAAGTGTACACCAATGTATTGCTGTGGTTTGGTAGGCGTAATATATTTTACCATTTCAATTGTCCACAATTATACATTTGTAAGCCTATAATTATTTTGTAAAGTACTATTTATTTTACAATAAAATACATTATTCTTATATTTCGGAGATAATATTTTTTTTTACCGTTAGTGCTTCTTTTGAGCAAAATTGGATCAAAATCGTTTGTGAAGATTTTGAGAAAATCTTAATTTTTTAATATTTTCTTGTGTAGCTACCTCTAAATTTTGAATTGTAATAATAAAACAAAAACTTACATACCATATTATAGTTGTGGAACGGTCGGAGTGAAGCAGAGAAACACACAACTGCCTTATACAATATTTAAAACTTATATAACAATATATCCCACATAAATTAATAATAATTTTTTAGTTTTGTCAATAACAATAGTTGTTGTATATGCTTGTATAAGCAAAAGTAAACTGGTTTATTTGAAATTTTATATCAAAGTTCACAGCATTTTATGGCAAAAGTCGTAGTGATGTTTGTTTTGTCAATTATTAAAAATAGTCTAAGCTTCTAAGCTAAATATTTGTACTGGACAAATATATTACGAGTCAGTGCCTGTTGTCTCTGCGCAGGTCAGTAAGGATGCCCCAACAATGGGACCCGGGCCCGGGCAACCTAAGCCGATTAGTGCCAGTTGACCGAATCTCTGCTCACTCCGACCGTTCCAGAACTATAGTTAAATTCTTCCCTCATTGGGCTGTAGAAATGTTTTTAAGATGGACTCCTTAAAAGGAATATTTATAAACTCCACAGCACATAACTTTGTCTATAAAAACTGTATTTATCTGTTTCCAGGATGCTTTGCTGGGGCGTATTGTTAACCTGTCTTCTCAGCCAAACTTCAGCAGACCTTGAAGTCATCAACCAATGGAATCTCCTAAGCTTCGATCTACCCTACGACTATCCCACCAATCCTGACTACGCCACTACTGACAGTATTCCTACAGGATTTGATGTAGGATGGGATAGACTCTTCCTGTCACTTCCAAGGTTTAGGCCCGGTGCTCCAGCAACCCTAACGTTTATCCCACGAAATAAACCTGGAACTAAGGGCAATCTGTCTCCTGTATTGATGGTAATACTGCAATTGTTTAAGTTTTATCTTGAAAACAGGTTTAAGGAAACTCACCCCGTATAAAGAATACAGACTTGTTCGTAGCACAATGAAAGATATCAATTTATGAAAAAAATAAAAAGTAACCTTGAAACAATGTCATCAGCTGATGTTAGAATCAACAGTACTTTACCAAAGAGGTTAAAGAATAGAAGATTATACTTTAGACCGAAAGGGGATTTAGATTTTAAAACTAGTTCATGTGTTAGTCCCATTAAAAAAAATAAAAAAAATTAAACTCTTTGTTTTTAAAACTGCATTTTTTTATGCTTGTTAAACTACAACAATTAATTATCGAAATTTTGACCGTGTTCCATTGCATGGTAACGTCTGTTTTTGTAGACAATATCAAAACATTGGTTAGGTTATATTATGTTATGATGGCTAGGTTAGGTTATGGTATCTTATGCTATGTTAGGTTAGGTTAAGTTATGTTAGGTTAGGTTAAGCTATGTTAGGTTAGGTTAGGTTAAGTTATGTTAGGATAGGTTATGTTATTTAAGTTAGGATAGGTTAGGTTATGTTATGTTATGGTGGTTAGGTTAGGTTAGGTTAGGTTATGGTATCTTAAGTTATCTTAGGTTAGGTTAGATTAAAGTTATGTTAGGATAGGTTAGGATATGTTATGTTAGGTTAGTTTATGTTAGGATAGGATATATTATGTTATGTTATTTGTGTTAGATTAGGTTATGTTATGTTATGGTATCTTATGTTATGTTAGGTTAGGTTAGGTTAAGTTATGTTAGGTTAGTTTAAGTTATGTTAGGATAGGTTAGGTTATGTTATGTTAGGTTAGGTTATGTTGGGATACGTTAGGTTATGTAATGTTATGGTTTTTAGGTTAGGTTAAGTTATGTTAGGTTAGGTTAAGTTATGTTAGGATAGGTTAGGTTATGTTGTTATTTGTGTTATATTAGGTTAGGTTAAGGGGAGGGTACCCTGAAAATTTGTCAAAAACTGCCAAAATATGGAATATTATTTTTTAGTCCTTAATTATTTGTCAGGTCTTTCTGAATCAGAAAAGTATAATTTTTTTGCAAAAATTAATATATTTATATATAATAATAATTTTTGAAATAATGCTTACACGCGAATAATTTTGGTCAGCTTTTCGTTGTGTTTTTATCAAAACTATGTTTTTTTTATAGTAATGTAGATTATAAATTATAGCTTAGATGATTTTTGTATTTTGGTGTTTTTGTTTTGTTGTCTTTGATATTTGCTGCAAACTGTCAGCTGGATGTCAGCAAAAACAGCTGTTTGAATAAGTAACAAACAGTGAAACCTTTGTGTCATCTGCAAATGTTTGTTGTTGTGAGTGAAACCTAACCTTATATGTTTGTTAGTGGTTATAAGTGGTAGTTTTGGTTAGGTTAGGTTAGATTCTAAGAGAAGAAGAAAGAAGAATAAATCTAGAAGGCACAACGTATGGTGCAGGAGACTTTTGAAATGTGTGAGTTGTTGTTGAGGAGCCTACATCGATTATGGCAATGGTTTATACATAGGTAAAGTTATGATTTATGCTTCTAAATAACTAATTAATAAGTATTTTAGACCAAAATAGTTTTTATTTTACCAAAGAAGTTATTTTTTAAGAAAAAACAAATCATATAAATCAGTAAAGTACATATTTTGTTCAAAAATCCATAAAAATGGTTCTTTTTTAGAAAACTCGCGATTCCCGACAGTTGAAATTTTCATGTTTTTAAGAATAAAAAATGCTAAAACTAAGAAAGTATTGCAGATACAACAATGAAACTTTGCATGATTGTTCTAAACATATACAGCTACAAATTTATGTATGGATTTACAAATATCTTTAGTAGTTGGTGAAAAAATAATTTTTAATCATAACAAAAAATTTTTAATAATTTTTCAAAATTTAAACTTTTTCAGAAAACTCCACAGAAGAGATATTTTCTTATGAATACATAAAGTTGTAGCCTATATCATATACTTCAAAATAACACTTCAAAAATGTGTCTACAAGCTATGGCTTAGGAGCCTTAGCGTTTACCGTAAACCTTTACAAAATTACTTAAAAGGGGGGTGGGGGGGAGGGACGTGAAAATAAGGCCAAAAACCGGTTATATTTCATGAAATAGGTTATATGTACATAAAAAAAAGTAGTAAACAATATATAATAACATAAATAGGATTTTAGAATTTTCAGGGTACCCTCCCCAGGTTAGGTTAAGTTATGTTTGGATAGGATATATTATGTTATGTTATTTGTGTTAGGTTAGGTTAGATTACGTTATGTTAGATTAGGTTAAATTATGTTATAGTGGTTAGGTTATGTTATTAGGATACGTTAGGTTATGGTGGTTAGGTAAGGTTAAGATAGGGATGTTAGGCTATGGTAGGTTAACTTATGTTAGGATACGTTAGGTTATGTTATGTTAGGTTAGGTTAAAGTATGTTAGGTTAGGTTAGGTTAAGTTAGGGTATGTTATTAGGATACGTTAGGTTATGGTGGTTAGGTTAGGTTAGGTTAGGTTAGGTTAGGTTAGGTTAGGTTAGGTTAGGTTAGGTTAGGTTAGGTTAGGTGAGGTTAGGTTAGGTTAGGTTAGGTTAGGTTATGTTAGGTTAGGTTAGGTTAGGTTAGGTTAGGTTAAGTTAGGTTAGGTTAGGTTAGGTTAGGTTAGGTTAGATCAGGGCGAGTGTATAGTCTCGAGTGTCAATATAAGGAAGATCATAAAAGCTAGAATTTCACACTACAAATTTCCTAATAGGAATAAATTCAATTGTTTAATATTATTTTTGATCTACTTTAAATGAGGAAGACTTATATCACTTTTCCAGGCCTACCCTAGCTGGCAATGGCACCGGGACGCCGCCGCTGGTGCAATAGGAGGAGACAACTGTACAGGACTTGTGTCAGTGTTCAGGACACGTTTGGATCGTTGTAACAGACTATGGGTCCTTGATAGTGGAGTACTTGATTCTTTAGTCAACTTTAGAGTCGCCTGTCCACCGAAAATGCTTATCTTTGATTTGAAGAACGACCAATTGGTAAGTTGATTATGTTTTCAGTTTGGGTAGTAACTAATAATGGAACAGTATTTTTAATCTGAATAATAGTCTGCCAATAAATCAATCTTGTTATTTTTTGCCTTAATGCCTTTATTTTACACTCATAGCTAAATACACCACAAGTTTGTCTAATAAAGGGTGAAACAAACATGACAAACTTACTCACTCACCCATCACAAAAATCAATGAAAACTATTTGTTACCAAAAGTTCAATTTCAATGTTGTTAAAAGTGAAAATGAATCATCCTTAGACAAATATTTATATATTTAAATTGAGCCTAAACTTGCTTCCCTCATAGAGTAAGAAGCAGGTGATTTGGCGGAGCCGGCAGTAAATTCACTACTACCAGTCTGGTAGTACATCATAGTTCGGCATAACTAAAGACGTTTCTAAAAACATTAGAAAAAAATTCCTTTTGTTGAATTTCAAAAAAATGTTTTATATCCAGCAATGACCTCTCCATTTAAGAAATCCAATATTTCTATCTCCAATAATTAAATATTACATATATAAAAATCATGTAAGAGCGCACCTTT
Organism: Aphrophora alni; assembly: GCA_963513935.1. Taxonomy (NCBI): domain Eukaryota; kingdom Metazoa; phylum Arthropoda; class Insecta; order Hemiptera; family Aphrophoridae; genus Aphrophora; species Aphrophora alni. The sequence goes on along the minus strand of OY740779.1, from coordinate 31,383,448 downwards.
ATTGGGTATTACAATAAAGTGATAACTTAACAGTGACTATATTATACCTTACAGTCCATCTACTATATTAATACCTGATCAGGATATTGATCCTGGATATTAAATTATAAATGTTAGAGGTGTTGTGTACAACCCAAGTTTCTGAAAACATTAAGGTGGCTGGTTGATGTAAATTCTTGACAATTTTAACGCCTAAACATTCATGTAGGCATTTATTAAAACACTTTACTCAATGTTTAATTATTACAGATAACACAGTAAATATTATATTGTTACTGTACTTATATTTAAAGACAGTCAGGTCTGATAACAACTTATTTTAATATAAAACTGAACATATTATTCATATTCAATTGTAAACATGATTTGGTTGTTGATATAAACATAATTGTAGTAAAAAAAAAAACTATTCATTAATATCAATCCTCAAGCGCTCATTCTCAGAGAATTAAGAGAATCTAGACAGAAGTGGTTGCGAAACAATGTTTTTACACAGGATAGTACACAGTAGTCGGGTGGAAAGATTTTTTTCGGTGGTTTTCATTAATGTTTTTGGATTGGTGAGTAAGAAATTTAGTGCAATGCATTGCAATTTAGTTAAGTTGAAAATAAATACAACTAGAAGAAAACTATGAATTTTGGTCTTCTTCCTAAACTTTGTGTTAGCATTCAGGTGTGCTGCAATATTTTGTGTTGGAACACTAACCTCTCTTTCATCCCCAGGTCCGCAGCATCACTTTCCCCGGCGAGGTGCTTCGCCCCAACACTCTCCTAACAAACTTTGTCCTGGATGATCAGAACGACGACGGTGCCGGAGGCTATGCAACCTGTGACAACACCTTTGTGTATATATCAGACACTACCAACCCGGGGCTCGTGGTGTACGATGCCAGGAGAGACTCTACTTGGAGGTTGTCCAACCCAACGATGTTCCCTGATCCTGAGTTTGGTCGTTATACTGTAAGTAGTTAATATAAGTATCAACCTGGAACGTATTCTGATACAAAGTATCAATAAGATGCAGTGTGAATTGATACAATGTACCAACCTGATACAAAGTATCAACGTGGAACATATTCTGATACAAAGTATCAATCAGATACAGTGTGAATTGATACAAAGTATCAACCTGATACAAGGTATCAACTGGAACATATTCTGGTATAAAGTATCAATCAGATACAGTGTCAATTGATACAATGTACCAACCTGATACAAAGTATCAATTGGAACATATTCTGGTATAAAGTATCAATCAGATACAGTGTAAATTGATACAATGTACCAACTTGATACAAAGTATCAACTGAAACACATTCTGATACAAAGTATAAATCAGATTTGCAGAATAAATTTGATTCAAAATACTAACCTGATACAAAGTATCAACGTGAAACATATTCTGATACAAAGTATCAATCAGATTCAGTGTAAATTGATACAATGTACCAACTTGATACAAAGTATCAACTGAAACACATTCTGATACAAAGTATAAATCAGATTTGCAGACTAAATTTGATTCAAAATACTAACCTGATACAAAGTATCAACGTGGAACATATTCTGATACAAAGTATCAATCAGATTTGCAGAATAAATTTGATTCAAAATACTAACCTGATACAAAGTATCAACTTGGTAAAAAGTTTCGATTGGACTCAAAGTATCAGATACGTAAAGTAATACGCAATTCATGTAAGTTACATTTTGTATCATTTTAATCATCGGATACAAGAGGTCGCTCTGAATATGATACAAAGTATCAATCAGATTTGCAGAATAAATTTAATTCAAAATACTAACCTGATACAAATTATCAACGTGGAACATATTCTGATACAAAGTATCAATCAGATACAGTGTGAATTGATACAATGTACCAACCTCATACAAAGTATCAACGTGGAACATATTCTGATACAAAGTATCAATCAGATTTGCAGAATAAATTTGATTCAAAATACTAACCTGATACAAAGTATCAACTTCGTAAAAAGTTTCGATTTGACTCAAAGTATCAGATACGTAAAGTAATACGCATATCATGTAAGTTACATTTGGTATCATTTTAATCATCAGATACAAGAGGTCGCTCTGAATTTGATACAAAGTATCAATCAGATTTGCAGACTAAATTTGATTTAAAGTAACAACCAAAATGTGTAAATGTTCTGACTTTATCTCGAAGAAAGTAAAAAAAAAGTACGATAACACAAAGAAGTTATCTTTCATAATACAAAATTTCGCTTCATCAAAATCGGTAGTACAGATTTTGAGAAAATATAGTTTTATTAAAGAAACATAGTATTCTTTCAAATGAATACATTGTTTTTGACAAATTTGACATTTTAAATCTTCCATGTTACCTTAATAACACCAACATATTTATGATAATACCTTTAGATTATTAGATTTTATACCCTGAGGATAACATTTCCAAACTTCCTGCAGGTTGCTGGAGAGTCTTTCACCCTTATGGACGGTATCATCGGACTCGCACTTTCACCTCCAGGTTCTCACCAGAGAACCCTTTACTACCAACCCTTTGCATCCAACAAACTCTTCTCTATAGCTACTTCAGTACTCCAATCAGGACCCAACCCCGGAGATGATAGTGACCTCCCTGTGTCTCTGGTAGGACACAAGTCATCACAAGCTGCCGGACTTGCTGTGGACAACAGGGATGCTTCTTTGATATTTGCACCAGCTTCGGAAACAGCTATCGCATCTTGGTCTCCAGGATCTAATGATCATAGGTGAGTAGTAGCCTCCTCTAGATTGTTCATATTATTAGCATGGTTTAAGCCTATATTTGTTATCAATTGTGGGTACAAAAATTAAAAAAAAACTTCTCGAGAATGGAAATCAACTACCGTTATCAAGAACAAATTTGTTACCGTACAACGTGTCTCACAATGCATGCAAGAAGTCTTTTGTGGTTTTAAAAAAAAGAAACCTTGTAACCTTAAAGAAATCAGAAGCACACTGAGCCATCGAATAACGTAATAGCGTCAGGGTCGGAAGAAACAAGAGTTGGTCAAGAGAGACTTGATAGAAAAGATGAAATAGAAGAACCTAACCCAAGACTTGAATGAAAAAAAGGTGTAGATCCAGTTAGGAAACCTCGGAATTACCACAACCGTTACTCACTACAAATGAGCTACGTTCTACTAAGTAATTTGTTTGATAAACATTTTTAAAGAATATAGGTAGAGTCACATGACAAAGTTGAGACCCAAATCTATCAAACGAGTAGAACATGGTCAGGACAGATTCTTTTTAACGAATACTACACAAACCTATAGGTACCTTAATCTTTGTGCTATACGTAGAATATTTTAAATTTTCTTAAATTGTTTGTTTGTAATGTTGGCAACACTAGTAGAGATTGTTATCTTGATATTGTTATTTTACAATTAACTGTTTTCAGTTCGGTAGCAGTAAGGTTTTGTTTATTGTTGGTTAGTAATTTTGTGAATTGTAAATGAATGTAGACTACAGAAAAAAGGCTTGTTAAAAATGTTTTCATGAATAAGGAATATCAGTTCATTAAGAAATTTACAGTTTATTAATATGGTATTCGATGAACCACGATGTGTACTTCCAGACACTGTGATGACAGAAGAAAACAAGGATTTACTAGTTTGGTACAGAGCTGATATAAATCAATCAGGAGATGATGTGCTGAGTTCAGGTCATCATATTATGCGACTTGCATTCGATATGATGGATTTCCACCACATTATTGTTCACATTTTTTCAATGGAATTTTCTGCGGTCACCTAATATCATTACTATGGATTACTTTTTACTGGGGGGAGGGGGTGTAAAATAAATGGTGTACAGTCATAAACCGTAACTTTCTGATGAATCGAAAGGCCGGATTATCGACTATTAATGAGTAATGCCCTTAAAATGACTGGCTCAAATATACATCGACTGCTTATTTAAACTAGCCTTTGCAGAGACTGTGGTTTTCTTTCATTGTAGTATTTTCAAGGGCAATGAAACAATAGCTGGCGTCTTGTGTATACATTATGATATCGAAGCCGTTTAAATCTTTAAGGCCACCAAAATGTCGTTGCCAAAGCAAATAACACTGTCTTCCTCCGGACTCGCAGTCATCTATCAAACACTGTTCCAACAAACCGATCGATAGCAGGGATGGTATCAATATATTGAGAGGACGCAGAAAGAAGGATGGTCATCGAATGGATCACAAGCCATGTTTGGAATACATGGAAACGAGCTCTCTACCGAAAACAGGATCACAACCTGAAGCAAACTTCCTTTAATCACACCAAGGCAGGCAGCACTTTGGGCATTGGTTTAATGATCAATACAGTATTGTCTCAAATAAAAAGCGATGGTTCAACTCCAAGGTACTTTGAGAAGCTAGGCAGTATACTTGTTACTACTAGGCAAGTTACCAAATAGTAACTCTTGACTTGTTCGGCGCTTAATTTTTTAAAAATTTATTTAATAATAATTACAACTAAGTTTGCTTTATCAAGTAAATAACATTTCATATTAAAGAAAGCAGTGTTTGGAACACCATCCACTGATGGAGTCCTATATTTTACACACAAAGTTCATGCGGTTACTTATTTACACAATCTCGTTCACCAAATCCAGAGGTTTAGTTCGTTTCAGGCACCTCACATCTTCTGTGTTGTTGATTACACGGAGCATTTCAGGGTTCTCGTGTTTTTGCAGTCTATTCTTATGCATGATTGCATACCTCTTAATTTCTTCTGAGACAGTACTCATCCCGAGATCACGATGGAGATCATCATTTCGCACGAACCGTGGCGCGTTAACCATGCTCCTCAGAGCCTTATTTTGGAATGTTTGAATACCTTTAACATTTGTTTTCTTGGTACAGCCATATATCTGTATCCCATAAGTCCAAATTGGTTTTAATATTTGCCTATATACTAGAAGTTTATTGTGTAGATCTAATGTTGATCTCCTACCAAGCAACCAATTCATTTTCCTGAATTTAATATTCAGCTCTGTAATCTTCTTCTTAACATGCTCCTTCCAATGAATCATTGCATCAAGTGTCATTCCTAGGTACTTGCTGTATTTCCAGGGGCTATTAAGTGTCCATTTATTATAACCTGTGTTGGGTTTATCTTTCTGTTGGTAAAAATTACATTGCTTGATTTTGCTTCATTTAATCTTCATCTCCATTTTTGTATCCAGATACTAACTTTATCAATAGCTTTCTGGAGCTTGTGTTTTGCTTCCTCTGCACTATCCCCAACTGCCATTATTGCAGTGTCATCTGCGAAAGTGGCCATGATTGTATCAGGATCTTGAGGTATGTCATTTGTATATAAGAGATACAAAGTAGGTCTAGGACACTTCCTTGTGGAACTCCTGCCGCTATATTCTTCATCTCAGAATATTCACAGTCTTGCTTAACCCTAAAGCATCTCTCAGACAAATATGACTTAAGTATTTTGTAGAATTGCTCTGGGAGATCCCTTTGCAATTTATAGAGTAAACCCTCATGCCAGACCTTGTCAAACGCCTGTGATACATCCAGGAACAAGGATGAGCAAACTTGGCGTTCTTCAATTGCTTTTTCTATGACATTGGTAATACGGTGAACTTGGTCAATTGTTGAATGTTTGTCTCTAAACCCAAACTGATGCTGAGGGATTAATTTCCTTTCTTTAATTATAGGTTTAAGACGCTTTATTAAAAGTTTTTCAAAAACTTTTGAAATAGTCGGCAGAATAGAAATGGGTCGATAAGATGTTTTTTTCCCTAAGATCTTTTCCTGGCTTTGGTATCATAATGACCTCCACAACTTTCCACTGTCTCGGGACATATTTAAGTCTGAAAGAAGCGTTTATCAAATGCAACAACTTTATCAGGGCGTTCAATGGCAGTTCCTTGAGAATTTTCCCAGTTATTAGTTCATAACCAGGCGCTTTTTTAACGTTTAATTGTCTAATTTCCTGTACAAGCTCATTGTATGTCACTTTACTGATATCAATTAAATCATTCTTTTCAATTGGTACTAGTTGTTTACGTGCTGTTTTTGTTTCAAATGGTGTGAATGTGTCCTCTAGATGTATAGCAAACATATCTGCTTTCTCCTTATTACTTCTTGCCCATGTATTCTTTCCTGATGGGCGGAATATGAATTTTTGGTCTTTTAATACTTTTTGTCGCTTGCCATATTTTGAAATCACAATCCTTGTCAGCCGACAGCCCTTCAAGATATTTAGAGATGGATTCACTTTTGAATCAAAAGTGGCGCTTAATATCACTATATATTTTCTCCTCATAATAAAACCGTAGAACTTATTGAAAACCAAACAGCAGAAATGCTCTGCGCATGCGTTGGATAAAGTACTTAATTGTGTCTCCTGGTACCTCGAGGATGAACAAAAATTTCCTTATTATTGTCTTTGCAGTGCCATCTTCCTTACCAGTCTTAAGAAACTCCTCTGTCTCCAAGCATCTCCAGCATGTCGTTCTGGGACTCTCTCTGGGATGCTGACAAGATTAATACCTCGTACGCTTTCCTAAAAAGACTAGTCCCATTATTTGTGGCCAAAACACTGAATTTGGAAATGTTTAATTGTGTCCAGTATAGGATTTATTTTAAACTTGAAGTTAAGAGTAACATTTTTAACTCTAACAGTCGAATTTTGCATTCCATTTATTTTTTAAAATTTTACATTTCCTACTTTTGTGTGGCATTAAAGTTTCTAAGTGTTTTAGGTGTCACTAATACATATTCTTAAAGTGGTATTAATATCAATTCCAAATATTAATCCACAGTGTATCTATGTTCCAGAGTTCTAGCGTACGATCCAGAAAGGTTGCAGTTCCTGTTGGATATCCGTTCTGTCGATCGTGACGCAGGGATCATCTGGGTTGTATCAACACGTCTCCAGAAATTCCTCCGCAGAACCATCACCGGCGATGAAGTCAACTTCCGTATCATGAGAGTACTCCAACCAACTGACCTCTATCACCATCAGCGAAACAACAGTCTCTATCTTTTCAAATAATCGATTCCTCGATAATTCGATTCAACCGTACAGTGACAGAATACAAAACTAATTTATTGGTAATTGTATACGAAGTACGGTGTGTTCCAAAAGTCATGGTGGGGTTTTGAATAAATATTTTTATAAAGCTTTACATTTAAAAAGAATTAAAAGAACAGATCAAACCAGAGTTCAGTATGGGCTCTTTGAAAAGTCAAAGCGAAACTCCAGTTCTTACAACACTCGATTTGCAACTCCTACCACTGCTGTTTGAATTGTTTTTATTATTTTTCTTTATAGAGGTTTGGCAAAATGCGTATTTATGCACTCGTACCTTATGGACTTATGAGTCGGACTCTCCCAAAGGCATACCGACTAAAACCTTCCTCTTTACCAGGCGTTTTCCCCACTCCGGGACCGCTCTCGCATTACTTCGGAGTTGCGCCTGCTTTTACCCTATCTGTATCTCCTCTTCTCTGGCTGCTATGGTACCCTCATCCTTCTTGCACCTCAGTACCAATTCAATGTATTCTGCAATTGCCACCCAGCGCTCTCTGCACGTCAACATCTCTTCAACTATAGTCCCAGTGGCTAGTTCTCCCACCATGTCGCTAATGCCTCGTCGTTGTTCTACAAAGCGCTGTTTGAATATTATGCGTTCTTTAACTGTAGAAGTGTTACTTAAAATATTCCCATAAATAAAAGTCTAAGAATGTAACGTCGGTTGTACGTGGTGGTCAAACATTCCAACCTTCTCTTCTTAAAGTTGATGACATTTCTCAAACACAAAACAATCGTGAGGTGGTGATATGTCTGAATCAGAAAGCTTGAAATTCATCAATAACGTCTAAATCATAGTCATACTTGTTAAGGTAATCTATAAACCTGAGCTGTTTTCTCAAAACTATAACTGTTGTTTTTATGGAACCTAATTTTTAAGGTTTTTAAATTTTGTAATAACAATTTTCGTATGTTCTTAACACTGCTGAATGACGCTCTACCAGAACTCTTGTTCTATAATAAACTATCAGTTTCTATTAAGTTTTTGTTCCTTGTTTCATCAACAATTTTATTTGAAACCCCACCATCACTTTATGAACACATTGTAAAGTATTAGTTTATAAATACTTTGTATTTGCATTTTTAATTTTGTTGAAACACTACAGCGTTGCTTTAAACTCGTAATTTAGGGTTGAGAAAGTTTGGTACATTCTTTGCACTGTTGTGTGTTGTTGCAAACCTGAAGACGACGCCAGTGTTCGGCGAAACAGGCCTGTAGTGTTTTAACGAAATTAGAATTGCACAGAATAAACTGAAAATTATCTGCAATAAATGTGAAACTTTGTACAATGAAAATGTCCAGACAATGTTCTTTTCCACATCCATGGCATTGTGGAGAAAGTATTGCAAAAAGCGTAAAAAAAAAGATTTGAAAGGTTTTCTTAGTCTAAAATCGTTGTTTTTTTTAATGATGTCTATCAATAGTTCATCCAGCGATGTATATATACTGAGTTAACATACTAAATAGATTGGCCGTCTCCATAGTAAGCTTTGAAGCTTACAAATTAGAAGCTCTAGTGCTGCCACCTAACGGCTCACTCCTTGTAACTTCCGACAGCACGCTGTACTACATGCTACCCAAACTAACACATGAACTGCAATCTACATACTGCGTTTCAAATTATCGTATTTCATAAATATAAATTCAAAATTTGATCACAATTTTAAAACTCTATTTCTGTAACACAAAATTGAATACTTTCCCATTAACTAAAATATTTGATTTTCTCTTTTTCGGTTTCCATAATTGTGATAAAATTTAGACAGTTTTAAAAGATCGACTATCTCAATATTGACGCTAACGATTTTGATAGAATTTCGGTGAAATGTGACGATTCGTGACTCAAACAATCTACATTTCCAATGGTGATTAATTGGAAATTATAATTTACCGCCAATTTTTGTATTTTGTTTTTGATCTAAGCCTACACATGTCACAATAATTTGAACAAAATTGTTTGTTAATATTAAGATAACCAACCTTCGAAAGCGAATTCATGGTTCCAATATTTTTACTTTTTATCACAGGTTCTACAATATCCCGAAAACTGACCGACAAGTTACCTCGATAAGATTAAATAATCTTCTACAATCTCTCGATACTACTTGTCGGGAAGGTTAAACTTCTACACCTACTTCTGACAAGTTGCAGCTCCTTCTATCCTTCTATCCTGCAGATAAAATTAATTTTGTTACGTTTGATTTGTGGTTTCAATCTTTATTGATTTAATGTTTCTGTAATATTCATATTAGCGTATCATATTTAGTTTGGAGGTTATAAAGAGTTCAGTTATTACAGCTATTGAATGTCGCGTCGACTCCTCACACTTTGCACTCTTTTCCTCAAGTCAACTTGTCGGTACTTTTATTTTCGTTCATTTCCTTACTTTCATGCTCAAGTATTCCTTTTTAATATAAGATAATTAACCATAATTGTGAAATATCTGCTGAACACCATCTCTTATAGTTTCCCCATAAAAATAATCATTTTGAATGTCCACATATATTTTGTTAGTTCGTTTTTCAGTCACCATGTGCGTTCCTAACCAATCAAAACCTTGCAAGTAGTACCAACCTCTATATATTAAAGTGATAAACTGCCGGGTAAGTTGCTGTTAGTTGCCAACTGGGAAAAGAAAAGTATTTTAAAACTGAATATATACTGTTTAAAGAAGAGAAACTGCAGTCACCACCGCCTTCTATATATAAACACAAAAAAGAAGATAAAATAAAGAATTCAGGCACTCGAATACACTATGAGCGTCAGGGTTGGAAAAAAAACAAGAACCTAACCTAACCTAACCTAACCTAATAGGAAAGATAAAAAAGAGGGATCTAATGCAAGACTAGGCTCAACTAGGATTCCTCATTAATACCTAGCCCGTTATCATTATACAAGGAGCCCCTGAGGGTGAATAAAACAGAATATCCTTCTTGGTTTAAGCTGATTTTTGAATTATACTAAACAAAATTATTGATCTTAGCCAAAATGGCCATGTTTTAAAATAAATTTTTTCTTATCCAACTTATCGAATTGTCAAAACCAACCTGAAAGATGGCAGAATCAATATGCCGGCAATGAAATGCTAAAAATGATGAAAAATGAACTATTTGTGTTTAGAATTTATGCTGAAAAGTTTTGAATATTTGTGATAAAATACTTTCGAATTAAAATAGACTAAATTTTAAATTCCCGGAAGAAATTCAAGATGGCGGATCCAACATGGCGACAATAATATGTTCAAACTAACATAAAAATAATTTAATTGCAATAAAATAAATAGGCTAATCCTAAAAATTATTAAAAATTTAAAAAAGGAATAAATTGTCTGAAATTTTCAAATATATCAAATATGGCTGACAGAATAATTATCAATCATAAATATGCGATTCAGTCTTTCATTAATTTAGAAATAACCTTAAATAAGTCGTATTAATATTTCTTTTTTTTCTGCGAATATAATAAACACCCAAAACCCACAACTTTAAAACAAGAATATTAAAGCCTACATGACCTAAGCCTGATAGAACCAACCAAGAACTGTAAGCCTAACATAACCTGAGGGAAGAAATTTATAGCAATAACTCTAAATTAAATACTGTAACTTAAAGCAAGAACTTTACACCTAGAACTTCTTACTAAACAGTTCTTAGTTTAATGCAAATTATTGTTAAGTTAGTTTATCTTATTATTGCTGACATCTCGAATTTCTTCCTGGAACTTAAATTTTAGTCTGTATTAACTTAAAAGTACAGTAGTTATCAGAAATATTAAAAACTTTTCAGCATAAACTCTCAACACAAATATTTTATTTTTCATCATTTTTAGCATATCATTGCCGCCATCTTGCAGGTTGGTTTTATGTCGATTTCGATATCAGATTCTTAATCATCGATCTCAAAAACTTGAAAGTAACAAGATTTATGTAAATTGGATTTATTAACAACTAGCAGAGGACCCACCCTTCGTACGGGGTTGAGAGTTAAGGGAGTTATCAAGGCAGTGGGGCGGTGCCCTGATGGAATTTCTAAATACAAAATAGACCTATGTGTTAACCAGGGACCGTAAGAATGTCCGTGTACAGTTTCAGCTCAATTGGTCCAGTAGTTGTTACGTGATTGAGTAACACACACCAGACAGACACCATTAGATTTTTTAAATAAAATTGTCATTTTTGCTAATCTCAATAATATTGTTTATTATAATTAAAAAATCGTCTCTCTTACTTATTTCCGGAAATTTAATAACGAACATTTTTAAAAATAATATCCCAAACGGTTGCAAAACAAGTGCTCTAGATAATAATTTTGAACTACAAATTGAGATTCCTGCCATTTTGTGACGTCATTGAAAGGTTTATGGTAAAAGGGAAGCAACAAGTTTAGGCCTTTATTTAAATATTTGTAAGACAATGTCTAATATTTATATTTACTTTTTGATTGACAGTTACAAAACTGACTTTTATTTTGATTGTTTTTGATTTGGTTTTTGGGTTGGGTGAGCGAGCAAGTTTCGTATTATTTATTTACAGTTACAGTTTACACATTTCGTATAGCCAACAGAATGCCATCTAGTGTAAAAAGAAACAACTAAACATTCTAATAATCTGCATTATAAAATTTGGAATAAACTTAAATGGAGAGAGTTAGGTTATGTAAAACATTTCAGTGATATTTATTTAAATAAAGTAAAACTTTTGCAAAACAAAGTAGATCTAATTTTATTTAATGCACGCTTAGGGATAAAAAAAGATAGATGTAAGTATTTTAAAAATATAGCTGTCATTATTTGGAAATTGTATAATTTTATAAAACAAATGTTTAATTAGGCTATATATAAGGTACGATTATATTCCTGCCTGCAAACAAATTTATTATTTTGAAAAATATAGGCTAATTATACAGCCATACACAAAATGTATACTTATTGTATTGTTCGATAAATATAATTTTTAAATGCTAGTTTTGTAGATAATGTTTGTAAATACAAAATATAAGGATTGTAAAATTTGTTGGAGTGTTATTCTTTCGTAAATACATGTTTTCTACTTTGTTTTATTAAATATTTCTTCAAAAAGAAATTTACAAGTATGATGGACAGTGCGATGAGAGATTTTCTGGGAACTATTCTATATGAGAAAGTTAGTGCAATATTTTGCACTGTTTGTTTATTGTAGATAATTCCATATTATATGTTACGGCGATTGTATTATATTCTCTCGTGTAAACGTGTTTTGAATTTTTAAAAAATGGTTTAAATGGTTTATTTTTCACATAACAGCAATTCTGTAGTTTAAAAAAATTAACTTTTGTACAAAATAAAATAAGCAATTTGTGTGCAATTTGTTTCAAACACCCCTGTCAACATCCACTCAAGACAACCACTGTTTATTTACAGTGAGCCTTCCCTCCACCATACTACAAATTGGGAAGAATCAAACTGAACAGAAAAAAAACGTTCTGCTTTAGGTGGGGAACCTACAACCTGCAGGTACGCCGCCTTTAGCCTGTCACCCACTGAGACATTTAGCTATAGGCGGTCTTTTTTTTATTGGTGTAATCAAATAGGTTTTTTCTATTCTGGGATAAAACCTTCCAAAATCACAACTGTCAATATTGTTAAGGAATTAACTCTGTAAAGGACTTCTAAATTAAATTTTTTACACCGGAAATAATCGGTAAAAAGAAAAGTATTTTTGTGTGGATCTATCAAAATTTACTTTTTCAGATTAAGTTTAAATTCTGATGAAATGAACAATTACATACAAATCAAAGTGGGGAAATAGCAACTGAAAGACAACTATTGTCAAACAAATTGGTCGCTTAGCTGGAATGTATGGAAGAAAGTTTAGAGTATATTTCAATTTATAAATATCGTCCATCATGTCTGTTTAACCAATGACTACATAAATACTATAAGACACGACATAGGATAGGGAAATAGTCTACGCTTTACGGGTGCTGTTCGTCACAAGTTTGACACACAGCTATCAGAAAGCGCTAGCAGCAGGTGCTTGACTGTACGCATCCCACTTGGTTGAGACTGTACAACTGTTGACCTCTCTCTCACAAACCTTCTCACTTACTTCCGTCAGCATAGTCAGTGTTGTCAGTTCGTGCGTTGAGATAAGCGATTCTCGACCTTCCCTCGCATCTCTGGTCCCATATGTGGCATCAGTGCGTTTTCTCTTACCCGCCTGAAACATTGTTTGACCGTAGAGCCACCTAGCACCAGTCACATCGACTTCAGATTCTCTAGCAGAGCGACCTAGCGGGTATTGGACAACTCAAGAATAAGCGTAGAATATTTAACATGGCCATGTCGTGTCTTATAGTATTTATGTAGTCATTGGTTTAACAAATATCATGACCAGCTGAGAAAGGAGGATTACACCAACTTAACTCTATCAAGGAAGTTATATTTGTTGTGGAGACATTTTTTGGGAAAATGTTGGCAACATCTTTTTCTTTTTTTTTTACCTTGTATAGAGAAAGTTTGTCACTAGTCAAAAAATTGATGTTGATTTTTAATGGATATGAACTCTGTGTTAAAAAACGTCATATTTCGGATGAAGGCTCTTTGTCGTTTGCACAAAGCTTCAGAGCACAACACGAGAGCCGATTTTAATCAAATTTGATATTTTGGCAATATTTTGGGTTATTTTTTTCCCATCATTTTTTAAAATCTACTAAATATTTGTCAAATACCACTCACTCATTCATCACGAAATCTCAGACCACCAAACAGATTGGAATGAAATTTGATATGCAGCTTCCTCTAGGGCTGTAGGTGCTTGCTAAGATAAGATTTCAAAAAAATCAGTCGGGATCATGGTCAAACCGCGATTATGCTTTGTAATTTTTTCGAGACAATCATTCGTTCAATTATCTTCATTTCACTATCTTAATTATTATCTTCATATATCATCCCATCATTTTTTATTTTATTTTTTAAACAAAATATTTAAAGGTAGTTTTATAAGATTACAATTTTCAAAAAATCGGCTCTAACAATTTTGATAAAATTTTTGTCAATTGTAGCTTTTAACCAAAATGTATTGGGCCATCTGAATTATTTATTAAAAAAATTAATATTATTATATAATAAGCTACATAAAAGACATAATTTCTCAAAAACGGCGCAACCAATTTCGATCACGTTTAATGTCTCTAAACAAGTGTAAAATAATAAATAATTGGTAAAGAAAGAAAATAAACCTTTACTGTTATAAATGAAAGCTCGATTTAAATCAAGTAAGGCTTCGAATTATTTTATGGCAAACAAGAATCAAGTGTAGACTCTATTAAATATATTTCTTTTTCCAAAGACAGTATCCATGGTTCATATATATTCATCTTTTGACTGGTGTGATCATAGTTTTGTTCAGTATTGTATATAGACGTGTGAGAAAGTTTGTGCAATATTTTTACACAATTTATTGGAATTAAAAGGCTACAAAAACGATATATTAAAGAGACATCAACTTTTCGTCCCCCCCGCTCACAGTACATTCTTAAAGAAACGAATGGAAATAAAATAATAAATATGGCTGTATTTTTAAATTTCTACTGCGCATTAATATACCAAGTGTCCTAAAAGTCCCCCCCCCCTATTATTTTTTTATGAATGGAAATAGACAGATTTGCTTTGGGGAAATTTTAGATAAATAAAGAAGGAGTTTTTTGAAGTATCCAAATTTTCAACCCTTACCCCCAAAATATGGTAGTTTGGGGGTAAGTCAAGAATTTTAAATAGCAACCCCTATTGAGTGATACCTCATTTTAAAGGTCTTTTAAAAATAAGAATAATAGCGCAAACTAGAAGTCTCTATGTTCATCCTACCCAACATAGCGACCAATCGAATTGTAAATTTTACGTTAATAATTACACCGGAAATGTTACGAAATATACAACAAGCTTTTGAGTCCAAAATCTATTTTTGTCAAGAAGTAAATGGTAGTCAATTTGAGAACTTAATCTGAGCTAAAAAAACAAGGTAAGGCTCTTACCATCATTTTACCAACATAGAGCCGTTTGTAATTTAATAAAAACAACCGGAGTTTGTAGGTTAACATTCACAATTCGATTGGTCGCTATGTTGGGTAGGGTGAACTTAGAGACCTCTAGTTTGCGCCATTATTCTTATTTTTAAAAGACCATTAAATTGCGGTATTACTAAATAGGGGTCACTATTTAAAATTCACGACTTACCCCCAAACTACCCCATTTCGGGGGTAAGGGTTGAAAATTTTGATACTTCAAAAAACTCCTCCTTTGGTTATCTAAAATTTCCCCAAAGCAAATCAGTCTATTTCCATTAATACAAAAAATAATAGGGGGTGGGACTTTTAGGACACAGTATAAAACCAAAATTGGGGGAACAGTTACAATCAGGCGATTTTAAAACTGTTATTAACACTACCACCTACAAATACAGTCTCAGATATTATTTTAACCTAAAATATTTATTTAATGCTCACAACTAAACCTTGTTAGATCAAGGAGTCTTACAACAGTTGTGTCAAGAGTTTTTGTACATCGTAAATAAGTCCTAGCGGGCGTCGTAGCTGTACATACCACAAGTACTCCACTCGCTTCGCTCTCAGTGTCTCAGCTTCTGCAGGATTTCGTAAATATTCAAATATAACTTTTCCTGGGAGGTTAGGTTAGGTTAGGTTAGGTTAGGTTAGGTTAGGTTAGGTTAGGTTAGGTTGGGTTGGGTTGGGTTAGGTTAGGTTAGGTTAGGTTAGGTTAGATTAGGTTAGGTTAGGTTAGGTTAGGTTAGGTTAAGTAAGGTTAGGTTCGGTTAGGTTAGGTTGGGTTGGGTTAGGTTAGGTTAGGTTAGGTTAGGTTGGGTTAGATTAGGTTGGGTTAGGTGGTCCGATATTATATTTTTAACCATAACTTCACTATTTCCCATCATACAAATCAGACTTATTATCATTACATGCAAAATTGAAAACTGCAAATTTGTATCTAATTTAGTGTTTAATAATTTGATTAACTCATGAGATACGAACAAAAAATGTTTTTCCCTTTTATTGTTTACAAATAGATTTTAAAAATTCAAAATAGGGTTTATGATCAAAATAAAATCAAATTGCAAGTTCCTAACTTATAATTTGGAGCCGCTATGGAGCTCAATATGCAAAATTTCGACATGACAATGTCGCCGAAATTGACTTCTTCGGTTTTTTGAAGTCTGAAATGTAAATGTCAATTCAAACTATTAGATTTAATAAAAAACCAATAGTTCCACGTTTAGTAAGAGAAACTTATTGTAGTTCAATACATTTCCGCTAGATGGCAGGACGTTCTCCATCCAGCTACAATAAAGATTTTCCCGCTACACTCTATACAATCTTATGGAAATAATTTTAGGAACGGCAATTAAATTCTGAATTACAGTAACTTAAAAATAATTCTGCGTTGAAATTGTCTTTTTCGGTTTCCCTAAAACGTCAAAACACTAATGTCAACATTTATTAAACAAAATTATCCTTTATAAGACTTTACGCCTAAAATAATAATTTATTTAACAAAACGGAAGCTTTTCAACAATTCATAAAGAAGTAATTGGGTTATAAAAACGCATCAAACCCTTCGAGAATAACCCCCTACGAGTTAGGGGTTGATTATTTGCCTCCCTTCTCCCTGGGCGAGTTTGAATATATACAAAGGTTGTGCAAACACGACCCTTTCAACAAAATAAATATTGGAAAGGGATGTTTTAAATTAATTTTGTATTTGACAAAATCTATCATTTTATAACTATTTATAAAATTTATATCATTTGATGTGTTATATTTTCAACATATCTAAAGATAGGTAAGGTTAGGTTAGTTTAGGTTAGGTTAGGTTAGGTTAGGTGAGATTAGGTTATGTTAGGTTAGGCTAGGTTAGGTTAGTTTAGGTTAGGTTAGGTTAGGTTAGGTGAGATTAGGTTATGTTAGGTTAGGCAAGGTTAGGTTAGGTTAGGTTAGATTAGGTTAGTTTAGGTTAGGTTGTGATAGGTTAGGTTAGGTTATTTTAGGTTAGGGAGGTGAAGTTAGGTTAGGTTAGGCGAGGTTAGGTTTGGTTAGGTTAGGTGAGGTTATGTTAGGTGAGGTTAGGTTAGTTTAGTTGAGGATAGATTAGGTTAGGTTAGGTGAGGTCAGGTTAGGTACGGTTATTTGAAGATACGTTAGGTTAAGTTAGGTGAGGATAGGTTGGGTTAGTTGAGGTCAGGTTAGGTTAGGTTAGGTTAGGTTAGGTTAGGTTAGGTTAGTTTAGGTTAGGTTGTGATAGGTTAGGTTAGGTTATTTTAGGTTAGGGAGGTGAAGTTAGGTTAGGTTAGGCGAGGTTAGGTTTGGTTAGGTTAGGTGAGGTTATGTTAGGTGAGGTTAGGTTAGTTTAGGTGAGGATAGATTAGGTTAGGTTAGGTGAGGTCAGGTTAGGTACGGTTATGTGAAGATACGTTAGGTTAGGTTAGGTGAGGATAGGTTGGGTTAGTTGAGGTCAGGTTAGGTTAGGTTAGGTTAGGTTAGGTGAGGATATGTTAGGTTAGGTTAGTTGATGATAGGTTGGGTTAGTTGAGGTCAGGTTAGGTTAGGTTAGGTGAGGATACGTTAGGTTAGGTTAGGTGAGGTTAGGTTGGGTTACTTGAGGTCAGGTTAGGTTAGGTTAGGTGAGGATACGATAGGTTAGGTTAGGTGAGGTTAGCTTAGGTTAGGTGAGGTGAGGTTAGCTTAGGTTAGGTTAGGTGATGTTATGGTAGTTATGGTTAGGTTATGTTAGGTGAGGATAGGTTAGGTTAGGTTAGGTTAGGTTAGGTTAGGTTAGGCGTTGTTAGTGACAGTACGGGGCAGAATAGGCAATCTGACTGCATCACTCAAGTTTTATTAAATGACTGACAACACACAATTGTATTGGTGGTTGCTAGGATTAAGGCGTCACAACTCTGGTCAAAACCCAGTTAAGAAACAAGGTTCGTGAGTTATCCATAGAAAACCAAAAACTCGGACATTGAAACTGTTTTTTAGTGAAAATAAATGATCCAAACCCCTGTGGAAAATCGCAAGTACAAAGTGCAGCACAGGTGTAATTATCATAAAACAAAAATAATCCTTGACCGCCTTTCATTGAAAGCACGATTTACACTGACAGCAGCTTGTAGGTGCGTTAGAAAGTTTGAAATGTTTTGTCGCCATATATTTACTTTTTGATGACGTCACGATAAAAAATTTTGATCAATTCAGCAAGTTTGCGGGGGGCTTTAAGTTCTACATGAGAGGAAAATGAAATAAAAGTAATCACAGAAGATTTTGAATGTATTTATTTTGTTCTTCTGGTCTTATAACTGGTATCCTCTTATTTTGTTTTAGAAGCGAAAAACCTTCCGGTCATCATCACTTTATAGGAAAAGGAATAAAGAAGATCAAACAAAGACCTCTAGTCCAGGAATACACTGGCAGCGACAGGATAGGAAGAGTACTTGAGAGAGGGATCTAACCCAAAGCAGCTAATGTTCCTAATTATTATTGTAAACAAATAGTTTTGTAAAACGTTTAAACAAATCAGATTGTTGAAATAATTTTAAAACAAAAACGATAATATGGTAGAACTTGTAAGAACATTTATAGTTGAGAATGATAAAATGGCCATTTCTGTCCAAAGTATTTTATGGCTCAGTCAATACCAAAAGTAAAGCACTGATTTTTTTCCATAAATAAATATTATTAATGTTTCAAAATTTTCGAAATTTGATTTTTTTAATACAAAAATGGTCGTAAATCGATCAAATCAATAGATACTGAAACGGTATTGGTGGCAATTTAAAGATAACGAAATCTTCTTCAAAATTTGCAATTGTCTATTTTTTCAATAATGTATTTTCAGATTTACAATCGTGTAAAGAGCACGCCCCGTTTAAGGGGAAAAATTAAAAATAGCCAAAACTCGGCCAATTTTGTAGCCATAACAGTTAATTAATGCAGTTAAAGTATTTTTTATTCTATACAAAAAGAATATCATAATTTTGTCTTTATTTATCAAAGATTACGAGTTATTTTTTCTCAAATAAATCGCTTTCTAATTGACCAAACAAGAGGAACAATCAAACTTACTTAACTTTAAGGTAGACATCAAAACAGCCTTTAAATAACCCTAAAATTCTAGGACTCTAAGGTTAATAGGTTTTCAGAATATAGTAATTTACTTAAATTGATCCAATTATTTTCAAAAACTTTCAAAAACAAAAAAACGTTGTCCAATTAAAACGTAAACCTTGAACGGAAGTTTTAGAAATTTTAATCTGAAAATAATTAAAAATTTAAACAATCTTTTGTCGTTTCGACGTAAATAGCAACTTGATTAAATTTCTGGGCAGTGGCTGGTTTTGACAGCTGTTGTTTAGAATATGCCATGTCAGGCTGCCGTACAACACATTGTCAGTTTACAAAATATCCCTCATTTTATTAAACAATGCAAACTTGGAAGTGATTATTGATCAAGTTGAAAACTCATTTGAGATTTGCAATTTATTAAAAATTTAATGAGATGCACAATGAACAATGTACAAACAATGCACAAACTTTTTCACAGAGATACTCAAAAAATGAAAAAGCAAACAAAAAGAACTTTTGAATAGTTTTGTGAAATATGTAAATTATTGTTCTTTAGATAAAATTTATGTAAAATGTAAAGTTTTATTTATTATTACTTTTTTCTTGTTTTTTAAAGGCGAAAAACCTCCCGGTCTTCATCACTTTATAAAAAAATAATGAAAACAAACATAAAATAAAGACCTCTCAGTCCTCAAATAGTGTCAGAGTAAAAAAAGAACAACAATTGATCAAGAAAGAGCAAATAGGAAAGTTGAATTAGAGGGATTTAACTTGACTACATGAAAACATGTGTAGATTCAGTAAGGCTATCTCGTGATTGTAACTCATTATAAAGAGCCTCTGAGGGGGTGGAAAGTTTATGACCTCAACCATTTTGACAACTTAGATGGAAAAACAAGTACATTATCGATAAAGAAGTCTGTGATGTCAATAGTAAATGACATCAACCAATCACCTTGATTTCAATAACAAACATTTGGAGTTTTGTTTTACTTTGTTTTGATTTATTATTCAGAGCCTGACAGTAGTTACTTTAGTACTGTGTTTATACAATAGAAAATACTATTTATTTTATGATGTATTGAAATTATCTGAGTGGCTAAATTG
The DNA here is from genome assembly GCA_963513935.1 of Aphrophora alni. Lineage (NCBI taxonomy): Eukaryota > Metazoa > Arthropoda > Insecta > Hemiptera > Aphrophoridae > Aphrophora > Aphrophora alni. The sequence goes on along the minus strand of OY740779.1, from coordinate 31,363,157 downwards.
CTATGTCATTTTCAACGTATTTACAGACCATTATAGGTTGGTAAACCGCCACACTTGAAGATAATATAAAGCGTGTAACACAGTCTTGGTTAGGTAAGGTTAGGTTAGGTTAGATCGAAAGTTATGGTTTTGTTTCATGGCCACTAACAAGACTGATGGTTAAGGTTAGGTCAGGCTAGGTTAGGTTAGGTTAGGTTAGGTTAGGTTAGGTTAGATCGAAATTTATGGTCCTGTTTCATGGCCACTAACAAGACTGATGGTTAAGGTTAGGTCAGGTTAGGTTAGGTTAGTTGGTTAGGTTAGGTTAGGTTAGATCGAAAGTTATGGTCCTGTTTCATGGCCACTAACAAGACTGATGGTTAAGGTTAGGTTATGTTATGTTAGGTTAGGTTAGGTTTTGTTAGATCGAAAGTTATGGTCCTGTTTCATGGCCACTAACAAGACTGATGGTTAAGTTTAGGTTAGGTTAGGTTAGGTTAGGTTAGATCGAAAGTTCTGGTCTTGTTTTATGGCTACTAACAAGACTGATGGTTAAGTTTAGGTCAGGTTAGGTTAGGTTAGGTTAGGTTAGGTTAGATCGAAAGTTATGGTCCTGTTTTATGGCCACTAACAAGACTGATGGTTAAGGTTAGGTCAGGTTAGGTTAGGTTAGGTTAGGTTAGGTTAGGTTAGATCGAAAGTTATGGTCCTGTTTTATGGCTACTAACAAGACTGATGGTTAAGTTTAGGTTAGGTTAGGTTAGGTTAGGTTAGGTTAGGTTAGGTTAGGTTAGGTTAGGTTAGGTTAGATCGAAAGTTCTGGTCTTGTTTTATGGCTACTAACAAGACTGATGGTTAAGTTTAGGTCAGGTTAGGTTAGGTTAGGTTAGATCGAAAGTTATGGTCCTGTTTTATGGCTACTAACAAGACTGATGGTTAAGTTTAGGTTAGGTTAGGTTAGGTTAGGTTAGATCGAAATTTATGGTCCTGTTTTATGGCCACTAACAAGACTGATGGTTAAGTTTAGGTCAGGTTAGGTTAGGTTAGGTTAGGTTAGGTTAGATCGAAAGTTATGGTCCTGTTTTATGGCCACTAACAAGACTGATGGTTAAGGTTAGGTTATGTTATGTTAGGTTAGGTTAGGTTTTGTTAGATCGAAAGTTATGGTCCTGTTTTATGGCCACTAACAAGACTGATGGTTACGTTTAGGTCAGGTTAGGTTAGGTTAGGTTAGATCGAAAGTTATGGTCCTGTTTTATGGCCACTAACAAGACTGATGGTTACGTTTAGCTCAGGTTAGGTTAGGTTAGGTTAGATCAAAAGTTATGGTCCTGTTTTATGGCCACTAACAAGACTGATGGTTAACTTTAGGTTATGTTATGTTAGGTTAAGTTAGGTTTTGTTAGATCGAAAGTTATGGTCCTGTTTTATGGCCACTAACAAGACTGATGGTTACGTTTAGGTCAGGTTAGGTTAGGTTAGGTTAGATCGAAAGTTATGGTCCTGTTTTATGGCCACTAACAAGACTGATGGTTACGTTTAGGTCAGGTTAGGTTAGGTTAGGTTAGATCGAAAGTTATGGTCCTGTTTTATGGCCACTAACAAGACTGATGGTTAAGGTTAGGTCAGGTTAGGTTAGGTTATTTTAGGTTAGGTTAGATCGAAAGTTATGGTCCTGTTTTATGGCCACTAACAAGACTGATGGTTAAGTTTAGGTCAGGTTAGGTTAGGTTAGGTTAGGTTAGGTTAGGTCAGGTTAGGTTAGGTTAGGTTAGGTCAGGTTAGGTCAGGTTAGGTCAGGTTAGGTTAGGTTAGGTTAGGTTAGATCGTAAGTTATGGTCCTGTTTTATGGCCACGAACAAGACTGGTGGTTAAGAATATCGTCTATACTGAGGAAATCAGGGAGCCACGAGATTCAATAAAGAGAAACACTGCCACCATGTTAAGGACCAAAAACCTCTCGGTAGTGTTTTCTTTGTAAAAAAAATAATAACACAGGAATGTAAAATGTAGCCCCGTAGCTTTCAGTATCGGAAAAGAACAAGAGTTGGTTAAGAAAGACCCGACATGGAAGATATCTCTCGACATTGCCAAGTCAGTACTCGCTAAAGTGAAATCTTGTCACCTTGCAAGGTAAATATTCACACTAAAACTTACTACATAATTTAAAACAATCTTCCGTGCCTTTTGTTATACAAATAAATAATAGACCTGTAATATAAGCTTAATTAGTTCACCTTATAGATGACCCTGTAATTAGGTAAACACAATCCGACAGCTATCAGAGTTCATTTGTGACTGTGGCAGTTTATTATTGTATTTTTCTATCGCGCTGTCTGTCACTTTAATACGTCAGCCCCAAGAGTTTATTGAACACCCAAACAGACAATGGATAGTATGACGCCCGTAGACATACCCAGGCAGACGTCAGTATCTTCCCAACAAGGTTGTCAAAGATCTAAATGTCCTTTGGATATCAGGCACTCTACAGTGTCCTTTATTTTTACATTTTCAGAACTACGTAACATAGAGAGAGTAACGAAGAGGTCAAAATAACTGTTGAGCTTTTTGTAGATTTACGTTTTTACTGAGCTCAATAAAGTTATTTTTTAAATAATGTCTGTCTGTCGCTTAACGTATGAACAGTTTTCTGTAGACAACTTGTGGTTCGATCAAATATGTTAAGCTGGTATATTTTGGTAAGTGGCTATTTTTGGTAAGTGGGTATATTTTGATATTTAGTTATATTTTGATAAGTGGGTATATTTTGAGAAGTGGTTATATATTGATAAGTGGTTATATTTTGATAAGTGGTTATATTTTGAGAAGGGGTTATATTTTGATAAGTGGGTGTATTTTGATAAGTGGGTATATTTCGATAAGTGGGTATATTTTGAGAAGTGGTTATATATTGATAAGTGGGTGTATTTTGATAAGTGGTTATATTTTGATAAGTGGGTATATTTTGATAAGTGGGTATATTTTGATAAGTGGGTATATTTCGATAAGTGGGTATATTTCGATAAGTGGGTATAGTTCGATAAATGGTTATATTTTGCTATTTGGATATATTTTGGGATAAGTGGGTATATTTTGATAAGTGATTATATTTTGATAAGTGGGTATATTTTGATAAGGGACTATATTTTGATAAGTGGGTATATTTTGATAAGTAGTTATATTTTACTATTTGGATATATTTTGGGCTAAGTGGGTATTTTTTTAGTAAGAGGGTATATTATGAAAAGTGGTTATATTTTGATAAGTGGGTATATTTTGATAAGTGGGTATATTTTGCTATTTGGATATATTTTGCTATTTGGATATATTTTGCGCTAAGTGGGTATTTTTTGGGTAAGAGGGTATATTTTGATAAGTGATTATATTTTTATAAGGGGCTATATTTTGATAAGTGGGTATATTTTGATAAGTAGTTATATTTTACTATTTGGATATATTTTGGGCTAAGTGGGTATTTTTTTAGTAAGAGGGTATATTATGAAAAGTGGTTATATTTTAATAAGTGGGCATATTTTTAATATATATCGGAACTTTTTAAATTTCGAAATTCAAAATTTTGTGGTTTATTATTCTCTCAACATCGGGTCTAATCATTTTGATCAATTTCGCTCAAGTGTAGCCCCTAATGACCGAAATAAAACGCACTGTTTGTCATCTCTTCAAAAAAAAAAATCCTGAGTTATCGGTACAAATCGGCCATAGTGTAGTTAGAAACAACTAAACCGATTTCGATGAAATTTTAGTAAAATGAGAAGATTAATTCAAATCGGTTTGTAAAATCACAAGTAAAAACAGGTTTAATGATCATTATTAACGGGTAAAATAGAAAAATGTAACTCGAATGCAGCAATTAAAAGGTCAAATACGATTTACATAGATGACGTGTTAAGGCCAAGCACAGCAAGTTAAGGATTTTATTTAACATATACTTAAAAAAACAAAAAACAAGACGTCCATTGTTTATTTTAAGTTTTTAAATGACAATTTTTATTTTTAGAGATAGGCGAGTGAGACATAATTGTTCGCAAGGTTTTCCACCTTTTAAAAAAAAATTACTTTTGGAAAAACAAGCGTGTTTAGATTTTTTTAAACCTATTCCAAAACGGAAAAAAGGTAAGGAAACAAATATTAATAATGGGAAAATAATGTTCATCAAATATAAAATTAATAAAGAAACTTTTCCAATATTTATTTTGTTGAAAGGGTCGTGTTTACACAACCTTTGTATTTACTCAGACGCACCTGGGGAGAAGGGAGGCAAATAATCAACCCCTAACCCGCAGGGGGTTAGTCTCGAAGGTTTGATACGTTTTTATAACCCAATTACTTCTTTGTGAATTGTAGTCAAAGGTTTCATTTTGTGAAATATATTATTTTACGTTTAAAATCATATCACAGACTGTGTTTGGAGGAAGGGTTGAAGTTACAGAACTGCGAGTTCATTTTAGCTTTTATTGACCCCAGTATAGTATTTTAGTATAAAAGCATTTCAGACATTCAGTTTGTACGTAATTGTTGTCTGTACACAAGCAACGATAACGGTCATAAAAAATTGGTTTTAAAAGAAAAGACCGACTTAAAAAAAAAAACAAAAAAATTATAAATAATAATTTTTTACATTAGCAGTTGCGACTTCATAATAATAATTATATTCTTAAAATGTAAACTACTAGTTGTAACAGAAACAAAAAGGAGTGTTTATATTTTGCTTCTTTGAAGTCGACGCTACGGATGGGCATACGGTATAAGAGCTCATTGCTTGAACGATCATGGCGTCGAAATGATAAACATGTTTTTTGATGTACCCCCCCCCCACAAAAAGTAATTGCAAGGTGTCAGGTCTGGACTCCTTGGAGGTCCTTGCCGGCCTATCCATCCATGTCCAAACTTTTCATTCAAAGTTGCACATTGCACTGAAATTACAGACTTGAATTCAGCCAGCAACAAAACACAATTTGCTTTTTCTTTATTAGAACACGTGCTTTTTCTCCACACAGAACACTCCAGAAAACACAAAACACACTACAACAATAATGCAAGTAATAATTTTGCGATTACAACAGCTGTTTTGTTTTGTATTTTTGGGCTATAGGTTATCAGCGATACCAATACAACACCGCGAAATTTCTCTACTGTCTTCGTATGAATTAATGAAACTCCAGCACTCTTTTATGATAACCCTGTATAACAAAATATGTCTCAATTCAAGCAACAGGTAGCCTCGTATATTTAAAAAAAAAACGCGTATAATTTCTGGAATTCATTTAGTTGTTCTCATTTATGAAAATCACACAAATAAACTGTACATAAAGTTAAAATTAACAAAATGTTCAAAATCCAAAGTTTAAGTTCATTCCTGTTCTGTCATTTAACCAATTGATAAGGTTCAATACTTGTTGTGTTTTACTATAGCCAGTCTGTGAACGAAGTAGCAGTGAAGTGGATATATTGCAATGGCAGGAGAGAAGTGATGTTTTACGTACAAATGGACAGGTTTAATCTGAGCTGTGGAGTTTGGGTGCGCAGTGGGTCTAGGCGGCAGTAAGGTGGTGGGGGAAGCGGCCGCCTCAGTCTGTGTTGGGTGTTGGTACTAACAACGATGTCTGCAAGACGGCTGGATCGTGGACAGTAGCCGGCGCCGACTGTTTCCCCTTCAATGCCTCTGTCCCCACGCGGCCTCGAACTACAAACTTGTACCTCCCCTCCACGCGCAGCTCACAGCTCAGATGAAACCTGTCCATTAGCCAGGCCCATCGTACCGACGTATCTGGTAATTCACACAGGTTTTGTAACATTACGCTTCCCCCACCCCTTCATTACTTCTCTACCATTAGTAAAATAAACACTGTTATTACACTAGGGTTATATTTATCACTGAGAAAACTATTTTGTGCAGTGTTTGCATTTGTATTTCTCCTGAAAACATACAATTCACTGCAACATATGGTAACATAACATTATAAAAATGTTACCACTTCACTATTCATTAAATAAACACAACCCGTAATTAAAATCGTTAAATGAATTTTAACTACTTTTTAGTTCGGCTAAAGTATTACTGTAATTCATTAAAATATCGAAACAACGCTGTCTGGACAAAAAACAAGAAACTAATTTACTTTCCGTGATTGAGATGAGTTTTGTGCGGGTTGGTGGGGTGTTTAATACAGTCCTGAATATTTAACACTAATTCCTCACTATCGCATTTTTCGTTTAGTTTTACTGTTCATTTTATAATTTGCAAGCTTCCTTGTTTCGTGTTGGTTAATTATCACATCACTACACTACATCTGACATCACATACCGAAGTAACTAGATATTATACACGTATTATTCAGTTTTCATTCGTCACACTGATGATGTATTACATACTATGTTTGTCTCTTAATTAACGAAACTGTGTGGCCCCCTCTTTCAGAGAGAAGTGAGAGTTGATAGTAAACTCCTTAACAGAACTATCGGACGTGTATACACCTGCATAACAAACATCAACACTTCAAGGCATTGAGTTGTTTGTGAGTCAATGCTTGTTGCAGTCGTGTGTTGTACCGGTCTTGAGCTTAGGCTTTGGCAAGACCGATACAGCGTAAGAAATGAGGAGAAAATTAGAAGGGGGGCGGCGCTTTCTGCTGGCTACCAAACAAACTAACAGCGCTGGCTATAAGCAGAAATTTTGTCTTATTCCGGATGAGATTAGATAAGGAATGGGTGTAGCGGACCAGACGTGATCTTGTGGCACAATGAGTAGACTTGGCAGAGAAATGAGAAGTCTGAGTAAAGGGGTTTAGATATTTCATTAAAATGTTTAAGTTAATTAAATTGTTTAAAAAAATATATATTTGACCATAGACCACTATTATTTTAACGCACCGTTTATTTTCTTTCTAAGAAGATTGTTACAAGATGTTGCCACCTCATGCAAAATGGGGTTCAAGGTTTCGGCTGTAAACTAGATTTCAACTATGCAGGGGTTTTGGTACACCGCTGAGCTCTACCAGACTTACACCAATGGATCATTACAATATGGTCGCAGTTTTGACAAGCCAGGAGCCGTTCACCTTTCTAGCTTTTAACGCTGTAGATTTAATGCTACAGATCTCTCTCTCTCTCTCTCTCTCTCTCTCTCTCTCTCTCTCTCTCTCTCTCTCTCTCCCTCCCTCCCTCCCTCCCTCCCTCCCTCCCTCCCTCCCTCCCTCCCTCCCTCTCTCTCTCTCTCTCTCTCTCTCTCTCTCTCTCTCTCTCTCTCTCTCTCTCTCTCTCTCTCTCTCTCTCTCTCTACCTCTCTCTCTCTCTCTCTCTCTCTCTCTCTCTCTCTCTCTCTCTCTCTCTCTCTCTCTCTCTCTCTCTCTCTCTCTCTCTCTCTCTCTCTCTCTCTCTCTCTCTCTCTCTCTCTCTCTCTCTCTCTCTCTCTCTCTCTCTCTCTCTCTCTCTCTCTCTCTCTCTCTCTCTCTCTCTCTCTCTCTCTCTCTCTCTCTCTCTCTCTCTCTCTCTCTCTCTCTCTCTCTCTCTCTCTCTCTCTCTCTCTCTCTCTCTCTCTCTCTCTCTCTCTCTCTCTCTCTCTCTCTCTCTCTCTCCATCTCTCTCCAGTGGATACTTGAACCAGGTGACAATTTCTTTTTCTTTTAACTAATTAAGAAAGCAGACAGTTGTTTGTGTTAGAACTGAAGAATAGTGGCATCATTGACTCGAGACAAGTTGAAGCGTATTTTCTGTCTTTTTTTTTGATTATTGACGATGTTAATATAGAGAAGTTTGTTTTCTCTTGTATATCAGATTTAGAGATTAAAACTTTTTATTTAGAGTTTGTAAAAGTCAGATGTGACTTTACCTTTTGGGGCTTTTGGTTTTTGTTATAATTTTTACTTTATCTGGTAAATGTGCAACTGGTCGAAGTTTATGTATATTGTTTTAAAAATTGAAGTAGATAAAAGGCAGATATGTTTTAATTTGTTTTAATGCAATAATAATAATCTGATTTCTCTTTGTTTTGCTACTGATAGTTTCTTGGTATACTTCTGATAAATGGACCAGTCGCCAGATTTTTTTTTTTTTTTTTTTTTTTTTTTTTTTTTTTTTTATCATTATGCTCTAGTAAAATTTTTGCAAATGTATGTATATGAACTATGTGTGTTTTGTATAATAAGTATCTTTTTAGTTTTGCTTTAAGTACAGGCATGTCTGATAAGTTTTTTTAAATTATCTGATATTTAACATCTTTTGTCTTTTTGTAAAATTAAAGTAAACAGTGCATTATCAACATCGATTTTCATTGGTTCTCAACCCCCATGTCATACTCAGTAATTGGATTTTCGTTTAACACACCTTCTCTTCTTTTATGATTGTTTCTGTTTCTTTTTTTAATTAAATAAGTGCTCTTTCCCTCCTAAAAGGAGTGAGGTGGGACTTATGGGCACAGTGTCAGAGTTTTAAAGTTTTTAATAAAATTGAATAAAACACGCACAGAATGAGCGTCACGGGTGTATGTGTGTTTGGGAGGAAGGAAAGATTCATTGAAGGACTCCAGAATACTGGATGAACTGTGACTGCAAGAATTTATCATAGACAACCGGCGACCCTGTTGTCGTATTGTTACCTCAGAACGTGGAAAGCTGGACGACCTGAATCGTCCAGAACCTACAACAAGTAGAAAGAGTTATCAAGATTTTCATGAAGACGGACGACTCAATGCTCTAATGTTCCTGAAGCCATGAACACAGAATGAGCCACGCCATGAAAGATTTCGAGTCAGGATCTACACCGGAAAAAGAACGTTGGAAGAACTGCAGGAACTTAAAAAAAAAATGTATCCCATATTGGAGACGGAAAAAGTGTTAAGATTCCGAGATGAACCCTCAATCAATCTACTGGGGAACTCAGTCAGAGTCATCACTAAGCTTGTCTGAGAAAGTCTGTTTTAGAGGATAAAACAGTGATGCTGCATTATTATTCTAAGGAAGTTTTGACAAAACAGAGTGAAAGAATCGACGAGAACTCTACGGAAATGGTTCATTCTTCATTAAAAACACTGTACGTTCTGTTAAGTAGGACCCAACCTTTGTGTAAATTAGGACGTTAATAGAAATGTTTTGTTCCAGGAATTTCACGAACTTCACCAAATATTACATTACCCTGGTGTACTTTCATTAAATAAACACAACCTTCAATCAAAATGTTAACTGAAGTTTTTAATTACTTTTTAGTTCAACTAAATTATCGCTGGTAATTAATTAACGTACTGAAACAACGCTATCTGGGCAAAAAACACTGAAAGTAATTAGGTTCCAGTGATTGAGATGAGTTTTGTGTGGGTTGGTGGGGTTGTTCAATGCTTCCCTGAATATTTTATAGTAATTGCTCAATGTCACAATTTTTGTTCGGCTCAAAAATGTTCGCGCCATACAAAATTTGGGATAATTAAAAGTTTTATTTTGTTTTTATGTTCAGAACCACTTTCCAAATGTGCTAATTTGACACTATTTTGTGATTTTATTTATAGCTTTAAAGCGACACAAGCGTGGAATAGTAACATGTTAACTAAATGATTTATTTACAAAATGGCCGCCACTCAGAGATGGTAACACATGTGTTGATGTCCACTCGTGGTATTAAAGCAATTACTATTTGATTTTCTCGTAGAGAGATTTTAAATTAAAAAATCCAAAATAAATTAACTGTTAATTTTGATTTGTTTTGTAGGTCAAATACGACTGCCATTGGGGTAATATTTCTCAGTATTTTCCTCTTCCTCTGTACACAAACTCAAGTAAAAACTATTTGTCATCAGAAATGTGAATTTGGTAGGTGTCAGTCAAAAAAATGAAAATGTCAATAAGGGTCTAAAGTGAATTGTGGCATAAACGAGACTCTAGTGTAAATCGCGTTTCACTCAAAACCAAATTCGTGGTTTCACTTTTATATTTTGGTGTTTATTCTACATTGGAATGTTATTTTACTTCTGATTTTCTCACCAGTTTTGGTCTTCAGATTTATCGATATTGGTAGACCTGATTTGGAACATTACATTCTTGTTAAGACAGTCGGTGACTAAAATAGCAGCTTCTCTGTGCAAAGGATAGTTCATAACGTGAGGATATCTTTCGCAGAGAGCTCCTTAGTATTGACTTCACAATTCTAAGAGCCGTGTCTCATGCAGCAGTGGTCTCAGATGGATTTCCTTTTCTTGGTCTTCCTTTTTTCTTTGTCTCGACTTGACTTATTTCCTTTTAACTCCTATTGGAGCATAGGGCGTCCAGAAGAGCTCTCCATCTGTCCCTGTCTCCAGCAAGTGCCTTCACTTCTCTCCAAGTCTTGTTTTGCTCTTTTTCTTCTTTAATAATGGTCCTCTTCCAGGTTTCTCGTGGTCGACCTCTTCTTCTGACACCTTGCGGGTTCCAATCTAGGGCCTCTCTTCTCAATGGTTCCGTCTGGCTTCCTCAGTGTATGTCCTAACCACCTCCATTTCCTCTCTCAAATCTGCAGTTTGACCCGAATTTGACCTGTTTCTCTCCATAAATCCTCGTTTGTAAAGATCTCAGGCCAATGAATGTTCATGATACGGCGAAGACACCTATTGATGAAAACTTGCAGCCGAGACGTAATTAAACTTGTAACTTTCCACGTCTCACTAGCATACAGCAGAACAGACTTAACGTTTGTGTTGAAGATGCGAAGCTTCGTTTTCTTTGACATGTTTCGATTTCGCCAAATCGGGTACAGTTGTACAAAGGCGGTGTTTGCTTTTTTAATGCGAGTCTTCACATCATCATCAGCTCCTCCACTTGTTGAAACAACACTTCCGAAGTAAGAAAAAGTGTTCACCTCCTCTATTTCTTCTCCATCGCAGTTTAGAGCTTGTCTGTTTTCTGCATTCATCTTCATAACTTTAGTTTCCCTTCAAAGCGTATAAATCTTTCGCATTTTTTCTATGTGGATCTACGAAATCCTAGGAAATTGATTGGTCCACCAGTACGAGAGACTTCACCTTAGAATTAGGTTTTCTCTTTCTTAGCCTCTTCAAAGACCTCTCGTTAGCACCTCAAAGCTTTTTTGGTGGAAACGAAGATCTTCACCAATCTAAAGAAGGCAGAAGAGGCTAAGTGAGGAAAAAAAGAACCTAATTCCAAGGTGAACACACTAGTAGCAATCCCCTAGCATTTCGTTGATCCACATAGAAAAAAAAGGAAGACCGAAATCAGAAACAAGACTGACAAGATACCGTTATCCTAGACTTTATAAACGGGATATAATCCATCTCAAACTCCGATGGAACTCTGGACTTGAGGACTATAAAATGTTTACAAGGATAGTTTTTATATATTTCGTGATAACCACATTGACTCCACTCAGTAGAGAGACCCAGCGTCTTGTTAACTAAACAATATATTTGATATATTTACAACACCACTCACAGACCTATGTACGACCTACAATAACCAAACTATCACTGAAGATGACGAGATTGTCGTTTCATAAATTACGTAAGTTTTAAAACACCTCCCAAGTCAATTTCAATATTTATTTGAGTTATAGATGTCCCTATAACTATGCACACATATACAAAATGTTATTAAAAACCCGTTCACTCCTTCAGGGTGTAGAGGGCTTTTGGAGGTTCAAGAGACCTCAAAACGTAAATGTTATCAATCAAGTGGACTTCTGTTTTTATCCCTAAAAAATTATCTATAAGTTATCGCTAAAAACCAAACGTTTTACTGTTATAAAATAACAAAACTTTCAAAATCAGCTCTACCCATTTCGACAAAATTTTAGTAAAATATGAACTTTAATAACCCAAAAAGTCTGCAAAATCGCAAAACTATCACGGTTCAGGAAAAATTTGCAAAAAAACAAAATGATCTTTGACCACAGTCATTAATGGCACAAACGTGTTAATGGCACAAACGTAATAATGGCACAAACGTGTTAATGGCACAAACGTATTAACGACACAAACGTAATAATGACACAAACTTATTAATGCACAAACGTATTAATGGCACAAACGTATTAAAGCACAAACGTGTTTATTGCACACATATGTTAAAGGTACAAACGTGTAAATGGCACAAATATTAATGGCACAAACGTATTAAAGGCACAAACGTGTAAATGACACAAACGTATTAAATGCAAAAACGTGTTAATGGCACAACCGTATTAAAGGCACAAACGCGTTAAAGGTACACACTTATTAAAATCACAAACGCGTTAATGGCACAAACGTGTTAATGGCACAAACGTATTCAAGGCACAAACGTATTCAAGGCACAAACGTATTCAAGGCACAAACGTATTCAAGGCACAAACGTATTCAAGGCACAAACGTATACAAGGCACAAACGTATTCAAGGCACAAACGTATTCAAGGCACAAACGTATTCAAGGCACAATCGTATTCAAGGCACAAACGTATTCAAGGCACAAACGTATTAAAGGCACAAACTTGTTAATGGCACAAACCTGTTAAAGGCACAAACGTGTTAATGGCACAAACGTATTAATGACACAAACGTGTTAATGGCAAAAACGTATTCAAGACACAAACGTATTCAAGGCACAAACGTATTAAAAACACAAACGTGTAAATGACACAAACGTATTAAATGCAAAAACGTGTTAATGGCACAACCGTAATAAAGGCACAAACGCGTTAAAAGTACACACTTATTAAAGGCACAAACGTGTTAATGGCACAAACGTGTTAATGACACAAACGTATTCAAGGTACAAACGTATTAAAGGCACAAACGTATTCAAGGCACAAACGTATTCAAGGCACAAACTTGTTAATGGCACAAACGTATTAAAGGCACAAACGTATTCAAGGCACAAACGTATTCAAGACACAGACGTATTAATGGCACAATCTTGTTAACGGCACAAACGTATTAATGACACAAACGTATTCAAGGCATAAACGCATTCAAGGCACATACGTATTCAAGACACAAACTTGTTAACGGTACAAACGTATTAATGGCACAAACGTGTTAACGGCACAAACGTACTAATGGCACAAACGAAGCCAGTTTAGGACTATTTAAATATACAGGGTGTTACAGCATTCTTGTCGCATATTTAAGAGATTGTTCCTGGGGTTGAAGTAAAGACAAAACGAGCATTCACGTGTTTTAAACAAACCTAGTTGTTTGTCTGTCATAAGACGGTCCCTTACAAAATGGACCGGGATGCTGGAACCACAAGATAGATACATAGACCAAGAGTTCTAGAAGGTTATCTCTAAAGAAAACACACTACTTGGTTACTGAGGATGGCAACACAAACATTAGCTTTACTTGTGGCTATTTCTGGAATTGAATGTTCCGCTCCTCATCAGAAAACATTAACTTATGAATAAAGTTGGGGTTTTATTATTAGACTACTTTTTTAAAACATCACAATTCAAAAATATTTTAGTTTATCGCTAATTTTGTTTGCAGATAATTGTCAAAAAAATATTACAGTAGAAATACAAAACTAATTTTGTTTGTCTTTTAACAAGGAAACTTTTTTGTCCCTTGTAATTTTTTATAAAGTTAACAGTTTCCGAAATATTTGACGTTAAAAGGAGTAAAGTGTCGCCAATTTGAAAAAGAAAAAAAAAATACAAAACCAATTTTGTTTGTCAATCAAAAAGGAAACTTTTTTGTCCCTTGTAAAAATTGTTTATAAAGTTCGAAATATTCTACGATAAAAAATGTAAACTGTCGCCATTTTGAAAAAAATAAAATACAAAACCAATTATGTTTATCATTAAAAAAAGTTGTTTGTGTAAAGTTTTCGAAATATTCTACGTTAAAAAATGTAAACTGTCGCCATTTAAAAAAAAAAATACAAAAAAGGTCGTTGTTTATGGTACATTAATAAAAGATCACATGCAAAATATGTACACCAAATTAGGACTTGTTATCTAATTTAAATCCAAAAATATATTGTTTTTTGTAAAAAAACACGAAATACAGACAACTGAACTTGTTTCAAATAAATACGCATTCTGTGTTCACTTCAATCCCAGAAACAATCTAAACTATCCGGCATGACTTCTGAAACACCCTGTATAAAACATTTGTTCAAGTGTGTACCCTTTAACACTTTTTGGTTGACTTCTACTGAAAAAAAGTTTTTGTTAATAGTTACTTTTGGGGATGAGTGAGTGAAAAAGTTCTGCACTGTTTATTTAAATTCAGATTATGCAAAAATAAAATTTTAATATTTAAACATGGCAACACTGTATTAATTTTAAACATACTGTTAAATTTAAATCGTATATTACACACAAACTGAATCTCGGTTATTTAGCTAAATACTGTTTGTAAAACAAATTATTCTTTACAACTAAAATTTAAAAAAGGTTTTAATTTTAACTTTATAAAGACAGAAGTTCTATTTCCAACCTTCAAAAGTACAAAGAACAAAACCAATATCTGTAAACAAAAAAATTCCCTCACGTAGGCGTTTGTCCCACCAACCAAGAGTTAGGGAATTTATTCTCTCCCTCCCGCCCACAACTGTCTGCGCGTCTATCAGTGTGCGAAGGGATGTCCAACAGTTCATACGTTACAGTGTAGCGCGACCTATCAACATGAACGGTCCACATACGGGTGGTATTGGAGTCAGTATATCGGATATAAGATACGTTCATTGCGCCAACCTAACAAACCAAAGTGAAGTCTCTTTTTGTCGCAACACTACCAACTCAATACCGGATGAAAGCGAACCGGAGTTACACCGGATGCAACAGATTGTCTCCATTGTCGTACCGGTTTTATTCGGTATTATAATAATACTAGGTTTATTTGGTAACGCTCTCGTCGTTATAGTCGTCTCCGCTAACCAACAAATGCGCAGCACAACCAACTTGCTAATAATTAATCTAGCTGTCGCGGATTTATTTTTTATAGTATTCTGTGTTCCATTTACGGCGACCGATTACATTCTCCCGTTTTGGCCGTTCGGCGATCTGTGGTGTAAAATGGTCCAGTATCTGATCGTGGTTACCGCGTACGCCAGTGTGTACACCCTTGTGTTGATGTCCCTGGATCGGTTTCTAGCAGTGGTACATCCGATAGCTTCCATGTCCGTCAGAACTGAACGCAACGCTATCATGGCAATCGGTATAACCTGGATTGTGATCCTGGTCGCGTCTATACCGGTCTTCTTATCCCACGGGGAAGTGAAGTACGTTTATTCGAGTACTGAACATACGGCTTGTGTATTTCTTGAATTGGATCCCGTCAACAGGCCAGATGGATATAACAAACCAGCTTTTCAGGTAATCTAGATGTGTCATTAATCACAATATACAGATAACGAGTTTATTGCGCTTGTCAGAGTATTAATTGAGAAGGGAAATCGATAGTTAGGGGGGGGGGGGTGTTTATTTTAGTGTGTTTTGATGGGAGTAAGGAATTTAGTGCGTCAAAATTTATAGAAATAATTTTGATTTTTAGTACGATGTGTTTATAGTACATGTGTTTTTTTTTTTAAATTGACGATTTTTAGTTGAAAAAAAAAGTGTTTTAGAAATGATGTCTGTCTAGTCAAAAAATTGTAAACAAATTTGTTGGTTGTATTTTTTTACTTTCTCTTGGAACTGTTAATTATTTTTATAACTAAAAAAGTCGTAGGGGGTAGGGGGTAAAAATAATTATAATCTCCAAAACAAAACTTACTTCTTTTATACTTTAAACATCTCATTTAGGTTATTGTTAAATTAAAAAATATATATACCGCCCGTGGGTTTGTTATAATTTTTTTTTTTTTTTTTTTTTTTTTTAATGACAACCGATTTCGTTAAAAGGTAATTATATAGCAGAGTAGCCTCACTTCAAAATCAATTTTTATGGGTTTTATTCGTCAAATAAATGTTGGAAAAATATTTTATTATCGAAAAAAAGTGTCGGAAAGATGATTACATAATATAATTACACAAGTTGTTTTTTCGTGAAAAAATTAACTCTGTGTTATCTTTCATACTCATGACATTCATTTCAATAAACGTACGGAATGTTTGGCCAGGTGGTTATATATATATATATATATATATATATATATATATATATATATATATACCTATAGCAACCTGGCCAAACCTTTCGTGACATATAATAATACAGCCCTACATATTTACGAGTGAAATACATTTAAATTCAATAAATTCCTCTTCTACTGAATTTGCTGCAGAATTTGACTCTGATTTAGATTTTAATGTGTAATATTGTGTAATTATATTATGTAATCATCTTTCCGACACTTTTTTTTCGATAATAAAATATTTTTCCAACATTTATTTGACGAATAAAACCCATAAAAATAAATTTTAAAGTGAGGCTACTCTGCTATATAATTACCCGTTAAAATTATAATGAAAGAAAGAGAGAAATCCTTGTCCAAAATAGCAAGTAAACAAATATAGTTCAGAAATAATTAGGAAAAAATTAAACTTTAAAGCTGAGATAAAAAGCGTTGTATAAAGAAATAAGATTTACGCTAAGGACTTCATTATATTATAACACAAACGAAGGAAATTTGAGCTCTTTTCAAATACATAAATATATTTTCAAAAACAGTGTCCGTCATTCATTTTTCATTTTTTAATTCACAACTATCGAATTGACGTTTTAGTTGACGTTTTTATTCGGTTTTGAAGGAGAAAGCTTGCAACGTTTATTGTCCCGATTATGTTTGGTTCACTAAATGTTACACTTCAGAAAAAAATAAACTTCTGGTTGTATACCGACATATTAAAATGGAATTTGTCATTGTCAATTTGTTTATAATTTAACCTGACAACTAAATTAAAGATCTCATTGTGTTTAACTAAAACACTCAAAATAAAACAAGAGGATATTTTCACTTAATTTTGTTTGTTTGTAAGGTTTGTGGTTTTCCAGATAATTCTACGTTACAAATTTAAAGGATTTTGAAAAATTTATAAAATAGCCTAATTTCTTGATATTTGGTGTAGTGGTAAAATGTGACGTATACAATATGTACCTCAAATCTTGAGTTAATATTTCATCTAATTTCAAAGTTTTTTTTCTTCTTTAATATAACATTGAAGGCGAAAAGAGACGCGTTTTAGGGCATATGTTTATGGAAATATTAAAAAAAATAATAAAAAAATAAATAAAAAATAAAATAAATGATGCAAGATGGTAATAAAAGATAGTACAATTATTTTGTATACACCCTGTGTACAAATTAGAAAGAAATGTATTGAATAGAAAGGGGAGAATATAATGGTTTTAAAAATATTCGTTGTTACTAAATTTAGCCATTTTGAAATTTTATAAAATATTGATGATTTTTGGTATACTGATTAAATGTGACATAAAATATTTATACAAACTATGGAGTCAATATTGCATCTATTTTAAAAGTTTTTTTTCTTGTAACACGGCGGGCTGAAAAAACGTCTTTTCGAACATATTTTTAAAGGATTATTTTTCTAAATTAAAAGTATGCAAGTAACTAGATGAAAAAATATCGTACATCATTTTGTATCACACCCTGTATATAAATTAGAAAGAAATGTATTGAATAGAAAGGAGAAAATAACGGTTTAAAAAAAATTCGGCGTTACAAATTTTGAACGAAAACTGTTTTGAAAATTTATAAAATAACTTTTTGATTTTTGTTATTCTGGTAAAATGTGACACAATATTTATACAAAATCTTGAGTCAAATTGCAACTCATTTCAAAATTTTGATTTCTTTTAGTAACTCACGGCGCGGCGGGTTGAAAGAGACAATTTCAGATTTATGTTTATAGGATTATTAAAAAAAAAATTAAAATGATAAAAAAGAACAAGTTGTCAAAATATTGTATATAATCTTTCTTTGTACAAATTAGAAAGACCTGTATTGTATAGAAAGGAAACAACAAATCAACCAATTTTTGTACATTTCATCTTCGAGACAATTGAATATATTGAACACAATTGTCATATTTTTGTTTATTTTTAATTTTTGGACCGTAATACAGCCTATCAAAAGTGAAATAAATTTTTATTTCCTCTTGATTTATCACAAACTATCTGATCTACGACAAAAAATAGGCGAAGGAAATTAATATTATAACATTTTGTATAAAATAGTAGAAGGTGCAAAAAGATTACACAAACTGTCCCACGTCTTATAAAGTAAAGAACAAACAATAAATACCCCCAAGCTATCAAAAACTCTAATAGTGTCAGTATCGGAAAAGAACAAGAGTTGCTCAAGAGTGGATAGGAAAGATGAAAGAGAGGGATCTAACCCTTGACTATATGAATAATGTGTACATCCAGCTACGTCCCCCTCGGGATTGCAAACTCTTCTTTGAGCGCCATAGTTCAAATATATTTTTAAATAAAAGCCGGAACTCGTTTTGCGTTGTTAACGGAAATCATATTTTATTAAAATTGATGTTTTAAAGACGCTACCCAATGTTAGTTTTATTTCTGCACCCTAATGTGTTTTTACTTAAGATTTTACACTCCTATTTGAGCCGGATATCTATATTTTTTTCACTAAAATTTCAACGCAATTACTAGAACCAATATTCAGTACGTACCTACTGTATTTTAAAAACAACCCCATCCCTGAGTTTTAATTTTATTATCCATAACCCACTTACAGACACTAATTGGAGAAATCGCGACCAATACTTTCTGTTTAGGTCCTTAAATACACTTGAGACAAAATTGTCT
This sequence comes from Aphrophora alni, assembly GCA_963513935.1. NCBI lineage: Eukaryota > Metazoa > Arthropoda > Insecta > Hemiptera > Aphrophoridae > Aphrophora > Aphrophora alni. The sequence goes on along the minus strand of OY740779.1, from coordinate 31,344,465 downwards.
TAAAATCTTTGTAGCCGATTTTGAGAAAATCGCATTTTTTTTATTTTTCCTTATTACAGTTCCTCCTAAATTTTTGACTTGAAGTTTTTCTGCCCAAAATATGATCACAAAATAAAATTTAATCGAAATCGGTCTTCACGTTTAGGCTGTAGATCGCGACAGGTTGACCTCGAACTGAGATATTCACAAATAAACTTTATCTATACAATGTATACAAAGTGTCCTAAAAGTCCCCCCCTATTATTATTTTAATTATTGGAAATAGACAGATTTGCTTTAGGGAAAGTTTAGATAACCAAAGGAGGAGTTTTTTTGAAGTATCAACATTTTCAACCTTTACCCCCAAAATGGGGTAGTTTGGGGGTAAGTCAAGAATTTTAAACAGCAAACCCTATTGAGTGATACCTCATTTTAAAGGCCTTTTAAAAATAAGAATAATGACGTAAACTAGAGGTCTCTAAGTTCATCCTACCCAACATAGCGACCAATCGAATTGTGAATATTAACCTACAAACTCCGGTAGTTTTTATTACATTACAAACGGCTCTGTGTTGGTAAAATGATGGTAAGAGCCTTACCTTGTTTTTTTAGCTCAGATTAAGCTCTCGAAATGGCTACCATTTACTTCTTGACAGAAATAGATTCTGGACCCAAAAGCTTGTTGTAGGCTACATTTCGTAACATTTCCGGTGTAATTATTAACGTAAAATTCACAATTCGATTGGTCGCTATGTTGGGTAGGATGATCTTAGAGACCTCTAGTTTGCGCCATTATTCTTATTTTTAAAAGACCTTAAAAATGAGGTATCACTCAATAGGGGTTGCTATTTAAAATTCTTGAATCACCCCCAAACTACCCCATTTTGGCGGTAGGGGTTGAAAATGTTGATACTTCAAAAAACTCCTCCTTTGGTTATCTAAACTTTCCCCAAAGAAAATCTGTCTATTTCCATTAATAAAAATAATAATAGGGGGGGGGACTTTTAGGACACTTTGTATATGAAAAAGAGACCATTTAAAAATCATATTTTTTCGTATACAATTAGACTGTAAAGATAAAATATTATTGTAGGCAAGTTAAGAGGATAATTTGAGATAAAGTTTGATGGAATCGGGGGGAAAAGTACGAGAATAATTTATATTTTTTTATAGTCTTCAAAGAAGGTCAGCTAAAGTTTACAGTACCGAGAGAGCCAAGCTAGATCTACACATTTTTTTTTTTTGTGTAAACTTAGATAGGGTCCTTTTCTTTCCTTTCCTATCAAACCAAATTACTTCCCGAGCCTTTATTGTAGGTTCTTATGTTCCTTACTCTTTATAAAGATAAATATAAGGTCGCCAATAAAAAATAAGTTCAGTGAGAGATAAAAAATAATAATTTATTGAGATGAGAGATCAGAAATGTTGGATTCGTCTCGATTACATAATATTTACATGTAGGGAAGTGAGGTTCTATAAACAAAAAATACACAAAGAGTTTCGTTAGCACAACATTTAAAGCAAGGAGACCACATGTTAACCTCCCCCCCCCCCAGCAGTAGACCAAACAGGGTAGAAAACGCTAGATACTGTTATTTATATAATTTTCAGGAGGAGAAAACATTGTAGACTTTTTGAGTAAACTTTTAACTTTAGATAAAATTATAAAATGATATTTTCTGTACAAAACAATGGCGGAACAATATTTTTCCATTGTTGTTTAAAGGCAAAAGCTCTCTCAGTCATCACCGTCTTATATATATAAAAAATAATAATAAGAAAAAAAATATATTTAAACCTTCAAACACTCCAATAACGTCAGGGTCGGAAAAGAACAAGAGTTGGTTAGGTTATGTTAGGTTAGGTTAGGTTAGGTTAGGTTAGGTTAGGTTAGGTTAGGTTAGGTTTGGTTAGGTTAGGTTAGGTTTGGTTAGGTTAGGTTAGGTTAGGTTAGGTTAGGTTAGGTTAGGTTAGGATAGGTTAGGTTAGGTTGGGTTAGGTTAGGTTAGGTTAGGTTAGGTTAGGTTATGTTAGGTTAGGTTAGTTTAGGTTAGGTTGGGTTAGGTTAGGTTAGGTTAGGTTAGGTTAGGTTGGGTTAGGTTAGGTTAGGTTGGGTTAGGTTAGGATAGGTTAGGTTAGGTTGGGTTAGGTTAGGATAGGTTAGGTTAGGTTGGGTTAGGTTAGGATAGGTTAGGTTAGGTTAGGTTAGGTTAGGTTAGGTTAGGTTGGGTTAGGTCAGGTCAGGTTAGGTTAGGTTAGGTTAGGTCAGGTAAGGTTAGATCAGGTTAGGTTAGGTTAACTTAGGTTAGGTTAGATCGGGTTAGGTCAGATTAAGTTAGGTTAGGTCAGGTTAGGTTAGGTTAGGTTAGGTTAGGATAGGTTAGGTTAGGTTAGGTTAGGTTAATGTCATGTTCTTATATTTAGAAATCCAGAAGGGCCGAATCACCAACACGAGCGATTAGTGACTTCAAGAAAGTAGTTTAGGTTAGGTTAGGTTAGGTTAGGTTAGGTTAGGTTAGGTTAGGTTAGGTTAGGTTAGGTTAGGTTAGGTTAGGTTAGGTTAGGTTAGGTTAGGTTAGGTTAGGTTAGGTTAGGTTGGGTTAGGTTAGGATAGGTTAGGTTAGGTTAGGTTGGGTTAGGTTAGGATAGGTTAGGTTAGGTTGGGTTAGGTTAGGTTAGGTTAGGTTAGGTTAGGTTGGGTTAATGTCATGTTCTTATATTTAGAAATCCAGAAGGGCCGAATCACCAACACGAGCGATTAGTTAGGTTAGGTTAGGTTAGGTTAGGTTAGGTTAGGTTAGGTTAGGTTGGGTTAGGTTAGGTTAGGTTAGGTTAGGTTAGGTTAGGTTAGGTTAGGTTAGGTCAGGTCAAGTCAGGTTAGGTTAGGTTAATGTCATGTTCTTATATTTAGAAATCCAGAAGGGCCGAATCACCAACACGCGCGATTAGTGACTTCAAGAAAGTAGTGATGAACAATTACGAGGTTCAGAAAACCTGTGAAACAACTGTTTTAAACAAACACACTACTGGATAAGACACCTTGATCTGACAATACAATTTAACATTTCCTACAGGCACAAGAAACCATCTATTGGACATTGCATTTAAAGTATCATTGTATAATCAGTACCATTGCATCAATGTATTTTTGTATTTCTAGTGATATTTATTCCGTAGGAAATAAGGGGAATAAAACATTATAAAAACCTTCAAACACTCCAATAACTTCAGGGTCGGGAAAGAATAAGAGTTGGTTAAGTCAGATCCGACAACAAAGGGGAAAGAGAGGGATATAAGTCAAACACGTGAAAATAAGTGTAGATCCAGCTAGGTCCCTCGGAATTGTCAAGTCTTTACTCACTATAATAGAGCTCGCGAAGGTTGGTAAGGTTAGGTTTGGTTAGGTTAGGTTAGGTTAATTTAGGTTAGATTTGTATAATATAAAAAAAAACAATATAATTAAATTTTGTATAGCCTGTCATTTTTAAAACAATAATTAGAATAATTAATAAAATTGTGTTAATTAGTCAATACATATTAAACAAAATAAAAACAACACAATTAAAATAATTAATTAATTAAAACACTAAATCAAAAATGAATAATTTTAATGAGAAACAAATACAATATGTGCATTGAAATAACATCAGCTTATTTTCAAATGTATTTGTTAGGATTTTTTTTTTTTTTTTTTTTTTTTTTTTTTTTTTTTTTTTAATGTTGTCCAACCTGGCAAACGACATCCGAGTCATAACGGTTGAGTTTTATTTAATTTAATTCTTAAAATCGTAATAAAACTTGAACACAATTATTTCTCAAATACGTTTATTTAAATCAAACGCGTTTCAACGACAATATCGTCATCTTCAGTGAGACGAGAGGTACTGAAGATGACCAACTTACAATCGAAACCGGTATTCCACGAGGACATTTAAGGATTGTCGGGGATAAAGTAAGAATAGACATATCAATTGATTAAATTCACAACCCTGGAGGTTATCAACACTATGTTCAAAATGAAAATAAGATTTAAAATGTTTATATATTTATTTTATCAAAACTGAAACCCGCTCACAGCGACATTTTGATAGCAACGCCGACCATCCTTGTAAAGTAATTATGTGGAATCTGAAGTCCCTCTTCAAATCCTAATCGTTGTTGAAACTACACCTGGGAAAGTAACTTGAACTTGTCTAATTGATTTTGCAAACTTATTAAAAACAATAGCAACTCACAACACTTTACTTTTTGCAACTTCAAAGGGCAATAATAGAATCAGGTTATAAGTGTTTGTTTTAATGTAAATGTGTTCTTTAATTTGAATCGAACAGCTGTTCAACAATTGAACCTCCAAGCGTAAAAGGCAGAGATGGTTTTTGTCGCCACTATTTTAAGGTGTCTCATAAGTAAAGTGCCAAACTCTGGGAAAAGGTTATACGGGTCAAAATAAAGAGAAAATCACGTATAAAATATTTTCCAAAAACGCTTCGTTTACCAGATATCCGCCATTTTGTATTTTTTACAAAATAATTGTTATTTTCAAATTTTTTCAACCGATCTTTATAAAACTCGGTAAGTAAAGTAAGTATGTTTAAATAAAAGAGACCTACTGTAGAAAAAAAATTCAACTTGGTCCAATTTAAAATTTCAAAATGGCGGCCATTTTAAACTTTTAATCTAAAATGGCGGGAAAACGGTAAAAAATACAAAAATTTACTAAGAACAATTTTTTTTATAAAGATCGGTTGAAAAAATTTGAAGATAACAATTATTTTGTAAAAAATACAAAATGGCGGATATCTGGTAAACGAAGCGTTTTTGCAAAAACAAATTATTCGTGATTTTCTCTTTATTTTGACCCGTATAACCTTTTCCCAAAGTTTGGCACTTTACTTATGGGACACCCTTTAACAATACTGTGATTAAAATTTCACACAACATATTTAGTAAGTTTATTAAAAAGTATAGTTTCAAAAGAAGGAATAAGCTATTAATAGGCAATCAAAAACGTGTACCTCACCTTGGGCGTACCCAGCGAGGGGCAGGGGGGGCAGCCGCCCCCCCTGGAAGCAAAAAAATAAATCTTTATTATATATTTTGTTACTGGAATTTAATACAATTCTTGAAATAACTATTTTAATAATAAATTGTATATTGAATGACCATGGCTTTCCCCCCTTGCCCCCCCTAGTTTTGATCCTGGGTACGCCCTTGCACCTCACTGTACATATTTAATATTGTTCTCCCTTAATATTTTGACATAAAACATCGAATGAGACATGAAATCGTGAATTAATCTAACAATAAAATATTCCAAACCTTCAATCCAGAACCCATCTCTGGGTGTATAATGTAGCGATACCGAATTCCAATGTAAGATAATGCAAGTCAAGTGTAGCTTGAAAATGAGGACCTGTTTGTATTATATTGAATGAAAGGAGGGGGTAAGTACCCCCTCCCCCCCGATGGCGTCTAAAAATATATTTTACCCGACTACCATTTTGAAACTTAAAATTTGAATTTCTTAATTCACGAAAGAAGCCGACATTTTTCTTGGAACTTTACCGGTGATAACATACAGATCTATGTTTGGCAGTATTGGTCCTTGATTACTATTATACACAAACTGTATTTAATTTAAATACATTTTATAATTACAAAGTTCATTTTGCTAATTATTACTGAACTTATTATTTTCTTTACTTGCGTTATTGCGACATTAATATTTACATTTCACTAAAGCTGAACGAATCGTTGAGCTCGATTTTGAAGCTTTTTTTTTAAAGCTCGTCCGATTTTTAAATTTTTTAACGATAACTCAGGAACCTGCTTTTTGGAGTGATTGGGTCATTAAAACCTAAACTTGTGCAAAAATTTTATCAAAATACTAAGCTACAATTTTGAGAAAATCGTAATTTTGTTTTTTTTCTTACGGTAGTTTTCAAATTATGTGCTTTGTTTTTTTTTTGTTTTTTTAATAGTGCACTGATATTTTTGTTGGAGAAAAAAGAGAGTTAAAATAAAAGTTGATGGTCAAAACATGCCCACAGCAATGCACTGGCAAATATACAGGGTGGATCAAAATTCCACAGCAATACTTCGGGATTTGTTTCCAGGGTTTAAAATAAACTTCATATAAACATGTGTTCGATTATTTTTTTTCCTTGTTGTTTAACATAAAATGAAAATTTCTAGCCCTTGAAGAGTTGGTCGTGAGAAATGGGATGTGAAAGATAAAAGATCAAACCCAAGATTATATAAAAGAGGTGTAGATCCAGTTCGGTCTCTCGGGATTGCCAACGTTTCATTTTCGAGTTACGGCTAACGAAATTTTTAATTGTAAAATGAAAGCATAGTGTTGTTCTTTAAAGGAAAAAATTGGTGGTTTTATATGTTTTTGACTTAGAATATTGAATAAAATAGGTTAGGTTAGGTGATGTATACGAAGAATATTGTAAGTTAAGTTAGGTTAGGTTGGTTAGGTTAGGTGATGTTTACGAAGTATATTGTAAGTTAGGTTAGGTTAGGTTAGGTTAGGTTAGGTTAGGTGATGTTACGAAGTATATTGTAAGTTAAGTTAGGTTAGGTTGGTTAGGTTAGGTGATGTTTACGAAGTATATTGTAAGTTAAGTTAGGTTAGGTTGGTTAGGTTAGGTGATGTTTACGAAGTATATTGTAAGTTAAGTTAGGTTAGGTTAGATTAGGTGATGTTACGAAGTATATTGTAAGTTAAGTTAGGTTAGGTTAAGTTAGGTTAGATTAGGTGATGTTTACGAAGTATATTGTAAGTTAAGTTAGGTTAGGTTGGTTAGGTTAGGTGATGTTTATGAAGTATATTGTAAGTTAAGTTAGGTTAGGTTAGGTTACGTGTCGTTACGAAGTATATTGTAAGTATGGTTAGGTTAGGTTAGGTTAGGTTGGTTAGATGATTTTACGAAGTATATTGTAAGTTAGGTTAGGTTAGGTTAGGTGTCGTTACGAAGTATATTGTAAGTTAGGTTTGGTTAATTTAGGTTAGGTGATGTTAAGAAGTATATTGTAAGTAAGGTTAGGTTAGATTGCATAAAATCAAACAAACAATGCATACAATTTCTTCCTCTAATAAACATACGGGCGTAGTGAAGCTGCTCCGACATTTTGGGTACTTTTGAAACGATGAAACTGCCCCGCTCATTAAAGAGGATTAGGAAGGGTCACCTAGCAAGACTAGAAATGCTGAAATTGCCCCGAGCGCCCAAATAATATTGAAAATTTTATTTTACGTGTTACGTTACGGGACCTAACCTAACTTAACCTAACCTTATCTAACCTATCAAACCTAACCTAACCTAACTAACCTAACCTAACCTAACCTAACCTAACCTAACCTAACCTAACCTAACCTAACCTAACCTAATTAACCTAACCTAACTTAACCTAACCTAATTAACCTAACCTAACTTAACCTAACCTTATCTAACCTATCAAACCTAACCTAACCTAACCTAACCTAACCTAACCTAACCTAATTAACCTAACCTAACCTAACCTAACCTAACCTAACCTAATTCCTAACCTAACCTAACCTAACCTATCAAACCTAACCTAACCTAACTAACCTAACCTAACCTAACATAACCTTACCTAACCTAACCAAACCTAACCTAACTAACCTAACCTAAATAACGTAAACTAACCTAACAGGCTTATATGCTTGATTGAGGTCAAATTAAAAAACATACTACCGAGATTTCAGCGTTTCTGGTCTTGCGAGGCGACCCTTCTTGATCCTCTTTAATGAGCGGGGAGAGTTTCATCATTTCAAACGTACATATTCGTAATCAGAATAATTTGTAGTTTTATTTGATACCCCACACATAAAATAAAAATGTTTCAACTCAATAGTTTTTGGCCCTTAAAACAACCCCAAGGTAACTTAATATTTTGTCCTCTCTATATTTTCTCTACATATACAAAGTTTGTTGAGACAAACACGCGCGTCAAGTTATAAACATCCTTGGTTTTAACCAGGGACTCATATTAGATTGAAAAACAAAACACAGATTTCGTCGACTCACCACAAAACCTTTCCCTATTTGTGATGACGTAAAAAAAAACAAGAAATGTGATTTTTCATCGTCATAAACATAACTTACGAGACGCCTGTCCGAGAGTGGAGGCAATTTAAAACCTCCCCCTTCAACCCCATAGGCGAAACCGCCCTTAAACGGGAAAAAACAAAAACTGACAGTTTTATTGCTTGTGTGACCGAATTATAAATCGCAATTTTATGTTGTTCCCACTTCATTTATTTTGTAAAATGTAAAAAAAAACTAAAGGTGGATACAATAATTGTTTTACAATAACCTCTTGCATTGATTTTTATTATATGTATTCACTTTTAACCAAAAATTGAAGCAAAACACTTGGGATGTCCGAACTTTTTAATTTTAATGTCCGAACGTCAATGATTCTGAACACCTGAACCTTTACTGCTTTTTCTTTTTCTGTTGTTTTAAGGCGAAACACCTTACGTTAATCATCGTCACCCCCACCATTCGAATACTGTAATAGTGTCAGAGTCGGAAAAGAACAAGAGTTGGTCAAGAGAGACCAAACAGAATATAACTCAAGACTACATCAAAAAGGTGTATATCAAGCTAGTTGCTCTCGGAATCGCTTAAACCCCCTGAGAGTTGGAACCGTTACTGTTGGGAAGATGGCAACCAAATGCTTGTTTGGGTTTTGGAGTTTATACAATTTGATCAAAATCCATTAAGCCGCTTTTGAACTATTTCAACTTTTTTCGAACAGTGTGAATGTTTAATTTATCACTTTTTTGTATACACCGTTGTTTTTAGAATGATGACAACCGAAACTAGTGTTTGAATTTTTGCAATGTACAGTATTTCATTAAAATCTGTTAGGACTGTTCTGAGAAAATCAAAGACTGTAAAGAGGAGGTTATTTTATAACTTTCACTATACTAGATATTATGTTAGATAGTAAAATTTAAATAATAGTCTGATGATTAGAGTATTTTCAAATATTAAAATGCTGATTTATATGATTTATATTAACTCTTTTATTTAGTTCACTTCATTTCACAAGTCTTATGTATAAGATTTAGCAAAAAAAAAGCAATGTTTGGTGGGGACCGGTGATTTTTCAACTAGGCCTATATGTTTTTTTTTCGCAATTTAAAATTCTATTTTGTAAAGTCAGTATTTTAAAATATCTTTCCCTAAGCTTTTCAACTTTATTTTAGATTATAAATTAAAATAACTTATGTTTGAATACAGATTAAGTTTACAAAGTAAAGTTTTCTTTCAGTGTTAGGTTTATTACAAACATGTAATTAATTTTAGCTTAAAACAACCATCTGTTATCCATTTTCTATGAGATAATTATATTTTTCTGAGTTCCATTTCTATTCCTAAGAAACAATTACTTACTATTTTAACTTGTTTTACTTCATAAGTACAAAAAAAAGAGTTCACCTCCAAAATTGTTACGATTAAGAACAAAAAAAAAAAAATCTGTTGACTGCAATAATGTAAAATAAATTTTGGTTTTGAGGTAAAAATGTGTAAAAGTACTTATTCCAACCATAAAAACCAAAAGTTAGATTAAATGTATAAGAAATGTGCCCAAAACAAATAAATCAAATTGAATTACAAGTGTAATCCGCCGACCCCTCAAGGCCACCTGTAAGTTACTCGCGCGCCTACTGGAGTGTTAACTAAATCCTTGACACCTGAACTGAATCTATTAAAGAATGCAATAAGCTACAGATGAATGCGATCTCATCCACAAAGCTAATGCGTCTGTCCTTTCAATAATGTACCTGAGGTTACTTTAATTAAATAAATAATTATTTTAAAGTTGGTATGTAGTTTTTTTATGTATTTTCAACTTTTTTAAGACTCAAATTTTACAACCACAATAATAAGATATTTTTCGTATTGGAGAGCTTTACAAATAAGACGCATGAAATGTTTCCCAATATAAAATTAAATAAAAACCAACATTTAACAAAATTAACAACACTGAAACTAAATTTAATGTAATAGCAGACATTTTTAGTTGAAACTCCATATTCAAGGATAAAATAAAGCAAAAGATTAAAGTTTCAATTATTTTAATAATATAAATGAGCTACAATTGTTTCGCCTTGCGGCATCATCGGGAAACTGATAATTTACAGGTATAGACAACTATTTAAACATAAGTAACAGGAAACTGAAATACAAATGTTTGTATTGTAATGTAATTGTATTTCAGTTTCCTGTTACTTATGTTTAAATAGTTGTCTATACCTGTAAATTATCAGTTGCCCGATGATGCCGCAAGGCGAAACAATTGCAGCTCATTTATATTATTAAAATATTTGAAACTTTAAGCTTTTGCTTTATTTTATCCTTGACACTGAAACTAGTTCACAATCGTAAACTGCGATACGATAATTAAATCACTTGAAATAAATCAAAATATAATGTATGTATTTAGTAGGGCTTATATAAAAACACAAGATAACAATCTTGTTGAGCACTGAGGTGAAATTCACAATAATGATTCGAATTTGCCCCTAACCACAATCACTGGAAACTTTAAAGTAAAATACAATTAATTATTTGATTAATTGTTCTTTAGGGTCATTCCACGCCAAATGAGCCTCGGTGAAAAAAAAAAATCATTTTTGCATATTATTTTATAAGTCAAGGTTAAGTTAATAAGTTAAAGTTTTTAGTGCAATAACAAAAAAATATAATTATGCAATCGACTTTATTACCAGTTTTCTGGACGAGTCAATGTGTTTGAGAAAAACATTTGAGATTGTATTCAACCTAAATATATAATAAGTTTATCTGTAAATTAGTATTAATTTTTCTGTTTATCGCTATTATTAGGGCCTATTATTACAGCATTTAAATGGAATTAAAACAGTTTTTTGTCAGAATTTCTTGTAGTTATTGCATTCAACATGTAATTGATATTATTATTTTTCAGTAGGCTCATATTTTTATATAAAAAATAAATAAATATTACTAAAAATTAACCTAGTTTAATATATTGGTTGCTGAGATAAAATAATATGTGACTAGAAAGTTATACATGTAAGATGAGTTCCTATAAATATACAAATAATGGATGCCGTAACACCCGTTACAAGGAAAAATATTTTTTACATTTAAATTTCTACTTTTTTTTTTTTTTTTTAAACTATGAATTCAAATAGAGGGTTCTTTTCTGAGTAACATACCTTACAATCATTAATTCATTAAATAAAATTGAAAAGATTCACAGAGTTTTACTAAACAAGTTAGCATAGTAAATGGTCAGGTCATAGTAACACCCGTTACACCTAGGTTTTTTACATTTTATCACATTATGGAACATTTTGTGCAATGCCTAGAAATGCAAATGTATTCAAATTACCTATTTTTATATAATTTAACCTCCAAAACTTAATTTATAGTTTTATTTGTTTAAATATATTACTTTTAATGTGTGCACATGTAACACCCGTTACTATGGAATGGCCCTTTATTAATTATTTACACTAAATGCCCTGATGTACATTTCGATAACATTGGTTATCATCATCGGAGGGTCTTGCTTCTAAACTAAATCTAAACTTACATATCTACTTGTGAAATGTAGACCTAAATTTAGGCATTTAGTGGAAATAATAAATAAAGAACAATTTAATCAAATAATTGTGATTCATTTTAAAGTTTCGTGTGATTGTGGTTAGGGGTAAATTCGAATCATTATTAAAAATAAAAGGTTTAAATAACGACAGGCCTAATAAGAGACTGACATGTAGTACCCAGGAAGGGAGGGCAACGAGATGGAAAGCATTTTGTGTAAATCAATGCAATTCACCCTTTATTAATGAGAATAATTAATTAAACTGAAGCAGGGAACAAACACCAATCTAAAAGCACCATAAAACATGTTGTTAACAATACCTAGTAAAGTATGACCTAAATCATAGGCGTGTATTTAATGAAAACAGGAAAATAAACATTTTAAAACAAGTGAAATCAAGAAATATCAACTAAAAGTTAACCTTCTATGAACTGGCTTACCTCAAATTTGTAGACGATATTTTTTTCTGAAATTTAAACTTTTAAAATTTTGACCTTTTATACATACAATTGTCCTATATAACTAAAACACTAAAATTATATCATCATAAAAAAAAAGTGAGTAAACTTAGTTTAGGCCTAATATAAAAATACAACGATGAAAAAGGATAGGCTTAATACGATATTAATGTGTACAGAAGGATACAATTAATTTAGAGCGAGAGAGAGAGAGAGAGAGAGAGAGAGAGAGAGAGAGAGAGAGAGAGAGAGAGAGAGAGAGAGAGAGAGAGAGATGTAATTTTTTTGGGTAAATCAATCCAATCCATCCTTTATTAAAGAGAATAATTAATTATTTGAAACACCAATCTGAAAGCAATATAAAACATGTTGTAAACAATTACCTAGTAATGTATTTAATGAAAACAGGAAAATAAACATTTTAAAACAAATAAAATCAAGAAATATCAACTAAAATTTAACCTTCCATAAACTAGGCTAGATAAAAACTCTTACCTCAAAATTGTAAACGATGTTTTATCTGAAATTTAAACTTTTTAAATATTAAAATTTTATACATACAGTTGTCCTAGAAGGATAGGCTTAATATGATATTAAAGTGTTCAAAAGGATACTATTAATTTAAAGCGGGAGAGAGTGAGAGAGAGAGATGGAATGTTTTTGTATAAATTAATGCAATTTACACTTTATTAAAGAGAATAATTAATTATTTGAAACACAAAACAAACACCAATCTGAAAGCATCATAAAACATGTTGTAAACAATTACCCAGTAATGTATTTAGTGAAAACAGGAAAATAAACATTTTAAAACAAGTAAAATCAAAAATATCAACTAAAAGTTAACCTTCTGTAAATAAAGGCTACACAACAACTCTTACCTCAAATTTGTAGAGGATGTTTTATCTGAAATTTTTAAAAAAAGTATTAAAATTTAATACATGTCATACTATTAATTGTAAATATGAGTAAACTTAGTCTAGGCCTAATTAAAAAATTCGATGTTGAAGAAGGATAGGCTTAATATGATATTAATGTGTTCAAAAGGATACTATTAATTTAAAGCGGGAGAGAGAGAGAGAGGGGGAGAGAGAGAGATGGATTTTTTTGTATAAATTAATGCAATTTACACTTTATTAAAGAGAATAATTAATTATTTGAAACACAAAACAAACACCAATCTGAAAGCACCATAAAACATGTTGTAAACAATTACGTAGTAATGTATTTAATGAAAACAGGAAAATAAACATTTTAAAACAAATAAAATCAAGAAATATCAACTAAAAGTTAACTTTCCATAAACTAGGCTAGATAAAAACTCTTACCTCAAACTTGTAGACGATGTTTTTATTGAAATTTAAACTTTTTAAATATTAAAATTTTATACATGCAGTTGTCCGATAACTAAAACACCAAGTTCACTCCAATTTAAAGCTTATTAGTAATGAAACTGCAGCACAAACCAAATAAGTTACCAATCTGAAATGAAATAATTACATCTTGTACTCGGTAAATGTTTACTAAGGTACACATGGCAAGACATAATAGGAATAATAATATCATATGACTTGACGCATGCGTATTACACAATGACAAAGCTCGACCACTATTTCTTGTCTCGACAGGTTTGGCCAAGTGGCTATAAAGGTTATAACGTAAATTTATTGAAATTAATTATTTGAAATTAGATTATTAATATGGAGGATTCACAGCATATCACATGATCTGAGATCACGGGTATTATAATTATATTGAAATATCTTTAGTAACATTTGAGACGTAAATGTGAACATTTGCAATTAAGTCTAACCTATAAATAGATCAGATTTGACTTTTTAGATTGTGATTTTTCAGTGTAAAAAAAATGAACTGCGCAAGGAAACCATTATTTATTCAAAGGAAGGTATGTAGTAGACGTTAAACGAAAACAGAGAAAATTACAAGTTACCTTACAGTAACCATATTTATAAAACATCTAAACTCAAGAAATACCAACTAACTAAAACATTATCAAATTAAATTAGGCTGCATAAAAATTCTAACCATAAATTTGTAGACGGTGTTTTCTCCCTAATTTGAAACTTACAAATATTTCACTTTGAGCATAAATTATTCACACGTAAACATATAATAAATATTTCACCCAGTTATACATCGAGATAAAAATAACTTGACAAATTTATAAATGAAAAATAAAATTAGTACGTTAATTAATTTTAACAGCACGGAAGAGATTAGATCTAGATTGCAGAGACGCCAACGACTGAATTCGGAACCAATGCCTTTACAATCAACCGTGAGCCGTGTTTACTAACTACTACAGGAGGCAGTGCATGACCAGCTGAGTTGAGTTTATTACAAAACAATAAGCTATCTAGCAATGATGAATGCGATAAAGCAAATGTATTAGTACCGTTTCTTATGTCCATTCTATCCTTCCAATATTGTACTTGAAGTATTTATTGAACATTTTAAATTAAATTTAGTATATACAGTAGTTATTTTAAACAATATCGTACATTATTTTTTAATTTTAATTAAAATTTGAGTTACCACTCAACATAAAACGGTAATTTTCTCGCCTCTGTTAACCCACCCAAAACAAAACGCATTTATGTACATTTTCCCCAAAATCCAAATTATACATAAATATTGTCATGTACAAAACTAAATAACAAACAAGCTCAACGAATGTTATAGATTCTGGTATAAGACAAAATCTCAAAATTGGGTCTAAAAATGTTGGTGAAATGTAATATATTAAAGCCTAAACAAACACTATTGTCCTCTAAAACATGCCAGTGTGTTACTGTAAGTGATATTAATAAAAATATTTTATGCAACCGTTACTATATTATAACCTTATAGTGTAATATTAATTTACGACAATGTCAGTAGGCCATAAATCAGGCTGGCAGTAAAAATCTTAAACAACTTTGTCTAGCCTAGGTCTGTTTTGAATAACCTAAACTAGTATCGGTCCATAGCATTTCATGATAACACAAAAATGTATAATTGTGCGGTTATAATATTTTCAATAACAATATACTAAAACACATGGTTAGAAAGTATCATTTACTCAGTTTTACCTCGGCTGATACGAACACCTGTGTCTCTTTGTAGCAGATGGGGATCGCCCGAGCGTTCACGACTGCCACCGAGTCTACCCGAACGCTCGATTTTTCTAAGTTTTAGCGTGACGCGGTTTCTCGACCAACACCCCATCCCAACGAACGCAAAGAAGTATAACTTCAAAAATAAAAATTAACCATAAAGACTTTGTTGTAAAAATTCTTTTTCCTCAACACTGACTGTTTATTAAATTTTGTTTGAATATAAACTCCAAATATCATATTGATCTCCATTTCCAAAATAATACCTGTACGGAAAAAATCTCTAAAATAACCTGAAAAAAGAGGAATTAATCTAAGGCGCTTTTGTAAAATTGTAATATCAAATTTAGCGCCACCGATTTCAATGAATTTATACGAAACATAAAAACATGTAACACATAATAAAAACCTATTGAGTGTGATCGTGGTACTCGCCCAGACCCAAAGTACAATGTTAACAAACAGATCCTCTAAATGTAGTACCCAAAAGTTAGTTTCTTGGGGCCTTGCAGGATATTTTAAATTGTATTGATAGATCAAGAGGTCTTATCCAGGGTGTCGTGCCATCTCGTCCAAGTGCAATCTCATTCAGATTCCACGGACGTAGGGCAGGGGGTTAATTCTTTACCCGCCAACTAGTGTCATCTCGTCCAAAAACCTATGCTATTCTTTACATGACAGGTCTACAAAAACAATTGGAACGTTTGTAGTAGCCTACTGTACATTTATAATTTTATAAAATTCTTATTATTTATAAAATTTCGGGTCTTCCATATTTTCTAGCTTCATACGATTTAAACTCTCCTAAATTATCTTTGAGTTTTATATCAAAATGCTATAAATCATGTACAATCATGTTAAAACTCGCCTTGTATGTAATACAGGGAGAAAACTAATCTTCTTGCATGTGTGCTCCTTACCTAGGCTCCAGGTTGCGCAGTTCAACAACAGTCTGTTCTAATGTTCCACCTCAAGGTTTGTACAATATGAAGCCGCTTGTATATTAACAGAATTATTTGACATAAATTACAAATAAAATCTGAAAATATTCAAAGCGGCCGTTAGGTTAGGTTAGGTTAGGTACTGTAAAACAGCACTGTAGGAGAAGGCACTTTTTTCTAGGAAATTGGATGTTGGATGAGATGGCACTGGGATGAGATGGCACCTGGATGAGGTGGCACTGGGATGAGATGGCACTGGGATGAGATGGCACTACATCCTTATCCAGTAGGGCCTAAGTTAAAACCGTTATTCTGAACCTCGTAATTGTGTATATCATTACTTTTTTTAGTCTCTAAACTCTAAGGGGCCTTGTAGATGTATATTAAAAGTGTTTCGGTTCTAGGAGGGTTTTTAAGCTGTTTATTAGACTTGCTACGCTCGAGTCGGTGATACAACCTTGATGAATTAAAGGAATATTACAATTTATTTGGAGGTCAGAGTTCAAAATTACATTTTTTTGACAATAACTTCGCTATTTGTCAACGTAGAGAAGTGGCGTTGGGAAATTTTTTCAATTATTAATTTTTATAATTCCATAAATACTCTTTTAACATTTTACAGTTTATACAGATTGTACAAATTACAGAATAGTTTAAGAATTACTCACTCAAGAATGCTCAAACACTTGTAGGTTTTAATGGGAACATTAAAAGTTATTTTTGAATGAACAGAATTAACTTAATACATTTTGAAAACAACACAAACAGTTCTCACAACTTTTAGCACGAAGCAAGTCATAACACAGATCATTAGAGGACGCCATATTGCTTTGTTTCTGATGTGTTCAGAATTGCTCGGTAGAGTGCATTTTACAATTCCTGTTATTACAAAGTTGTTTTGATGGTATTTTCTATTAGGAAAACTTCTTGGAAATATTGATTTTTAATTTGATATGGGAAATAATAAAAAATCAATCAACTAATCAAATTTTGAGCTTGATTTGTGAGATAATATTAGATAGAATAAAACTCGAACATAAGATCTCACAAAAATTACGTTTACTTAATCAAACGCGTTTCAACGTCAAAACCGCCATCCTCAGTGATACATGAGCTACAATAACAAAACTAACTTATTCATAGTTAGTTATAGCAATGACTACATAAATACTATAAGACACGACATAGGATAGGGAAATAGTCTACGCTTTAGGCCGGCCGCACACTACATCGAACGCGACACGACACGACAAGACATTTTGACGGAAGGCGTCTTATACTACTCAATTAGTATGAGTTCAAATGGAGCTGGCGCATACTACATCGAACAAAACGCGACAAGACGATAAAACGCCTTAAGACGTTTTATCCATGTCTGGCGAAGGTACGGAAAATTTCGTCTTACGACAAAACGCGATCAAACAATATCAGAAAAACTGTTGTGCGCATGCGCTTTGGATCATGTGACATCCTGCTCCAATCCTTCAGAGAGCACGTGGGCACGTGGGAACATTTTACATCGTCTGTAATCTACGGCCTAATTTGTTGCTTGGCTACTGTTTTAGTGCATTAACATTTAAGCATTTTAAGCAACTTTAAGCAAGTGAAAAATGAGTGTAGATGACAGTGCAGTTGCGGCCGTAGATGTTGATAAAATGTTATTTTTAGTGCAAAACAACCCAGCAATTTTCAACTCTACATTAAAAGAACATCACAACGTCGATGTTATCTCCAAAATTTGGACTGACATAGGAAAAGAACTGAATGTACCAGGTAATATAATCATTCTCATAAATAAGTTTCATAACAAATAACTCCATTAGTACATTTTTGTGTAACAATGTAATTATTATAAATTAAGGCTATAGGACTATTTATTTGATTCTATACACAGCAGAGCCAAAACATCCTCAGTGAGGGAGTATTTTCATGTTTTTGCAGATATAACTTGTATAGTGATTTACCGGTTTATGTCATATGATAAATATACGGAATGTCCTGTACGAAATTGAAATTTTGCATAAGTAGGCTATTTTATGACAATGATGTTTAGCTATGAACACATTATCACAATTTTTCAGATTAAAAACAACATAGCGGCTATTTTCAATTTTAAAAGCTTAGTTCTCAAAAACGGTAAATTTTAAAATTATAAAACAAAATGGCGGGTGTGAGGGTAACTAAGAATTTCTAAACAATTTAAATGCGACATTTACATTTTATTTTAACCTAGGAACAATGCATTAAAACATTGGTAGGTTATTCTGTATCACTCTGTATATTGAGATTCATAAAATAACGTACATTGTAGATAAGTAGAAGTAGATAAGTAGAAGCAAATTATTTTTCTAAACGAATACAAACTTGTAACATGTTTATTTAAACAAACTCAGTTATGCACTATGCACACGGTTATGCATACTATCTACACCAATGCCATTTTCTCTTGCCAAGGTACGGAACCTTCTGTAGAGTTAAAATACTTCAGAAAGTTGTCCCTTACTACATAAGCAGCTTTTGCTGCTCTTGCTCTGACAGTCTCTTGATCTTTATCACAGTCTTCATCTACACTCATTAATTCATCATAAATTTCAAAAATTTGCCCTTCTTTAACTCTAATTACATTGTGAAGAACACAGCACGCTAAAACAATACTTTTTGAAACGTCTGGGTGAGTTAACATTGCTGTTTCAAATACACGGAATTTTTTTGCCATCATGCCAAATGCGCACTCAACAATTCTACGAGCTCGAGAGTGTCTGTAGTTATAGATTCTACGTTCCCGTGTCAATGAGGCCTTGGCATACGGCTTCATCATGTGTTTGTGAAGAGCGTAAGCTTCGTCTCCCACAAACACGTAAGGAAATTCAATTTGGTTTTCTGTACATAGTGTTCTCGGTTTAGGTAGGTTTAACTGTTTATCACGAAACATACAACCAAAGGTTGAAGAAAGAAATACACCCCCGTCACTGTTTTTACCAGCTTCTCCTACATCCACAATTAAAAATTTACCCTCTGCGTCCACAACAGCTTGA
Source organism: Aphrophora alni (assembly GCA_963513935.1). Taxonomy (NCBI): domain Eukaryota; kingdom Metazoa; phylum Arthropoda; class Insecta; order Hemiptera; family Aphrophoridae; genus Aphrophora; species Aphrophora alni. Next base: position 31,325,302 of record OY740779.1, on the reverse strand, counting down.
AGTATTATAGAATGATGTGACTTGTAATTAAAAAACATTGAACCGCTGTTCCATGGAGCCTCGATTCTGACGTGTTTCCCGTCAATTGCTCCACAACAATTCGGGAAATTCCATAGTTCTTCGAATCTTTCTGCTATACGTCTCCACTGGTCAGTTGATGGGACAGTCATCAAATATATTGGAGACAGCTCCTCCCAAATTGCAGCACATGTTTCGGAAACAATTTTCCCAGCAGTTGTTGCACCAATTCTGTGGTTAAAGTGCATGTATTGGAAGCGTTCGCCTGTTGCAAGAAACCTGGAAATAAAAATTATACGTTTATAAATTACATTGTAAATTTATAATTTCAGTTGACTACTTGCCTGGTTGTTATGGCCAGGTGTGTTACTTTTTATATTGTTTAACGCTTAATAACAGTAGTTTTTCTTTCTAGGTAACATCTGTAAGACCAAATGGCATAACCTTAGAAACTCCTATGTTAGGTACCTTAGGGACCTAAAAAAAATGCCCAGTGGCTCTGGGCAAAAGAAAAAAAAATGGCATTTAGCAGATGCTATGGAATTTATCCTACCGTGGGCTGGACCTTCCCGGAAAATGACAGGCAATCTCAACAAACCTGTTGATCCCGAAACTCCTTCACCATCTACATCTACCCAAGAATCTATCTATATCAACGACGACTTACGCGATGAAGATGAGTTAAATGATGAAGCAAGTGGAGAAATTGGTAACTACAACCCCAAGAAAAAACAAAGACAAACACCTGCTGAACTCGTGGCAAACCCAATGGCTGAATACTTGAAAACTGTCACTCAAAAACATAAAATTCAAGAAGTCAAAGGCGAAAATGAATTTTTGTCATTTTTTAAAAGTTTGATCCCAGATGCTGAAAAATTAACCTCAAGAAGGAAGCGTAACTTTAAAACATCTGTGATGACCAAATTGCATCAACTACTGGACGAACAAGAAGATGAGCAAGCATCTGATCGGAATATTAATATTTCCTCTCGAGCTCCGTCCTCTTCCTCTTACAGCGGATCTAATGCTCCTGAAGTTGTGGAACAGTATGACGGCGATTACAATTACTCACACTATGAGGATCAGCATTCTTCGCAGTATCAATTACATGAACTGTTGGTACTTCCTAAAAATAACCATGTTTAAAAACTCAACTTGATTTTCATATCATACCTGTATTTTATTTGAGTGTTAAATAAAAACATATTCTTCTTGTAAACAAAACTTGCCTATTTATTGCCCTTAACATAATAGATTCTTCATAAATTGTTGTATAAACGAAACGTGCACAATAGGAAGGTAGGATTACATGACAGGTCCCCACACTGACACTCCCACACACTACCAAAAATACTGACACTTCCATACACCTCTTAACCTAATTTAAGATAACCTAACCTAACTTAATCTTACCTAACTTAACCTGACCTAACTTAACCTAACCCTCACTTAATCTGCCCTAAACTAACCTAACCTAACATTGGCGGTCCATCAAACGCTTTGTCGAGCTGGTACACCCCCGTGTGTGGAAGTGTCAGTCGAGATGTGAATCGTTAGTCAGGAAGCCGCATCCAAGAGGTGTGGGGAAGTGTCGGTATTTTTTCAATGTTTGGGGAACTGTCCGGACACCAGGATTAAGTGGCCTGCATTACAAAATAATTTAAATAAATAAATACACTGACTTACCTCAACGTAACCAAGAGTCTTTCCTCTGGAGTTATGGATTTTCTAAATTTAGTGTTTTGTTTCTGTATCTTAGGACTTATTAATTGCAAGATGTAGTCAAAGGTCGAAACTTTCATTCTGCAATAGTTGTAGAACTTTGATTGATCAGCCCTCAGTTCACCAATAAACCCAATAATATTTCTTTTTTGGTTTATAGGGTGCACCCAAATATTCCTTTTGACACCAGAATCTAATAGCTGTAAAAAACTCCATAACAGTATAACTGTCTCTTCTTCTTCTTCTTCACCACGATCCATTATTTCTCACTACCTATTATTTATTTAAATATTTCAAAAATTTGAGTATACAAAACGAAATAACTACACTACACTGAACTTAAGACAATCGATCTGGCACTAAGAGGTTGTCGGAAGCCGTCGTGTTTTGTCGTGTCGGACGGTGTATGAGGCGCATCCGACAGAACGAAACAGAACAGAACAAAACAAAAGATAAACTGTCTTGTCTTGTCGTGTCGCGTTCGATGTAGTGTGCGGCCGGCCTTACGGGTGCTGTTCGTCACAAGTTTGACACACAGCTATCAGAAAGCGCTAGCAGCAGGTGCTTGACTGTACGCATCCCACTTGGTTGAGACTGTACAACTGTTGACACAGCATAGTCAGTGTTGTCAGTTCGTGCGCTGAGATAAGCGATTCTCGAACTTCCCTCGCATCTCTGGTCCCATATGTGGCATCAGTGCGCAACTGAAACATTGTTTGACCGTAGAGCAACCTAGCGCCAGTCACATCAACTTCAGATTGGTCACATCAACGCCACCTAGCGGGTATTGGTCAACTCAAGAATAAGCGTAGAATATTTTTTAACATGGCCATGTCGTGTCTTATAGTATTTATGTAGTCATTGGTTATAGTTTAGATATTGTAGCTTATGTATCACTGATGATGGCGATTTTGTCGTTGAAACGCGTTTGATTAAGTAAACGCAATTTTTGTGACAACTTCTGTTCCAGTTTTGTTCTACTAAATTGGTTTAAGTCATTTCAACGTATCTAAAGTTGTTGTTAAAAAAAAAAAAAAAAAAACTTTTTACTTATTAATGGACAGGTTTCATCTGAGCTGTGAGCTGCGCGTGGAGAGGAGGTAAAGTTTGTAGTTCGAGGCCGCGTGGGGACAGAGGCATTGTAGGGAAAACAGTCGTCGCCGACTACTACTGTTCACGATCTAGCTTTCTTGCAGACATCGTTGACAACACCCGACACAGACTGAGGCGGCCGCTGTAATTTCATTTCTTACAGGGTCCAAGAAATCTACTTTGTGATAATTACATTTAGAGGATCTGCTTGTATTACTTTGTATACCTTCTAATTAATTGAAATAAATAATTTAAATTGCAGTAATGTACTGTATACTTCTAAGGTAATTATATGTTAATACAATAGGAATATTTAACAATAATACTGTAACACATATACAAATAAACATTTTATTTTCTTGACTTTAAAGTAACTTTAAAATGAAGTCCTTTTTACATTGTAAAAGTTGAACATTACAAAGTGTGAAAGAAAGAAGTTAAAACACATCTGTTTGTAAACTACCGAAGCATAGAACATAAGGGAAATGAAATTCTGCACCTGTGGTAAACTGTAACCTGGAATTGTCCTGGGATTTATTTGTAAAGATATACAAGATTTATAGAGTTTTGAAGTAATACTGCAGTTTTAAAATAAACATGGTCAAAACAATCCTCAGAATACTGGAATAAGCTTATTCTAATTTATGGCTGTAAGGGTTAAAATACAACACAATTTCATTGTAATCGATTTAGTGAATATTAAAATATAAGGAAATCAAACACCAAATAAAACTAATATTAAATATGTTAAATTCAATTTACTTTCATTTACTCTATTAAACAAAGGTACTCTACTTGGTAGGTCCACTTTACATTTGGACAATTTAACATTTCCTACAAGGCCTAAGAAACCAACTTTTGGATATTACATTGTAGTATAGGGCTGGGTGTGTACCATAATACATGGGTACTTACGTATTAACGCCACCGCAACAGAAGTTGCTAATGCGCATGCGCCAATATTTGCTTACTTTGCGATATAATTATATATCACGACAGGTTTGGCCAGGTAGCTATATCACTACATATATAAACGGCTTTGTCCTGACTGACTGACTGAATGACTGACAGAGAATCAACGTAGAGCAAAAACCAACAAAGATATTGATACCAAAATTTAAAGGCATATTTGTATGAGGTCATAGACGCTCACTAAGAAAGGATTTTGCGAAATTTTAATTTTAAAGAGTATTAAATACAAAAAGAAAAAAAAAGTCAATTTCATTCATTTAATTTTAAACGTCAACATACACGCGCCTAGCGGCAAAAAGATAAGACTCGAATCAAAACAAATTCTAAATCTAATACTTTCCGACCCAATTATAACTAATCCAGAAAATTGTCAATCTAAAACAAATCAAAACCTATATTAAATTTGCGCCTAAGAATTTGATTAATCCATAAAAAATAACAACACACAGTTAAAGACAAGAAAACTTAAATAATTTGTTTTTATCTAGACGTGAAAGGTCAACTTGGAAAATAACCGAATTGAAAATATAACTCCGATCTTTCGCCGATTATAAAAATACAGAAGACCTAGAGACAAAATGAGATATACAGAAATACGAAGTAGATATTTCTAAATATAAAACATCACCTGAGTTCATATAAATATTTAATAACAAAGACATAATCTGTGGAAATATGAACGAAAATCTGGAATTAAGATGGCGACCATTAGAAGCAAGACGTTAGTTATAAAATACACGCCCACAGAAGTTTGTGATTGGAGAAGAATATCGCGGGACTTTCTTCGCCGATATGAATAGAAATTGTATTATATAAATAATAACTTTTTTAAAACAGGTTATTGTACACAATGTTATTTTCTCGGGAATATTAATTAGGACAGAGATTTTGTATTGTTATAAATAAAAGAGGCAATTTTCAATTTATAAAATATATCATTTACCATATATAAATTGGCCTACTATTAAATTCTAATATGTCTTTTTTTTTAAATTAGATTGTAACATATTGTTTTCTAATTTTAAATATCTTAACGCAAGCTTTTATTGGTTTGTGTGTGTTGAAACATGTGTTGGTTCAATCTAGGCCTAACTTAAAAATATTATTTGTACTAGCTGGACATCCGAATCAACTGTTTCATCAGTTATTTTATTAAATTGGCTGCTATGGTAATGAATGCAAATAGGTAGGGCTACATTCAAGAAACATGTATTGGTTCATCTTTCTAGGCCTAACCTAAAATTATATTTAATTTATTTTACCTACCTTAATGGCAACATACACATATAATTTATGTTGTTGTGCACATCTTTGGCATAGTACGTTTCTATTGATATTTATAAATTTCATCTTTCAATAGTAATTTTTTAGTTTTTCATAATGTTGTTTATTTATTGATACTACAGCTGCTAGACGCTGGGTTTAATGCCCAACGATTCTTTACGATTTTCAAAATAAATTTACAAATAGCCTATGGAATATAAAAAATGTTTTTATCAAAATGAAGCCTACTCTATGTTACTCTGGGATTGTGTAGTTTTTTTATTTAAAAAAATGTTTCAATTGGTTCAGTAGTTCCAGAGATTAACCCCATACATACAACAAAGAAATAAATTTTAAGTCTTTATAATATTAGTATGGATATAAATACAAAACCAATTGATATATTATATATATTTTTATTATTATTAATATGACATAACAATAAGTAATAGATACAATTTTTAATTTTTTTTGGAAATAAAATTTTCTTTAATATAGTTAGTTTTTATTTTATTTATGTCTTTTATTTATTTTCCATTTAACCAGATGAGCCACAGCAACGCGTGGCCGGGTACAGCTAGTATATATATATATAAAAACACCTGGCCAAACCTTATATATATATATATATATATATATATATATATATATATATATATAATCACCTGGCCAAAACTTTCGTAAGTTTATTGAAGTTAATAATTTGAAATTAGATCATGGATAAACATGAGCTTTAAAAGTGAAGTGCCGCCGATCTACGCCTAAAAGTTTTGCGACAAATCATAAAATGAAAGTATATGAACCTCAAAGCTGAAAAAAATGGAATTCAGCTTCCCTTAAACCAATTTGCTCTTTATTGGCGCATGCGGTGGCGTTAATACGTAAGTACCAATACTTGTTTGTAAATATGAATAATGAATTTCCACCTGACATTACTTATCTAACTATAAAGAAAGAAAATGTGATGTAATGTAAACACCACTGATAATAAACGCACTTTACTGTTTCCGTCAACACGTATAAATAGGGGGAGGGGGTCATGTGATTAAGTAATTACGTATGAAACACGCAACTCTTGTATTGTTACATGCTGCTGTTTTAAAATGTTTATAAGTTGACAAAAACAATTTTATTCATAAATGCTGTAACGCCTACAATAAACAATGTTAATATAATACAGGTAATAGTCTAGAACATCCCACTGGGCCTACACAAGCTCTCTATTAATAATAAACATATTACAACTTGTGAATTAAGGACAAATTGTATTATTAATATATTACTGGAATACTCTAATAACATGAGGGTCAGAAAAGAGATGATCAACAGATAGGAAAGATGAAAAAGAGGAATCTAACCCATGACTATACAAAAAGGCTAGGGACATTGGGATTGCCAAGTTAGTATTCATTAAAGTGAGCCTTTGAAGGCACTTTTAAATTACATATCGCCTAACAATTAACATTCAAAAAATTAGCTATATTCAGTAAAAGTAGGGCTACATTAGAATTACAAAACTATATTTCCAATATATATTTTTAAATCGGAGAAACATGGGTAGGCCTAGGGTAGGCCTAAACTATACCACTTTTTGTGAAGTTAAAAAAGAAACTATTTATTACGTTTAATGCATTTAAAAATTAATAGGCTAATTTCATTTCTCAGAATTTTTTGGTTATTGGCTAGAAGAGTATAACAGACTTGTATCCAGGTTAGAGAGAGATAGAGGCAACAGATAGCATTTTAGCTAGATCAATTCAATTCAAATGTAAATTAGGATGAATAATTAATTAGTAGGCTACTTCTGAACAGATTATTCATTTCATAACGTTATAACATGTTGTACACAATTACCTAATTATAAATAACCTCAATCACATCATGTATTTACTGACAAGATATTAAACCTAAATAGTTCTGTTCTCAAACCACAGCTATTAAAACAGCCTAGACTAAACAAAACTACAAAAAACTCTAACCTTTATTTAAAATCAGTAGATGTTTTTCCAAAGATTCAACATTTTAAATACTTTACAAATGTCCAAACATTACAAATTAAACACACATTGAGATATTGCAGTAAGATCACAAATCATGGATTGACAGAAAAGAAAACATTTGATTTATAAACACACAAAACAGTTAAATTTAACTTAAATTGCTTCAAAACCACACATAACGGGAGTTCTAGATTGCAGCGACACTAACGGTTGGATTTGGAACCAATACAATCAGGTAGGCCTTGTTTATTCCAGACATTGTCGCTGCAATCAAGTTTTTGATATTCTAAGTTTGGAAGAATGTAGTGCAATAATTTTATTTTTTAATTAGTTCCTCTATACATTTGTAGTTATATTTTACGTAAATGTATTGCTATTTGTTATTTTTGTGACCTGTGTTTATAATTTACGTTAGTTTAAATGAAGCTATGAGGAAAATACCTACACATTTTAAAAGGTATTTGACGTAGCCTAGTTTAAAATAGAAATATTATGTTTTCAGAGTTGGTAGGTTATGATTTTAGTTATTTCAGTAAATACTTGAAACAGTGCGATTTTTATCTTGTAAAATACGGTAATAGTCTACAAGTTTTATATCGCATTGATATTTGCATTTGTTACACTCTGCTATAAAATAAATTTTCAATGCTGAGCTAATTTTTTTCACCGAAAAATCGCAATTTCAAAACTACAGAATTCACTGCATTTATATGTTACCGAAGTCAAGCAACATCGTGAGTGGTTTTCGTCTTTTTTTTACAAATTTACGCGTAGGTTAAGATAGGTGGCTATATGTAACCTTGTAAGGTAAAATTTCATTACCATTATGTCCATTACCACATATAAAATTTAATGTACGTAACCTAGAAAAGTTGAAATTATGTTTTTTCCTGTGAAAAAATTAACTCCGCGCTGAAAACTTATTTTATTATTGAGAAATAAGGTATGTAGAACATGTTAAAAAAATGCAAAAAGGCCGTGACTTTCTTTGTATACAATTTACCCTTTCTTACATAACCTAGATGGTAAAGTGGAGTCATGTTTTGGGACGAAAAATCGGAGTTGAATTTTGTAAATAAATCCATTTTGAGATCCTTTCTGATGTCCGTCTGTCGTCTTTCCAGTGCTCTACGGTCCAAAAGGGTGGACCGATTTTAATTAAATTAGGTGTGTGGGTATATTTTGACATATCTCAGAACAGTATTTTTTTGGTAAATATGTGTTCCTGTTTTTGTGATTTTGTCGCAAAATATAGGCAATTCGTCTTTCAAATATCTTTTTATCCAATATCTCGATACGTCTTTACTACGCATTTCACTTTGAATGAATGAAATCCATTTTTTCTGTCGAAAAACCGCGATTCAAAATGACGATTTTATGGCATTTTTTAGGTTATTTAGGCTCTTTGCGTAACAACGTACGGCAACTCTTTCGATGTTTTTGTCCATTCGCGAAAATTGGTTGTTTTAAGAACTTTCATACTAGATGATGTCATTTGGTAATCAGATCCTAGTTAAAGAACTACAGGTCAAGTAAGGTCATTATATATAGAATCTTTCAGAGACCTAGTTTTCATGAATCTTAAATCATAGAAGAGTAGTAATATGAACCCGTGAAAGTTATTTCAGTGCGCATGCGCCCCACGAGCGATTTCAATATGCGTAATAGACGCAACAGAGCGAATTCTTAATTTGATGATTTTAAAGTAAAATAAGTTATTTTGAAACATAAAAATTGTATGGAGTTATAAAGGGTGATGGAATTGTTACATTACAAGTTGTTTACAACGAAAATTGTCAAAATTTTGCCATAAAATAACAAAAACAGCAAACATACATATTTACCATTTTTTCCTCTCAATAACTTATAATGTAGTGGTATCATCATAAGATAAAAACACAAAATCGACAATAATTTCGATCAAATTTAATTGAAGTGTGTCTTCTAAAAGTAAATTACAGGTAATGCAGTATATAGAAATTCATGGTGAGGGTCTAAAAATCTTTTCCCATGATATCCGTTTGAGAACTTCATTGATAAAAAAAAGTGTTTTTTTTGGAATGATGTCCTTCTAGCGTCTGTCGACAGTTTAAAAACTTCGGAGTGTTTAAATGGTTTTGACGACATGCCTATTATTTCCTGAATCTAGAGTTGTAACGGGCAGATTTTCATGCGGTTTCTTTTAAATGAATGGATATTTTGCAATCGAGGGACGGAAGATTGAATTAAAAACTATTTACATAATTTTTCTTATTCTTTTCAAAATGTTTTATATGTATGGGTGAGAGAAAGTTAGTGCAATATTTTTGTGAGTCTGCGAAAGTATTTACATACATTAACACATAGGCCTACATACATACGTATATATAGTGGAGCGTGACTGGACAATCGATCGTGATTCGTTACGATTTTTTGTGACGACGATGCGTGACGGGACAATCGAGCGTTATGCGTGACGAATTTTTGTGATTCGTTATGAATTTTAGTGACGACGACGCGTGACGGGACAATTGATCGTGATTCTTTATGAATCTTTGTGGCGACGGCGCGTGACGGGACAATCGAGTGTGATTCGTTATGATTTTTTCTGGCGACGGGTCGTGACGGGACAATCGAGCGTGATTAGTTATGAATTTTAGTGTCGACGGCGCGTGACGGGGCAACCGATTGTGATTCGTTATGAATTTTTGAGACGACGGCGCGTGACGGGACAATAGATCGTGATTAGTTATGAATTTTAGTGTCGACGGAGCGTGACGGGACAACCGATCGTGATTCGTTATTAATTTTTGTGTCGACGGCGCGTGACGGGACAATAGATCGTGATTCGTTATGAATTTTTGTGACGACGACGCGTGACGGGACAATTGATCGAGATTCTTTATGAATCTTTGTGGCGACGGCGCGTGACGGGACAAACGAGTGTGATTCGTTATGATTTTTTCTGGCGACGGCGCGTGACGGGACAATCGAGCGTGATTAGTTATGAATTTTAGTGTCGACGGCGCATGACGGGGCAACCGATCGTGATTCGTTATGAATTTTTGAGACGACGGCGCGTGACGGGACAATAGATCGTGATTAGTTATGAATTTTAGTGTCGACGGAGCGTGACGGGACAACCGATCGTGATTCGTTATTAATTTTTGTGTCGACGGCGCGTGACGGGACAATAGATCGTGATTCATTATGAATTTTTGAGACGACGGCGCGTGACGGGACAATAGATCGTGATTAGTTATGAATTTTAGTGTCGACTTAGCGTGACGGGACAACCGATCGTGATTGGTTATGAATTTTTGAGACGACGGTGCGTGACGGGACAACCGATCGTGATTCGTTATGAATTTTTGTGTCGACGGTGCGTGACGGGACAACCGATCGTGATTCGTTATTAATTTTTGAGACGACGGTGCGTGACGGGACAACCGATCGTGATTCGTTATGAATTTTTGTGTCGACGGTGCGTGACGGGACAACCGATCGTGATTCGTTATTAATTTTTGTGCCGACGGTGCGTGACGGGACAACCGATCGTGATTAGTTATGAATTTTAGTGTCGACGGTGCGTGACGGGACAACCGATCGTGATTCGATACGAATTTTTGAGACGACGGTGCGTGACGGGACAACCGATTGTGATTAGTTATGAATTTTAGTGTCGACGGTGCGTGACGGGACAACCGATCGTGATTCGTTATGAATTTTTGAGACGACGGTGCGTGACGGGACAACCGATCGTGATTAGTTATGAATTTTAGTGTCGACGGTGCGTGACGGGACAACCGATCGTGATTCGTTACGAATTTGTGTGACGACATCGCGCGTGACGGGACAATCGAGCTTGATTCGTTACGACGCCAAATGGGAGATTGTTCTCCATTCAAAATGCATACTATATAACGTGTCAAAAGAAGTTTTGACTTCAAAAATTATAAAATGTCAATATGTAGTTAATATTGCATTAACTTCCAACGCACTTTTACTGTTGATACACAAATAACGAAATGAAAATCCCCGCCCTATAAGGTTAAAGTGTCAGGTGCGTAGAGAGTGTGGAGTCCAGGTTGTACGAAATAAATAACTCGTAACTTGAGGTGGGGAACACAAACCAATAAAACTGTCGAGTTTTGTTTTTTTTAAAGGAGGAGACTCAAATTGCCTCCAGTCTCGGACAGACTGGTATGTAATGTTTTGTAGGTTACATATGATTTAAAGTATAGTGAACGTTTTTTGTAATTGTGAGCACTATTGATGTCTAATTTATTTTAAACTTGTTTGTCATACATTCACAAATTTGAGGTTACATGCCGTAAGATTAATAAAAATAAGCGATCCACAAACATTGCACAAACTTTCTCCAAATAAAAACTAAAAAAAAATTAATCGTTACAGAAAATGTCTTTTTAATAGCTGTCAGTAAAAGACTTGTTTCAAAACACTGTTGTAAAAGCACTGTTAAACAATCACTGTTTAAAAAAAATTGTTACTAAATCACTGTTACCAAATACATACTTACAAGATTACAGTACGTAATCGCTAATAAATATTATTATTATCCAATCGCTTGTTAAACACTATGAAGGTTAGAAAATCATTGTTACGAAATCACTGATTCAAAGATAACGTTACAAATATACAGTTACGTAATCACTATCAAAATATCGTTATTATCAAATCACTTTGTAAAAACACTGTAGCACAATCACTGTTTTAAAATAATTGTACGAAATCACTGTTAAAAAACATATATTTACAAAATTACAGTTACTTAATCACTAATAAAATATGATAACTTTGTAATATTACCAGTAGCTAGTAAGTCGCTTTAATACTATTACTTTTTGAAAATCTTTGTTACAAAGAAATTGTAACAAAATTAGAGTTACATAGTCACTATAAAAAATGTAATTTATATCCAGTTACTCTGTAAAACAAAAAAAACTATCACGGTTATAAAATCATTGTTACGAAATAACTGATTCAAACATATTATCACAAATTAACAGAGTTACGTAATCACTATTAAAATATCATTATCATCGAATCACTGTTTTAAAATCACCGTTAGAAATCAGTGATTCAAACACATTGTTACATAATTACAGTTACGTAGGCCTAATCACTATTAAAATATTATTTTTATCCAATCACTTTGTAAAATAAAAACACTGTTTTAAAACACTACCACGGTTATAAAATCACTGATACAAACACATTGTCACAAATACTGTAACGTAATCACTATTAAAATATCATTATCATCGAATCACTGTTTTAAAATCACCGTTAGAAATAATTGATTCAAACACATTGTTAAAAAATTACAGTTATATAGGCCTAATCACTATTAACATATCATTTTTATCCAGTCACTTTGTAAAATAAAAACACTATTTTAAAATACTATCACGGTTATAAAATCACTGTTATGAAATCAATGATATAAACACATTGTCACAAATACTGTTACGTAATAACTATTATAATATCATTATAATCAAATCACTGTATTAAAATCATTTTACGAAATCGGTGATTTAAACACATTGTTAAATTACAGTTAGTTTTTTTTATCCAGTTACTTTGTAAAACAAAAACACTATCACAGTTATAAAATCAATCACTCTTAGGAATTACGGTTACATTGTTATTGATACAAAATAAATGTTTAAATAATAATTTCACTGATTAAGTATTATAGTCCCATAATTACTGCTAACAAATAACTATTAAACAAACACTAAACAGAAACACACTATTATGAAATGAAATATCTTTCCAATCACTGCAACAACATTATGGTACATTGTCATTTTCTAAAATATTTGTGACCAAATCATTGTTAGATTTAGGAAATCATTGGTGATCATAACCGAGAGGACAACAAGGACAAATCTTGTTAAAATCACTTTTATAAAATCAGTGTTTACTAACATTGTTAACAAATCACTGTTACAACGACTTACAAAACTGCAGTTACACAGTCACTCTAACAAAATTACAGATTCAATCGTTATTATCGATGAGTTTTATAAAATTATCGATTAAAAAAAATCACTGTATCCAATTCCTTTCACAAAATCATTGTTACTAACACACTGTTAAGAAAATTTACTAGGAAACCAATGCTTTAATCACTGTTTGTTACTTAATCACTCTTATGAAATCATCGCTACAAAGTCACTGTTATTAACACACTGTTAGGGGGAAAAAAATCAATAGGAAACAAATGTTTCTGTTGTTGTTACTTCATCACTCTTATGAAATCACCGCTACAAAGTCACTGTTAAAAAAATATCATTAAGAAACCAATGATCAATCGCTGTTGTTCTAATCACTCTTATTAAAAAATCGCTATAAAATCACTGATACTAATAAACTGTTAATAAAAAAATCATTATGTGATCAATGTTTCAATCGTTGTTTGTTACTCAATCACTCTTATCAAATCATCGTTACAAAATCACTGTTATTAACACACTGTTAAGGAAAAAAATCAATAGGAAACAAATGTTTCAGTTGTTGTTACTTCATCACTCTTTTGAAATCACCGCTACAAAGTCACTGTTAAAAAAATATCATTAAGAAACCAATGATCAATCGTTGTTGTTCAAATCACTCTTATTAAATAATCGTTATAAAATCACTGATACTAATATACTGTTACTAAAAAATCATTATGATATCAATGTTTCAATCGTTGTTTCTTACTCAATCACTCTTATCAAATCATCGTTACAAAGTCACTGTTATTAACACACTGTTAGGGAAATAAAATCAATAGGAAACAAATGTTTCAGTTGTTGTTACTTCATCACTCTTTTGAAATCATCGCTACAAAGTCACTGTTATTAACACACTGTTAGGGGGAAAAATCTATAGGAAACTAATGTTTCAGTTGTTGTTACTTCATCACTCTTTTGAAATCACCGCTACAAAGTCACTGTTACAAAAATATCATTAAGAAACCAATGATCAATCGCTGTTGTTCAAATCACTCTTATTAAATAATCGTTATAAAATAACTGATACTAATAAACTGTTACTAAAAAATCATTATGATATCAATGTTTCTATCGTTGTTTGTTACTCAATCACTCTTATCAAATCATCGTTACAAAATCACTGTTATTAACACACTGTTAGGGAAATAAAATCAATAGGAAACAAATGTTTCAGTTGTTGTTACTTCTTCACTCTTTTGAAATCATCGCTACAAAGTCACTGTTATTAACACACTGTTAGGGGGAAAAAATCTATAGGAAACTAATGTTTCAGTTGTTGTTACTTCATCACTCTTTTGAAATCACCGCTACAAAGTCACTGTTACAAAAATATCATTAAGAAACCAATGATCAATCGTTGTTGTTCAAATCACTCTTATTAAATAATCGTTATAAAATCACTGATACTAATAAACTGTTAACGAAAAAAATCATTATATCATTGTTTCAATCGTTGTTTGTTACTCAATTACTCATTAAATCATCGTTACAAAATCACTGTTATTCAGCACCAACAAATAATAACTTTTAAAATATCATACTCTTCTATTAGTAATTGACTAATAAATGGACTTACAGATATCATCTCAAAATGTTATCAATGTGCTTAAAGGCAGAAACATCAAATAACATATAAAACAAACAAAGTATTGATATTTTCACATCATAATACACTCGTAATCAGGAAGTAAAACAGACAAATTGCTTCTATCAATTTATCACAATCATATAACCAAGAATAAAGTAATAACAAATGAGCGCATAAATTCAAATGTTGGATCATAAAGCAGACATTGTTTCAATTCAAATTTAACAATAACATTTTAATTGCAAACATTAAAAACGCTTTTTGTTGTTTTCAGAATTAAACCAGATATCATTAACTCCCTGACATATTGTTGTCGTCATAAAATGTTTTAATGTTGCACAAACTTTCTCACAAAATAAAGTCGTTATCTCACAACAAAAATGGCGGTTTTGGTTTAAAGTAAACACAATTTATGACATCTTAGGAGGTTGAGTGAAAAGTTATGTTTTTAGGAAGGTTTACGATTAGAATGAAAAACATCGTTAATGAAAAGTAAATCAACGTGTAATCAGCGCCATCATGGTACTTACCCGATCCACCATAATTCTAAAGTTAACGGTCAAAAGTTAGTTTCTTAGGCTTTTATGAAATGTTAAATTGTATTGGTAGATGGGTCAGTAGGGTAAATTTGTTTAAAACAGTTGTTACACCTGTTTTGGAATTAATACTCTCTTGATATCAGCTAAGCTCTAACTGGCCTTGTAGATGTAAAAAGTCTCCACTCGCTTCGCTCGTCTCGTGTTTCGCTCCAGGCGGACCTTGAAGCTGTACATAAGTAGGCTAAAGGAGACTCTACTCTCGCCGCTTGTGTCGGTGACTCCCTCTACCGGATTTTGCAACAACTATAAGAATTCTCTGTTTGAAGTTATTTGTTAATGATGGAAGTTCAATTTTATTATTATACATTTTTTGGACATTTACCATCATTTGTGTGTTAAAAATCAAAACACGACGTTTCGGGAATAAGAATCAATTCCCGTTATCAAGTGACTAAAAACTAAAGAAACATGAAAGTAGAAACTAAGCCTATGTAAGAAGTAAAATTAAATAAGAATACCAAAAACCTTAATATCTAAGCATGCATCTCAGAGCTTAAACTGAGATGTCAAAAAACACAATTACGGTAACACACAACTAACGTCAAATACGTGTTGTTGTATCAAAGATACAGCAACAAATGACTTTGATAAAACAACACGTATTTGACGTTAGTTGTGTGTTACCGTGATTGTGTGTTTTTTTGACTTCTCACTTTTAGCTCTGGGATGCAATCTTAGAGCTTGTCAGAGACACTGGGGTTGGTGTATGGTGAACATAGGGGAGCATAATAGCCTTATAGAGACATGTCGGAGGCCACTAGAGGTTCCATAATATCCCCCCAAGTCCCCCTTGATCTAAAAATACGTTTTAAGATGTCCTACAATGCCCAAGAAACCAACTTTTGGACAATCTGCTTGTATTACACTGTATAATAGGGCTGGGTAAATACCACGATGGCGCCATCAACAGAGAGGTGACAGAGAGGTTTTCTAAGCAAAGCAAAAGTTTGTGTTAATAATGACATCAGTACAGTACACCAAAACAATGTTGCATGTTTTGATAAATCTAATTACAACATCCTTACGTGACAACTCCCCCCCTCACACAATCACAACTACAAATCTCTACACCTGTTGACAGATGACAATATCGCGTGTTTAATATTAAAATACTATGTTTTGTTTCTATACAAATGTTTGAGAAGAAATTCAGTTGCGGTAATATTTGTTACCAGTTTCTTGAATATGGTTACTCTGAAAACTTGTAGGTACATTTTAAACTATGGGAGTCTTGTGTTGACAATGTATTAAGCGATGTGATTTTATATTTTAGAAATTTACAATTTCACGCAGCCTGACGTAGCGATGTTGATACTCGGGTGAAATGGATACTCGCATTACTCGGTTTCAAATGATTTCAATACTCGTATTATTATTTCGAAATCGAGTATCTGCGCAGAATGATTTTGCGCATCGGCTTCGAACTCAGCTTTACCAATCAGATCGTTTTAGATAAACCTACACTTTTGTGTTCTATCTGTTAGACTGATCCACCAAGTATTTATTTTTTTAAACAATATGTGATTGACACTTGTAATACGTAATTAAATGTTATCCTGCCTCGACACTAATTCAGTAATTTAACGTTAGTACAATTATTACCAACATTAATAATTTAGTTGTTATTTAAAATAAGTCAATTTACTATATTTTTTTATAAAGATGGTAACCTATTAATATTTATTTAAATATAAATAATAACAATTAAATAATAATTTAATTTACTTTTTGTTAATGTGGGAATAAATGAATATTGTCATTTTAAATTGAACTTGTTACCCAATCTAAATAATTTTAACTCAAAATCGTAATGTTTAATTAACGTGTAGTGAAAAATCAGCTTAGAAACTAATATAACCAAAGTAGAAACACCGAGCATTTTGTTTGGAATTGACACAACACTAACGAATATCGTTGTCCGAGGATTTTATTTCGAATTCATACTCGCACATTACATCCTCCTTGTTCCTAGTTACGAGGATTTCGTCCGAATATTTTAATACGAAACCGAGAATTTTAATATTCGGAATGCTCCGAGGATTTTGATACTCGGACTCACCAAGTATTTGAATTCGAACTCGCACATCACGAGCTTGACGTAAGGGTACGTTATCTGAGGGATAAAAAAACCAGTGTCAAGTTTTTGTGTTTGGATATATGATTCTAGGTCGCCTGAGTCCAACATAGTGGTTTTTGGAATGATTTGTGTCTGCCTGTCTTATGTGGAGGGTTCTAAAGCTCAAACGATTTGAATCCTGTTTGATATGTAGAGCTGTTTTAGTAACTGAAAATGTGAAGATACATTACCACAATACAAAAATGTGGTAATTCCACGGGTATTCGGGGATCAGCGTATCTAGATCACGGCATAGATATGCGATGCGCGCGCACCCCAGTCAAGATAAAACAGTCGTTCTCAGTGCGCCGAAGTCAGTGGATGTAAGTTGCGCGTTGTTAGAATTCAACCTCTGAGTAATAAACCTAAATGGCTACCTAAACCCTTAATTGCGGGGTCTGATCGACCCCCGGGTGTTACGTAGTCATTAGTAGGTCATCCGACTAAAATTGAGAAGGAATTATTATGACCTAAAGGGTTAACGTAATTCTCCCATCACGCCTGTCCCTAACCGTAAGTTCTAAACGATAAGTTAAGTAATTATAATAATTAATTAGTTAGTTTAGTTATTAAATTATATCTCATCATAATCTGGCTGTGAACATAATGATTAGTTGGGTTTGAGGCTAAGGGTTAATTAACGATCCAATGAATTTACTGGGTAAGTCCTAACACGTTATTCCAAACACTCCTTCCGGAACCTTAAGCGGTTCGAACGTCTGGTCATATTGGATAACGAGGGCTGACGTTAGCCTCAGTCGGTAGCCGAGACGTTCGCCGCAAAAAACAAAATTATGATTTTATTGAAATGGGCTTCAACGGTTTTGATCAAACTTTGTCCTTATGTAGCCTGTAAGGACTCAAACAAAACGTGTTCATTACCTTCTCTCCAAAAAACGCATTTGTTAGTTTTCGGTAAAAAATACTTATGTCAGATTCAAGTGAAATGTGATAGTTAATAACTCAAACATGTGTGTAAATTTACAAGTCAAAAATATTACTGATTAGCGAATATTCAACAAAAAATCAAAAATGATCCTTGGCAGCCATCATTAAACGTTTGTTTTTCTTCAAATACGTTAAGGACTGTAAGGATTGTTCTTTGTAAGGATATTTTTGGTTCATTTGAACTTTAATGATTTAGTCACCTTTCAAAATAGGAAATCCTAAAAATTAATATTTCTAGTTTGACTGTGTTTCAGGTATTTCCAAATTGATTAAGGTGTAATTAATACAGATATAAATTTGAGTTTTAAATTTATCTTTTATTTATATAAAGCTAAATACATGACTTGCTTTACATCTTTATTTATGAAAACTTTCACACATGCCGTCATATTTATCTCAAAAATCTATTATGAAATATTTTAAAGGTATTATTTATCAGCCTTTTGTTTTATATAAATATATTTCTACTCTTATTTTAACATGTTTTTTTTTTCAAAAGATAATATGCATTTGCAAATTCTAAAGACAATTTAGGTATCCATTTAAATAGTGCCTTACAAATATTTTATGTTATTCTATTTATTTACTTACGAAATTAATGTCCCTTAATTAATTTTTTTCTTTTTACTTTATATTATTTAAGGAAACATAAACAATTCAATAAATAAATCACTAGAGCACTATGGTGATTTGTATATGAACAAGGAAAAACACCAAACCACAAAATAACACAACTACACAAAACTGTATAAAGCGTTTATATTACCTTATGTACATTTCGATAGCTCTGCTATCATCTTCAGAAGTACACGCATTATACAGTTTTGTGTAGTTGTTGTGATTTTGTGGTTTGGGGTTTTTCCTTGTTCATATACAAATCACTTTAGATGCACTTGCTTCCTTTTAATTTACAACTTATATTTATTATAATTAATTTTTCTCTTTATTTGATATTTGACGAAACATATACAATCACTTTAGATGCACTTGCTTCCTTTTAATTTACAACTTATATTTATTATAATTAATTTTTCTCTTTATTTGATATTTGACGAAACATATACAATCACTTTAGATGCACTTGCTTCCTTTTAATTTACAACTTATATTTATTATAATTAATTTTTTTCTTTATTTATATTTGACGAAACATATACAATCACTTTAGATGCACTTGCTTCCTTTTAATTTACAACTTATATTTATTGTACTTAATTTTTTTTTTATTTATATTTGACGAAACTTATACAATCACTTTAGATGCACTTGCTTCCTTTTAATTTACAACTTATATTTATTATAATAAATTTTTTTCTCTATTGATATTTGACGAAACATATACAATCACTTTAGATGCACTTCCTTCCTTTTAATTTACACCTTTGTTTACTTTTATTTTAATTATATTTTAATGATTTTTTATTCTGTTGTCTTAACTTCAATGAATCCTCTCCCCCATCTCTTCTCTTAGTTTCAGATGTTTTAATTTCTTTATTCTTATTGGTGGAAATGGTCACGTGATTTATTTTGTTTTGGTAAATATGGAGTTTTAGTTTTGCACAATGTGTGAGACAGATTTATTGATTATTTTAACCTTACGTCTGTCAGATACGACAGTCTGGGAGGGGTAGTTTTACTTTATTTTTCTCTTGATTTTGCTTATGGCTTACAGGACGTGTTTATAACACAAGCAAAACAAGTTTAGTACCTATAAAAATATGAGTATAGACATTGTTAAACATTGAGTAATATTTTTATATTAGCAGTTGCTTTGCTCTTGAAATACCGTTCTCCACAGATATTACAATATTTTCCATTGGTCAAATTATAAATTGTATAACTTGGACTGGACGTTTATAGGAATCAATGTTCGTTCCCTCATTGTTAAGTCCACGTTTAATTCTCTTGTAGTTGCGGTGATAAACACGCCTTCTGTATAAGTTTCTGTGCCCTCTAATTGTAGGCATTGTTACTGTAAAAAGTACAATGAGAAACAGTTCAAAATACTTCACAGAAAAAAAACATTGGAAACTTCAATTTTGAATATTGTATAAGCCAGTCAAAATGAAGTGATAAATACCATATTTTGTCAAAAACAAATAATCACATATTTGTTTAAATTTTTTTTGTTTATATCAACAGCTGATATTATATAATTAGTCTTTTTGTGTCCACAAGTACATATGCTTAATAGAAAGCAAGATGGTTTTAATTACAGATGTTTATAAATTTGACAATAAAATTAGCAAGGGGTTAATGGTAAAAACTTTCCTCCCTTGTATTTCCCTTTTTGAAATTTTTGGTGGGTACAATTTTAGTTAATTTGGGGATCAAAATCAGCGAAACCTAATAGGAGAAATTCAACTCACCCCCACAGCCTGTTAAATAACAATAATATATTTATAACAAATTACCTTGAGTTCAAATATTAACCAGGTGATTATTTAAATTTATCATTCAATTCACATTACCTGTAAGACACGGCTATCAACCACTCGAACATGATAACAATAGTCATTTCTTGACAGTCTGTGATCAGCCATGACAAAGTTTGCACTAATACAGATATATATATATATATATATATATATATATATATATATATTAACTATTCCTGATGATGGCGTTACTGATCCGAAACATGCTGAATCTCAACTAAGAAGTCACGTGACAGATCAAATAAAGTAATTAAAAGCAATTTTAAAGAGTGATTTAGTTACTATAAAATGAAATTAAAATATCATATTCATTACTTAGTCCGGGTATTTTCTATTATACGACCGCATGGCAAAAAAATATTTTCTATACTAGTTGTGTCATCAGGGACATGCTTGACTCTTACTTATGTGAATTTCTATGGCGGAAACACCATCAAGAAACTGATCTGTTCGATCAAATTATCAAATATATTGTAGTATTTTGGCCACCAGAAGTGTAAAACCTAACCTAACCCAGAGCTAACCAGAAGTGTAAAAGTCATAAAAACGTTCACATGTAATTAGTTTGTGTTAGTGTGTTTTTCTATTTTGTACATGGGCGTCATCTAATATTTGAGATGTAAAAATATTTTTGCTAAAAACGAATGATTTACTTAAAACCCTAAAAGGTAAACATCGGGCTTTGTCTTTACTAGGGTTTTTAACATTACATTTCTGTTACAAACGCATAAATAAATGCATAAAAACAATGTTTTGAGAAGTTTAATTTAAAAAAATTTCCATACCCCCAGACCCCCGGCATATGCCCCCCCCCCCCAATAATGAACTGGTGATGACGCCCATGATTTTGTATATTTGTGTGTTTTGTGAGAAACAATAAAACCATTTATTTTATAGATGATTTCATCAATTGAAGTGAGAAAAACCTACTTTATTATCATTCTGTTAGTATAGAAAATAATTTTCCATATATACTTTTTTAATCCTTCAATAACTTCTATCACTTTTCTTTATTGACAATAACTTCAGGTAACATAACCCCTTCTCCCTTTTATGTTCTCTATTTTACCCTTTGCATACCTATGAACATGAAGTTAAAGTTTTTTCTTACCATGTTGCTTCTTTTTATTCTTTTAGTCGGACAAACTGATGTCCAACGTTTCAGAGAATATATAGACTTATCAATTACATCAGCTCTTTTTAAAATTCATTATACTTTACTCCAAGATGCTCGAAATATATAAAAAGGAAGTTCTATTAATTTATTGAACAGACTTCGTTCAGTTTCATTTCAATCAAATTTATATCCAAATTATAAAGTACTTTATTTATTACTCTAAAACTAGAATCATCCCTAACTGAATCATTCTTCCTATTTGTAATTTTTAAATATAACATTCTGTGAGATAAATGAAAAACATTTCAATAATGAATTTACTTACAGTTCTGACAAAAGCGTATCTATACATGCACTTTGTGGGCTTATTTATAGAAGATTTAAGACCATTTCAAAAACATAATAACTACTTAATTTACTTTAATAAAACATTATTTAATTTACTTTACTTCATTAAACTGTCTCCACTTGCTTCGCTCGTGTCAGTGTCTCGGCCTAAGCGGACCTCCAAACTATATATACAGGGTGTAAAATTATTCGTGATACACCTAGATATAATGTAAATGTATTGCTATATCAACGCAAAACCTCTACAATACCTATTGTAACACTTATTCTGGTGTTTAAGTGTTTAATGGGGGTTAAAATTGTTGTGACACATCATTGGAAAGATCTATACAATAGAAGGCACCAGCAAAAAGTTTCCAGTACATCCCTGGTAAAAGTTACATGGCAAAATAAGTTATGACTAGCTTGCTTATCTTTTACTTGTTTTAATTTGTATAAAAACTAATTTTATATAAATTTGTATACTCTTACCTACATAAGTGCTCGAATTTGTGACATTGGGTGGTTTGGAAGTGTGCTAATCGTTTGTAAAAACTGAGACAACAACAGCAAAAGATTGTCTTGGAATGGATTTAGCCGCCTTTTGTAAAATCCTGTAGCTTGTTGACGTCAGTTGGCTTAAACAAGGTTTTCCATGTGACCCCAAAAGGAAAAGGAATAGTCTAGTGGATTATGTAATGTATACAATTGTACAAGAGAGGGAGTATCGCATGACATTGTATGATGTGTGACGTCATATGGTTCGATATGTCATACGACAAATTAAAAAAATGCTATTAGCTGCAATCCAGTACCTTTTCCCACCAGCCCTTATTACTGACGCTTTCCCTGGCTACATATTCAAGCCAGTCTTGAACTCACCTTCCTACCTGAAACACGCAGTCGTAGCTATAATCTAATACAATGTGTTTTATTTAAAATGAACCAGAATTTAGTAATATTGTTACCATATATTACAGATTAAAGTCAGGTGACCCTGCTATAAGGCATCTTCTCGAAAAACACATTGTCCAAGTATTGTCTTACATCACGGCCGTAGTGTGGTGGTGCTTCATCTTGTAACAACCAAAGGTTTTCGGTCTCCTATACAAAAATAATTTGGAGTGCAGGCACGATCTCGTTGACAAGCAACTCGGAGACCAATTTCCCATCAATTACAAACGGTCCAACCAACCGGTTGTTCACTATTCCTGTCCAAACATTTACTTTTGAAGGGCTTTGCGATCATAATGTACAACAATACTAGGATAATGTTTTTTCCGAGAAGACGGAAGAGGCGCTGTAGCAAAGTCTCCTGGCCTTAATACACTAGATTGTTTCTTATCGGGGCATATGAAAAACCTTGTTTATGAAATTAAGCCAACTGACGTCAACGACCTACAGGATTTTACAAAAAAGGATCAATCCATTCCAAGAGAATCTTTTGCGTTTGCTGTCTCAGTTTTTACAAACGGCTAGCACACTGACAAACCACCCAATGTCACCAATCAGAACACTTGTTACATTAAAACAAAAAAGAGATACACAGGTTAGTCGTAACTAATTTTTTCATGTAACTTTTACTAAGGATTTACTAGAAACCTTTTGGAGGTGGCATTATTTTTCTGTTGCACAAACTTTTCTAACGATATTCACAAGATAGGGGGTGCTATTTAAAAAAATTAAATTTGTCCCCTTCCCACCCCCCCCCCCCTTCAAAAGGGAGGCAAAACATTTAACCACCTTAAACAGCAGAAAAAGTGTTATAATAGGTATGGTAGAGGGTTTACGTTGATATATCGATCCATTTAACTTATATCGACTTATTTTACACTCTATATTTGAAGAAACCTTTTCGGATGACTCGGCTATTGAGAGTATTACACACTCTTGAAATTGGAGTTCGAAATTACATTTTTTTTTTACGATAACTTTGCACTTTTTCTTAAGTAGAGTTGGTATCATAACATGCAGAATTAAATCTGTAATTTTTTTTTTCTGATTTAGCGTTATAAGTTTATTAACCCATGTGATATGTACAAAAACAGTTTAAAATGGCTCCCTTTTCGATGCTTTATATTAGGTTTGTCTGTGTTTCAATATGAACACATGAGTTCCAAAACTACATTTCCCTTTCTATATATCGTGGCCGATCCGAAGAGGCCACTATTTATGTTTCCTGAAGCCACACACAGTAAAGATCTGTCAAAAACCCAAGTTTTGAATTGTATACTATCACAAAACTTTCTCCGTATACTGGGAGAGTAAACATATTATACGAAAAGACTACTGTATTGTGGTTAGGCTTTGCACTATAAACATGTCTTCACGTCTCACGTGTAATAAAACAAAATGTTCATCCTTGTTTATTGTTTAAAATAAACACAACGTGTGCAAGTGGTTTCTTGTTGAGCAATAAATTATTTGAAGCAGTAAAACAAGAACTGTTCTTAGGTTATGTTTTATTTTATCCTTTCCGACATTTACGTTTTCAAATTGCCCTTTTCGTCTCTTCTTTCTGTACGGCGGCGTCTGTTGTTTTATCTCTCTCGCACATAAGTAGTACGGAGGGGACCATCGTACCTGATGGTACCATCGTACCTGACCTGCTATTTCTACCTGAAGAAGTGTCACCGAAACCCTTCTATTGTCTATCTTTACTGCTCCTACACATCACGTCTATTGTTAGATGTCTTGGGAATTACCCAGGCGTGGTGGCACCATCCAGTTTAGGGAGGGACATTTTCAATATTTCAGTTGATGGACAGTAGAAGTACATATCAGTCGACTCTATCTGGTTCATTTCATTTCAGTTCATTTCTATCTGGATCATGGTTAACCTAACCTAACCTTTCTCTAATAGTTATCAAGTAGGAAATAAGTTGAGAATCTTTATTTTTATTTTTTGCAATAAGCAACAGTCTGTCTACCTTGTCGGATTGAATTGGAAGTGAATGAAGTGATCATCAAAAACTAAATAGTTGCTAGATTTTATAGTTGGAGAGCAGAGATCAAAAATGGCCCTTAAACAACCATCGAAATATTTACCTCCGATATTCACAGCTATTGTTTTGTGTAACAATGAGTGACCCTTTTCGAGTCGAAAAAGGAATCGGCCAGACCTTAATTTCTAGAATTAGGGATCCTCCTCCGATGGTACCACCAGGTTACGGAGAAAGTTATGTGATGGCTAACAAATCGATTGTGTATTTTGAGTTCATTAAAGTAGTTTTTGGAACGATGTCTGTGTACAGTGCTCTACGATACAAATGCGTTAGTGGTTTTAATTGAATTATTTTAAGTCGACGTGTATATTTGGCGGTAGGTGCGACGAGAAAAAGTACAAAATTGGGATTTTCTCAAAATCTAATTTATAAATGTTTGACTAATTTTGCTCAAGTGTAGCTTCAAAAAATTAAAACAAATTATTAGTCTTTATCTCCTCACAATTATCGGTTTCGTGGGTGTTTGGTGAAAACAATATAATTGGACATGGGTCTGTTAAAAATACCAATTATCTCAGCATCTGTAGCTATTGGGTTCAAATTTTAGTGAAATTAGAAGAGTAATGACACAAAAACCTAACTGGGAAATAGTAGACCTAACATAAAAAAATATTACCTTTCAAGAATAATTAACAAAAACGAAAATGAGTTTTAACAGTTGTCATTAAAAGCTGGATTGTAGTAGGGTTTGGGCGACTCTGGAAGATTGGCTGCAACTAGGAACCCAGGGATCCCCCACCCCTAAAAACCTTTAAAATGAGGTATCACTCAATAGGGGTTGCTATTTAAAATGTTTAACTTACCCCCAAACTACCCCATTTTGGGGGTAGGATTGAAAATTTTGATACTTCAAAAAACTCCTTCTTTGGTTATCTAAACTTTCCCCAAAGCAAATCTGTCTATTTCCAATAATGAAAAAAAATAAGAGGGGGGGTGGGACTTTATGGACACATGGTATATATGTCCGTGTGTTTTTATATGTTATGTTTTAATACTGTTAACGATCTCAACGGAGTGAATAGAACTCTGAAGATGGAGCAGATGCTTTGAAACGAGTTAGTGTTCAAAAAAAGAAGTCACCTGGCGGAAACCATATAAGGTATATAAATGATAATTTAACTTAGATTTGATTCCACGCCGTGAAATCAATATCTGTTCACTCTACAGAAAAATGGTTTAAGAAGTAAAATCATCTTATTTTGTCGAAATGAGAGCAGGTTTAATATTATTTAAAATGAGACAACTAACCTATTAAACTCTAGAATTTATTCTAAAAAGAACTTCAGTGTAATTGCATCTACTAACGTTTTGGTGTATATAAAGAAGAACAGGCAAAGTTTATAAATTAGAGGAGAGGGGGGGAGCTTAACAAAAGAAGAGGGGTGAGGTTTAGGCGAACTATTTCGAAACTAGTCAACTTGATAAGAAGGTGTTAAAGTTACAAATTGCTGACAATTGTACACAATAAATTACTTACTGATAAATATAATTGAATCAAATATATTTTAACTGCAGTGTTGTTTCCTGTAAATTATCCCTCTTATCTGCAGAACCACTAAGCCTATTGCCATGACATTGTGTTGTATTTTAAACCTGTCTGTGTAAAGCCATAAATTATTAGAATAGCTTATTCCAGTATTCTGAGGATTATTATGAACGTTGCGGTATGTTTATTTTAAAACTGCAGTAATACTTCAAAACTCTATAAATCTTGTATTTCTTTACAAATCCCAGGACAACAATGCCAGGTTACAGTTTACCACAGGTGCAGAACCTCATTTCCCTTATGTTCTATGCTTCGGTAGTTTACTAACAGATGTTTTTTAACTTTCTTCTCATAGAAATTGAAATGTGTAACTTTTACAATGTAAGAAAATCTACATAAATCAAAATTTGACAATTCAAAGTCATTACTTTATCGTCGTTGAAAATGTTAGATTGTTTGTGATATTCTATGTTCCTATTATAGTTTGCTCTTAATATACGATGAATGGAAAAGAAATTCTATACTTGTATTAATTTCGTTTTACTTTGGACTTTAAACCTTATCTTGAAATGAAAAAAAAAAATTAATATAGGTCGAAATTCATTAAAAACTGTTAAAATTTCAAATGAAAGTAGCAAAAACACATTCATATTATACTACTAACTGAAAAGGCTCTTTGAATTTTGAGATATTAAGTACAGTATTTAAAACAGCTCCATGGCAGATTAAAAAAAAAAAAATTATCAATAACTCAAGAATTGTCATTTTTTAAAAGATTTTTTAGAACCAATATGTTTTGTTTGGGTTCTTAGAAGCAAATATACATTAAGATATTTTGATAAAAATCGTTACCCTTAAATTTTGAGTTAGAAAAAATAAAAATACATTTTCATGTTTATCCCAAATTTCACCGCATAATAAATTTGATTAAAATTGGTAAACCCGTTTGGTCTTTAGAGTACAGCCTATTTTCAAAAGTAAAACTTTTTTTTAGACTCACGGTCTTCAAAACAAATAGATCTGCAAAAAAAAATCGTAATCGATTTTTCCATGTTACAAATCCAAGTGCAAAATCGTAAGTAAAAAAATATTTCTCTTTAGGAATAATTGGATAAAAGGGCCCATTTAACCGACCTTTTTGGTGAACACAATTATGGTTATTTTATATTTGGTTTTGGTGATGGGTAAGTGAGAAAGTTTGTGTTAGTTTTTACACGATTTATTTTAAAAGGTATTTTATGTAAAACAAGTTGTGGAAAGTCCTTTTAAACAAAACTGTAGATATCGGAGGTAAAACTTTTATTCACGTTCTTAAATTAAATTTAAAAGCTGTTGGTTAACTCTGGTTATTTGATAAAACCATACAACAGTAGCTTTGAAGTAAATAGGTGAATGTGACTGTTTCATTTATCCGGTTTGTTTTAAATCTTTCTGTTTTTTTTTTTTTTTTAAAGATTTTGAATTTACAATTAAAGAAACTTAGAAATACAAGATCAAACTATTGAAAATCAGATAAAAATAAATGTAAAATAAAAGGGAAACTGAATTTGTAATAATTGGAATTGTAAAATGCAGTCAGAGTAATTCTGAACACATGAGAAACAAAGCAATATGGCGTCTCTAATGATCGGTGTTATGACTGCTTCGTACTAAATGTTACTATTTGTGAGAACTGTCTGCAGTTGTTTTCAGAAAGTATTAATTTAAATCTTTGCTTTTAAAATTAACTTTTATTGCTGTCACTAAGCGAGAACAGCCAACCATCACTGATTTTAATTGTAAGATCAAACAAATTTATTGATTATGCAAATCTATTTCCATAGTAAATTGTATAGCCTTATTAATAGAATTTAAAATATTTAGAAAACATTCTAGCTGGCGGTCAGTACCTTCAAATAAACATAAGATATCATCTAAGTATTTATACAATACCTATAAAACTAGGCTTCAATTGGTTATTACTGTCAAAAATTGTTGATTCAAAAGAATCTATAAGGATGTCAACTAAAAATGGAGATGAAGCTGACCCCATAACCAAACTTCACTTGTGCGAAAAACCTATTTTGAAATTGAAAATAGTTTTAATTCATACTTTAATTACATTCATTAATTCAATAGAGATACAGAGGTCAACTTCAGTCCGATCTAAAAATGATTCAATACTAACCAAACAATCTTTGACAGGAATACTTGTAAATAAACGTTTCACATTGAAGAATACAATTTTAGCATTATAATCTGTATGCAGTAACTTGGCATCTGAACCCTTAGCTACCTGCGAGCGGCCGGAACCGTCCCCCCGTCGCTCCCTTCCTCACCAAGCTGTTTCAGTGATGAGTCACCTACTAGCGTTAACACTGTACTGTTTAACTTTTTTATGGGAGACACAATTTAAAAATTTTTTTTAACATAGTTAAAATGTTTAGGAAAATATAAGCAAATTGATACCAAACACGACACTATTCCGTTTGTAAAAGCCGCCAGTAGAAAGCTCTTTACACTACTATTTGCATAATCACATATTATTATTTACATGTTTACGTACTTTTTATATACATTTGTGTCGTGTTTGGTATCAATTTGCTTTTATTTTTCTAAACATTTTAACCATGCTGAAAAAAATTTAAAATTGTGTCTCCCATAAAAAAGTTAAACAGTACAGTGTTAACGCTAGTAGGTGACTCATCACTGAAACAGTTGGGTGAGGAAGGGAGCGAGGGGGGACGGTCCTGGTCCAGACGCCAAGTTACTGTATACATATAATAGGGAGCACTTTAATCTTATCTACTAATTCCAATGAATTGTTTAAACCAAATTTAGGCTGGAACTTAGAAATTTTTTTTTTTAATTTAGCCAGTTTATATGAAGTAGACTGTACAAAGGAAACAACAGGAAGGATGGGACTATCCGGTTTATGTAATTTAATAAGTCCATATAATCTAGGTGCTAAATATTTCTTTTGCAAGTTCGTTCGTTGTTCCTTTGCAGAACGTTTTTGGTTCTAAGGTCCTCAAAATGGTTTTATTCGCAAGAAACGTGACATCGAGTTTTTTACCCAACACAACTTTTTCTCTGCGAGAAATTAAAAATAACTCTTATCGTTTTTCTTGGCTCATAAATGAAAAACAAGTTTCCTATATGATCTTAGAACCTTCATGGGCTTTCTAACGAAATTATTGTAAAAATATGAATATTGGACTTTGACCAAACTAGAAAATTTTACACTCGTTCTACAACAAGGATCTGTAGAGCTGTATGTAGCGACTTGATATGAAATTTGGTCTTGACAAAGCTGGCTAATTGCCCCGATAATCAAATCAATTTATCTAATATAATCTTTCTAACTAATATAGCGGGGGTATTGCAATATATATTGCATGTAGTGAGTCGATACTTTGGTCTTGTCAAAGCTGGCTAAGTGCCACGATACAGTTTTAGATTTGTTTAATAAAACATTTAGTTTATTGCTGTCTACATTGTATATAGCTACTTGATATGAACATTGGTCTTGTCAAAGCTGGCTAAGTACCACGATAACAACATCGGTCTGTTTAATAAAACATTTAGTGTATTGCAGTCTACATTGTATATAGCGACTCGATATGAACTTTGGTCTTGTCAAAGCTGGCCAAGTGCCACGATAACAACATCGGTCTGTTTAATAAAACATTTAGTGTATTGCTGCCTACAATGTATATAGCTACTTGATATGAACTTTGGTCTTGTCAAAGTTGGCTAAGTGCCACGATAACAACATCAGTCTGTTTAATAAAACATTTAGTGTATTGCAGTCTACATTGTATATAGCGACTCGATATGAACTTTGGTCTTGTCAAAGCTGGCCAAGTGCCACGATAACAACATCGGTCTGTTTAATAAAACATTTAGTGTATTGCTGTCTACAATGTATATAGCTACTTGATATGAACTTTGGTCTTGTCAAAGCTGGCTAAGTGCCACGATAACAACATCAGTCTGTTTAATAAAACATTTAGTGTATTGCAGTCTACATTGTATATATAGCTACTTGATATGAACTTTGGTCTTGTCAAAGCTGGCAAAGTGGGACGATAATCAAGTAATTTTTTAAAAATAAAACCTTAATAACTAACAGAGCTCGGGTTTTGCAATATACATTGTACCTTATGAGTTTGAATAAAGCGTCTTGAAATAAAATGTTATATCGTAGATAAAATCTAAGTGCTGTGCCACAATTATAGTGGTGGTGGGGGGAGGGGTTATGTCTTTGTTGATGACAGGTTTAGAGATAAACACGTATATGATATGCATTACAATAAAGGAAACATATGCACTTTAACTGTCTGTAAAGGATTTTATCACGACAGTTTATGTCTCAATATCGTTTCCACCTTATTGTAATTTTAAAATTTAAACTTCGGATTATCAAATGAGGCCAGATCATGTTTGTTTATAAATTGTATAAAAATTCTGCGTAAAGAGAAATAAATAGTTGTGGAGACAAAATTTAGAATAGATTTAAATGTGTCTAAAGTTTATAAGAGTTTAATTCTTAACTTATCTTTCTGGATGATAAAAACTGCTAGAAAAATGTTTGGTGCTGTTGTTTTTATCGCATCTTACGCCTCGTCTCACAATCGTATGAGGATGTAAATATAGGAGTTTGTTCAGAAAATGGTGGAAAATCAAGAGTTTTTATAGAGGTCTGAAGTAGAGAATTTATTACCCAATTTTAACCCTATAAAAGTCGAAATATGTTGCAAAATCATTTCAAATTCTCAGAAAGTATTCGGGTTGCAAAATCATTTCAAAACCTCAGAAAGTATTTTGGAATATTAACAGATAACCAGAGTTTGGAAAAAAGGGCATTTTTGGGGTGAATAAGTTTTGAGACAAAAACTATTGCGATTTTTCAGTTTCAGAAAAGTTAAATACCTTGTAATTATTTTGTTTAAGGAGGGGGGAAATGCTTTACTCTCCTTGGAAACACGTGATTGTCGTATGTTGGAATCCTAGTCGTTATAAATGGACAGGTTTCATCTGAGCTGTGGAGTTTGGGTGCGAAGTGAGTCTAGGCGTCAGTGAGGTGGTGGAGGAAGCGGCCGCCTCAGTCTGTGTCGGGTGTTGGTACTAACAACGATGTCTGCAAGACGGGTGGATCGTGGACAGTAGTCGGCGCCGACTGTTTCCCCTACAATGCCTCTGTCCCCACGCGGCCTCGAACTACAAACTTGTACCTCCCTTCCACGCGCAGCTCACAGCTCAAATGAAACCTGTCCATTTGTAGCCTACCTGGGTTACTCACTAAAACCAATGACTACATAAATACTATAAGACACGACATGGCCATGTTAAATATTCTACGCTTATTCTTGAGTTGACCAATACCCGCTAGGTCGCTCTGCTAGAGAATCTCAAGTTGATGTGACTGGCGCTAGGTGGCTCTACGGTCAAACAATGTTTCAGGCGGGTAAGAGAAAACGCACTGATGCCACATATGGGACCAGAGATGCGAGGGAAGGTCGAGAATCGCTTATCTCAGCGCACGAACTGACAACACTGACTATGCTGACGGAAGTAAGTGAGAAGGTTTGTGAGAGAGGGGACAACAGTTGTACAGTCTGAACCAAGTGGGATGCGTACAGTCAAGCACCTGCTGCTAGCGCTTTCTGATAGCTGTGTGTCAAACTTGTGACGAACAGCACCCGTAAAGCGTAGACTATTTCCCTATCCTATGTCGTGTCTTATAGTATTTATGTAGTTATTGCTAAAACCCTTAAACCTTCTTTCCCTAGGTAGGATTCAACACGGAACAGTTTTAACATTATTACAGTGGGGGTCTCTATCTGTCATAACTCAGGTCATCTTGGTTATCCCTCGTCTATCTTCTTCTGTCGGAACACTGTCTCGTCGAAGCTTGACACCTATCCCCAGTGCCTCTTCCGTCAGTTATGCACTCCGTTTATTGCAGTTGAAGAAGGTGTACTGCGGCGTCAACCTCCGTGCTGTTCATACAGTGAGTGTAGGTAGGATAAACGTTTTGGTCATACTAAACAACAATTATTGTCAAACTAGGCCACATCCGGAGAGATATTGCATCACAAAGCAGTTTCCTTGCTTTTACCAACTTTCTACAGTGGGTGTAAGCCTGACAGTCCATCTTCTCTTGTCTCACCTAACCGTCGCTCTTACCACTTCACCATCCTTGTTGTTATTCAGGTTCAATACTTTACGAGATATTCGTAGTGCCCACATTTTATAGTTTTGAAATTACGGATCAACTTTCATTTAACAAGTGATAAAACTTAATCTAACTAAATTTCGACGTAAAATATTTGTGACGGATAACAAAGCACTAAGACAGAACATTTTAGAACATTTTAAAATTATTTTAATGCCGTACAATAGTTACCAATGTTAGAACATATATTTTTGTTACACTCTGTATATATATAATTGATTTATTCTTATTGTTTTTATTTCTAGGTAAGAGACAAGCAAAACTTCACGTCTTCATTTTGTAAGTACGATTCATTTAGTATATCATTAGCAGGTGAACAATTTATTCCATTTCAAGAACTTACCATTGTTGCGTACCTCTTATTGCATCGATTATTATGAACTCCTCCGAAAAACAACAATACAACCTTTTTAGAGTTTTCCCAATGGTTTTGAAGGTCAAACATTCTTCTGTAATAAACAGATAAAGTAAACCAACCAAACCACAACTTTGAGTTGTGGTTTGGTTGGTGTAGCTGGTGTATCACTGGAGAGGACGACCTTGTCGTTGAAACGCGTCTGATACTTGGGCGTATTTTTTATGAGAATTGTGTTCTGTGTTTTTGTTATGCTGTATAGTTTTTCTCATAAGTCAAGCTCAACATTTAATATAGATAACGTAAAGACTTCTAGCCTTCGAATACTAATAGAGTTCGATCAAAAGAAACCTGGTAGGAAAGTTGAAACAGTGGTATCCAACCCAAGACGAGATGAATACAGGTATAGATTCGGGATGATCATGCCCATCTTCACTATTGTAAGCCCGTGAGAGGTTTTCTCTAAATAAATCTGGTACTATCCCAGACTACTCAAACGAAGTGTCCTAAAATTATTTCTATGCCACTTTGAGTACCTTTATAGCCTGGTGCTATAAATATGAACATCTTTATTTTGGATATCCACCTCAAGTATATATCCACAAGAACTGGGCAACGATTTTTGTACCCTTCATATATAATTCTCTCTATACTACATATGTGGAGGAAAAAATATTGAGTGCAAACTCAGAAACCACAAATGTTCAACCTTGGAAAACCCGCTGTTTTATAGTAAATAAAAAGTGTTTTCAGCTTTATGTACCCACGAGGGAGGGGGGTTACATTGAGAAGTTGTCTCTCTGTCCTCCACCTCTCCTCTCTCTATGTATAATGAAAGTCACCCTTGAGGTTGTGTTTGAGTTTTTTAACTTCTTAAGGAAGTATTTATTCAGTTCTGTCACTAAGAAATATTTCGTAAATTTTCTGCGACACTGTGTAATATTAAACATGTAAATCTACAGGGTGTGAATAGAATACTGAACCTTATCTTCAACTCTGTTTAAAACAACGGGAGACAAAATATGAATTCATACGTTTAACGGGTTTAAATAAGAACTCTTGGTGATCAAATCCGACCAAGAATTTGTTTTTTGTTATCATCTATATTTTGTTTTAGATGTGCTGAAACAATAAAATTTCATCAACCAGCAGTGCTGACAAAATTATATTAAAAATATATTTTGAAATAGAAAGTCTCAGTTATGAAAAGAAAAATTTTCAAAGACAGAAAAATTACCAGAACTGCTTCGCTGAAACGATCAAAATCAAACAATTACAAACTTGCTATTAAATTAATACAAATCATTCAGTTTGATTACATGCCATGAAGTTTTCATATTAAATTTAACCAAAATACATGAATTGATTTTACTTTTAAGTCGCACATATTTAAATTAATTTTTTTTAAAATAATGGTTGGACATTATGTACTGCATTTATTAAAAAAAAAAAAAAAAAAAAAAAAATGGTGCCTTTTGGGGGATTTCTACTTCTTTTTATTGTCCAAATATTGCTAGCGACCCATCAAATAATAATAACAAAAATTAGATAAACTAATAATAATTTCATAGACAAGTTTACAAGTTTATATAATTATTTTGAAATAACCGTTCTTTCTGTAAAATGCCAGAGTTCTGAAGCATTGAGGAAAAAGTTTTTTTAATTGACATTGTGATGATATAATACTAAAACCACCATTTTGTTGTAAATGAAGCATAAGAAAAAATTATCACAAGGGTAAAACTTTGAGTTACAATTTGCAATTAAAAACAATTAAATTTTTGAAATATAATAGAAATTGAATTTTGAAATAATTTCTATTCGATTTTTGCGTTGGCAAGAATTAACAGTGGTTTTGCTCAACATGTGTTCCTTAGATGAAACGCAGGTGACTACAGAAATTGGCAAGTCTTTACAGACTGACTTTAACAAGCTCAAACAAGTCACCTAACCTAACCTAACCTAACCTTTTTTCCCTTCTCAGGCTTATATTCTGTCCTGTCATTCTAAAAAATGTTTCAAACAGTTTCTGTTACTCCCTAACTTAACCTAACCTAACCTAACCTAACCTGACCTGACCTAACCTAACCTAACTTAACCTAACTAACCTAACCTTTTTTTCCTTCTCAGGCTTATATTCTGTCATGTCATTCTAAAAAATGTTTCAAACAGTTTCTGTTACTCCCTAACTTAACCTAACCTAACCTGACCTGACCTAACCTAACCTAACTAACCTAACCTTTTTTCCCTTCTCAAGCTTATATTCTGTCCTGTCATTCTAAAAAATGTTTCAAAAAGTTTCTGTTACTCCCTAACTTAACCTAACCTAACCTAACCTAACCTAACCCTAACTAACCTAACCTTTTTTCCCCTTCTTAAGCTTATATTCTGTCCTGTCATTCTAAAAAATGTTTCAAAAAGTTTCTGCTACCTTACCTAACCTAATCTAACCTAACCTTTTTCCCCCTTCTAAGACTTATATTCTGTCCTGTCATTCTAAAAAATATTTCAAAAAGTTTCTGCTAGCTTACCTAACCTAACATTTTTTCCCTTCTCAGGGTTATATTCTGTCCTGTCATCCTAAAAAATGTTTCAAAAAGTTTCTGCTACCTTACCTAACCTAATCTAACCTAACCTTTTTCCCCCTTCTAAGACTTATATTCTGTCCTGTCATTCTAAAAAATATTTCAAAAAGTTTCTGCTAGCTTACCTAACCTAACATTTTTTCCCTTCTCAGGGTTATATTCTGTCCTGTCATCCTAAAAAATGTTTCAAAAAGTTTCTGCTACCTTACCGAACCTAATCTAACCTAACCTTTTTTTGCCCTTCTTAAGCTTATATTCTGTCCTGTCATTCTAAAAAAAAAAAAAAAGTTTTAAAAGGTTTCTGCTACCTTACCTAACCTAATCTAACCTAACCTTTTACCCCTTCTCAGGCTTATATTCTGTCCTGTAATTGTAAAAAAATATTTTATAAATTTTCTGCTACACATGATAACAAATATTCATGATAATTTAAAAACACTTGCAAATGTACAGGGTGTGAAAAGATACAGGAACCCTACATTCAACTCTTTAGTTATATAACTTTAGTTAATAAGGAGAGATTAATTCTGTGACTTGTGAGTGATATCAATGATCTACTGTACTTATTCTTGTTAGGTTTAAAGTTAAGCAAGAAGAATTAAAATATGTTTAAATTTTTAAATATAAATGTGTATTTATATTATTGAGTTTGGTATTAAATAGAAAATTAAGATTTATTTTATATTAACACTTTCCCCTCATATTCGCAATGTTTCTGGACTTTTTAAAATATAATTATAAAAGTTAAAAATGATTATTACTAGGGGAGTAGCTACTATAATAAAAAAACGTAAAATTACCATTTTTTTTTTCAAAATCAACTACATAGCTTTTAATAAAATTTTGCTTAAGTGTCGCTTCTAAAGATATAAACGTAAAAGAAATTGTAAAAAAAAAATAATAATAAAAAAAAATTTTGCAAAAGGGATAAAACATAGTTTCTCAAAATCGAGTATAAAGATTTTGTTCAAACTTTAGTGAAATGTGTAAATTAATGACCCAAACACAATTTAATTCCGAACTAAACACACAAACATACAAACTTTCTAAAGCTTGTAAAATGAAGTTTATTAAAATAAAACAATTGTATCAAGATAAAATAATAAATATAAAAATTCTAATCCAAGTTTGTCAAGGGAAAACAATTTCAGCCCTTCCTCTTGAGCAGACAAAAACTAATTTTCCACCATTGTTACGTTAATGAAAGAAGTGTCGATATTCTTTTATACTCTGTGTTTATAGACAACTTTAATATTCTATCTTTAATCAAGAATTAGTTGTTAAAAGTGAACCAATTTTTTTGAAGATTTAGAAAAAAGTATTTTGTTTTTGTAAAAATATTTCATATCTTGTTGTTTTCGATTTATAATGTTTTAAGCTTCTGGGAATGAAATAGAGTTTTTAACCTAAGCACCTTGAGCTTGACTTGTGAGATAATATTAGACAAAATAAAACTCGAACACAAGATCTCACAAAACTTACGTTTACTTTTCAAACGCGTTTCAACGACAAAGTCGCCATCCTCAGTGATACATGAGTTGCGATAATTAAACTACAGTTAACCTAGTTATAGTTTAGTTATGTATCACTGAGGATGGCGACTTCGTTGAAATGCGTTTGTTTTAGTAAACGTATGTTTTGTGAGATCTTGTGTTCGAGTTTTATTTTATCTGAGCACATATAATTAAGTGTAATGAAAGTTATCTAACGGGACATATCCATTCTGAGTCTATGAATCTTTGTATGTCACCTGTATATCGAATGTGACTCTACAATCCAAACTAGTAGACAGATTTTAAATATTTGTTATCAGGGCGTTGTTTAACACATCTCGAGAATTTTTGATTTTTCTTTAACTCAAAAGTTTGGAGTAGACCATAAGAAAAAAATGTTACGCGTTTGGAGGCAGAATCTCGGTTGCGAGCGGAGATCACCTCCGGTCTCTGGGTTCCCAGAGGAACCTCAGTTCCCCCTAGCGATGTTGATACTCGGGTGAAATGGATACTCGCATTACTCGGTTTCAAATGATTTCAATACTCGTATTATTATTTCGAAATCGAGTATCTGCGCAGAATGATTTTACGCATCGGATTCCAACTCAGCTTTACCAATCAGATCGTTTTAGATAAACCTACACTTTTGCGTTCTATCTGTTAGACTGATCCACCAAGTATTTATTTTTTTAAACAATATGTGATTGACACTTGTAATACGTAATTAAATGTTATCCTGCCTCGACACAAATTCAGTAATTTAACGTTAGTACAATTATTACCAACGTTAATAATTTAGTTGTTATTTAAAATAAGTCAATTTACTATATTTTTTATAAAGATGGTAACCTATTAGTATTTATTTAAATATAAATAATAACAATTAAATAATAATTTAATTTACTTTTTGTTAATGTGGAAATAAATGAATATTATTATTTTAAATTGAACTTGTTACCCAATCTAAATCATTTTAACTCAAAATCGTAATGTTTAATTAATGTGGAGTGAAAAATCAGCTTAGAAACTAATATAACCCAAAGTAGAAACACCGAGCATTTTGTTTGGAATTGACACAACACTAACGAATATCGTTGTCCGAAGATTTTATTTCGAATTGATACTCGCACATTACCTCCTCCTTGTTCCTAGTTACGAGGATTTCGTCCGAATAATTTAATACGAAACCGAGTATTTTAATACTCGGAATGCTCCGAGGATTTTGATACTCGGACTCACCGAGTATTTTAATTCGAACTAGCACATCACTAGTTCCTACCAGAACCTGTCAAGGGCAAGGCAGTGACACAATGGAAGAAAGAGAAGATATTTTAATATGTAGATATACGAGGCCCTTTAGTTATGCACAATTATGATTTTCAAAAAACCTGTGTAACAACAGTTTTAAATAAACTCACCCTACTGGATATGACCTCTTGCTATACCAATACAATTTAACATTTCCTAACAAGAATCAACAAACCAACTTACATTTAAGAGTATCTGCTTGTATTATGTAATGGAATCAAATTGGCGCCCGTCTTACAGAAATATTCCACTTTTAATGTAAACAATATACAGATTCTACAAATTACATTTTCCATGCAAGTTTGATCAACTAAGTTCTGGAGTCACTGCGAGATAAAATTTGTACAAATTGTTTTTGCAACTACATCCTGTATGAATAAGATAACAGGAAGTCAGATAGAACTTCCGCGATTCCTTTGAGAGTTTCCGGTTTATTTTATAGAGTGCAATAAGGCTAGATTTGCATTTCCGCGTAGGGGTGGCTACTTTGCTTTAATTTATCCTGCTTTTTAAAATGGATATTTAGTAGTGTATAGATAATAAATAGAAAAAAAATGGTGTACAAAATTATGCACAAACTTTCTTACAAATCCATCCTCAAAACGAACATAAACTAATTATCATTACAAATGTCAATTATAGTTGATAAGTTAAGTAAAAATGAAAACTCAGTTTTTGAAAACATGTTTTATATCTTTAAACTTGATTATTTTTTAAGTGAATACTTCTTTACGCTCGGTAGACAATTTTTGAGTGCTGTTAAATCGATGTGGTGAAAGGAAAAATCGTCACGAAAATGACGTCAAGAGTGAAAGGAAAAATCGTCACGAAAATGGCGTCACGATATCTAGCAGCTGAGACTTAAATAAAGTAAACATCAGAGATATTCAATTAAAACAGCTGATTATTTTTCTATGTGAAATTTAATTCAGCTGGACTTATGTAGAGGACATTTTGGTTTGCTGTTATGCGTTAAATTAATTTTTTTTTAAATCTTGGTAATTTACTAGAATACAGAAGAGCTTTTCTTTATCATATTATATTTATTATCCGTTGAAGGATATTTTACGAGACATCGGTAAAAAAAAAAAAAAATTAAACGGATTTTGGTAGTTTACTAGAACACACAAGAGGTTTTTTAATTCATATTTTAGGCCTACGTTAAAGGATATTTTACGAGATTTCGGTAAACAAAATTTATGTATATGTGTTTTTTAAATTTGATTTTTCCCTATTTAAATATTATTACTGTTTACAATTAAAAATAAAACTACAAAATTACGAATATAATAATGATATTACATTTTTTAAATAATAAATAATTAAATTTGAATAATTAAATTTTCATTTCAAAAAATATATAAGTTATACTTAACCTCGAGATAATCAATAAGCTAATATGGTAAAAACAAGATTTTAAATAAGTATTCACTTCTAACGCGCGTAGTCTCTACGCAACCAATTTTTTTTGTTATAAATGTGTTCATGGTTAAAGATTGATTCATTTCATTCAATTTTAACGAAACCAGTTGAGCAGATTTTGAGAAATTACGTCTTTCATAACAGCTTCATTTTTATTTTGATTGATAAATCATTAACAGCCATAGGGACTACTCGGTACTGAATGGTTGCTTACCGTACTTTGTGTAGTGTAGGCGTGAGTGTGGTGGTTTTTTATGATAACGTCTGTATAGAGACTGCTCAGGCCTTGTTTTATAAATTTAGTTTTAGTTTTCGACATGACTCTAGGCTAATAAGTTGTTTACAATAGCAAACTGGTTATGTTATATCACTTATCACCAGCAATCCTTTTGAAGTTTTCTTCAAATTAAATTCTTAATTTCACAGCACGTGTTTCGGACACTAATCTTCCATCGTCAGGTGATTAAAAAAAACACACGATTACCAACATTCAAGATGAAAAACAAACAATAACGTGATTGCACTCTGTAACGTCCGGGACGGAGACATGATAAAACATTATTATTTGTTCCATAGTGTTATGAATAGTGTTGTATAGTTTGGTATCTTATCATAGCAGTTGGTAAATTAATATACATAAAAAGAAAATCACTCTTTCACAAGTGTTTTTATTTTGAAAGAATTATTGAAAGCTTTCATTGAATTTGATTTGATAACTACAGGATTTCAATTTAGTGGGAGGGGTTAAAGTGAGTCTTAGAAAACAGTTCTACGATTAATGTTAAGATACATCTAATCGCTTACATTTTAATTCTTCTTCTTCTTCAGTCAGGTTTTTAATCATGTTTGAATTAACATTTCAAACACTTTTTCGTTCATATAAATAATTCAACTTACAACTAAACTAGATTAAAATTTGCATATTTTTATTTTGCATCTACTTAAATACATCGGTGTCGTAACATCTCGTCCCGATTCCACGACCGTGGGGTTGGGTCAGGTTAAGTTAGGTAAGGTTAGGTCACTTAGGTTAGGTTTGGTTAGGTTAGGTTAGGTTAGGTTAGGTAAGGTCAGGTTAGGTTAGGTTAGGTTAGGTTAGATTAAGTAAGGTTAGGTTAGGTTAGGTTAAGTTAGGTTAGGTTAGGTTAGGTTA
Source organism: Aphrophora alni (assembly GCA_963513935.1). Lineage (NCBI taxonomy): Eukaryota > Metazoa > Arthropoda > Insecta > Hemiptera > Aphrophoridae > Aphrophora > Aphrophora alni. The sequence goes on along the minus strand of OY740779.1, from coordinate 31,284,067 downwards.
AGTTAGGTTAGGTTAGGTCAGGTTAGGTTAGGTTAGGTCAGGTTAGGTTAGGTGTAGGAAACTCCTCACGGGCTCTCTTCTTTGCCTGTCCTATAGCTTTCTGTACATCAATTCCAGCTACATCGGGCACACACATATTATGACTCTCTTTTTTAACAATGTCACTGTAACTATTATCTGTATACAGTAACTTGGCGTCTGGACCCGGACCGTCCCCCCCTGCTCCCTTCCTCACCCAGCTGTTTCCGTGATGAGTCACCTACTAGCGTTAACACTGCACTGTTTTACTTTTTTATGGGAGACACAATTTTAAATTTTTTTCAACATTGTTAAAATGTTTATCAAATTGATACCAAACACGACACAAATGTATGTAAATAGTACGTAAACATGTAAATAATAAGTATGTGATTATGCAAAAAGTAGCTGTGTAAAGAGCTTTCTACTGTCGGCTTTTACAAACGGAATAGTGTCGTGTTTATAGTATCAATTTCCTTATATTTTCCTAAACATTTTAACAATGCTGAAAAAAATTTAAAATTGTGTCTCCCATAAAAAAGTTAAACAGTGCAGTGTTAACGCTAGTAGGTGACTCATGACTGAAACAGCTGGGTGAGGAAGGGAGCGACGGGGGGGGGGACGGTTCCGGCCGCTCGCAGGTAGCCAAGAGTTCAGACGCCAAGTTATGGTATACAGACTATAGTTACTACTTTCCCGTTACATGAACGATTGACACAAAGCCACACAACTCCACCGCACTTCTTCTCCTTCTTCTTGGTAAAACGATAGCCGTTTTAACAGCAAACAAGGTTGACCTCTTGTAGTTGTAGAGAACTCCATAACTGTAGAGACGTAAAGCTCATGAAGTCACGCATACGAATAAGGTAATATTATTCGCAGTGTCCATTTATATACAAAGGGGTGGATGAGGGGTGAGATTCCACGGAGATTCCTCAGCTGTACAAGGTGTCGTCCTACTTGCGGTCAGTCCTATTTGCGGTCAGTCCTATTTGCGGTCAAGTGTAGTTTTATGAAGGATGATCAAGGTTCTGGAGGTGGAAGGGTTTCCAGTTTGCGGTCACATCTTGAGAGATAGTTAATTACTAATCACAAATCAAGTCGTTTGCCATCTTCACGTGTTGGTCTACAGTTCCCGGTTGGCAGAATCCACAGGGATTCTTACTTACCAAATTCACTGTTTTGACGAGAGGATAGTCAGTCAGAACGAACAAACGACTCTGTTCACTTAAATAGAGCCTAAAAAAGGGGGAATAATAAACAAACACTGTATACATATATAAATAGAGAGGGAGAGAGCTACAACAAAAATAGATACTAATATTTATAGAATATACTCTTTCGCATTACAAGCATACTTCGTACTAAAGGTTCGCCAGTCCCAGACATTTTTAAAATAAGACTATAGATAAATTTGGATTGACTCAAAAAAACATTGAATTGAATCAAAAAAACAAATGGCATACGACGAATTTCGGTAAACGTTTCCCCCACTTCAAATCTTCAACACGACTTTAGGCTCACTATATGGGGTTCAAATATGTGACCGCAAATTGGACAAATATCTTTCGATTAGCCCACGACATTTTTGGGGTGACCGCAAAATGGACGGTTTTACCCTTGACCGCAAATTGGACTGACCGCAAGTTGGATACAACCCTGTACAATGGTACAAAGTCACAGAGGTCATGAACCTCCGTTTACCCGCGCTGCGTTCCTCAACCCTTGTCAAACTTTCGTCGGGACGAGATGATGTAATTAGTTTGTTTAAATCATTTGTAAAACTGAGCGGGAGGAAATGTTACTGAAACAATACATCTTACGGTCAAAATAAATATAAACAAAATTGAATTTCAAACCCTGTTTTAGATATAACTGTATGATTACTTACATAGTTATATGTATTGACTATAGATCTAACACAAACAAAAGAATAATGTATTTTTTTAAATATTTTATTGTTTAAATTCTAAAAACGTCTCGGCCTTCATCGCCTTATAAAAATTGGAAAAAGGAAAACATAAAATAAAGACTCCTAACTTTTGAACACCCTATTAACAGAACAAGAGTTGGTTGTGGCAGACTTATAAGAAAGGATGAAAGAGCTTGCAATTTTATCCCCACTATAGACCTACAACGACGACGGACTGACGGACGGATGTCGAAGGTCACTTTTTCGGTTTCCTGAAGCTAAGAAACGTTGATTATATTCAAAAAAAAAGTTCGATATTTTTGACAATTTGCAAAGTTACTGGCAATTAAAATTATCCCTTCACAAGTGTCTTTATTTTGGAAAGAATTATTGAAAAAAGATTTCATTGAATAAGTAAAATATTAAATACAGGATTGTAAATTCCAAAAGTCACAAAATAGTTCTACGAGAAATGTTTTGATATGCTTGTCCTCTCTCTAGTTTTTCTCCTTTACGCCAGTATTTGCATAAGGTTTGTATTAACAATTCAAACACTTTCTTATCCTTATATTATAATAATTCAACTTGCAGCAAAACTGGACCAAAATTTGCATATTTGAATTTTGCATATACTGTAATTAAATCCAACCAGCTCCGATAAAAAAACAAACAAAAAAAATCATCAAAAATTTAAATACTTTAATAGAAATATAATATATTACAACAAACTATAGCTCTATAACAAACAAAAGATTAAAGTTTTTTAAAGTGGAGGGCGACCAAATTCTTCAAATGAATAGAAATCGTCAAAACATTATGATAGGAAATTTGCAATTCTAAAAGCAAAACTAACATTTTTTTATTAATTTTTATTTATATGTTGCACCAAAAAATATTAAATAAGTTACAGGATATAGTCAAACAGAGTGCTTTTACAAAGATAATTAAAAATGGCTAATGGACATGAAGGGGGTTGGTGCTTTGTTTTATCGTTATGGTTAATTAGTGTTCAGTGATTAATTTTTATTTTCTGTTCCTTTTTTATTTCAAAATTATTATATCGTAAATGTTTATATTCTTAATTGAGGTTTATAATGTGTATTCCTTTGTGTTTTGGTTTAGTGTAAAATGTAATGGGGAGAAAGAGAAAGTGAGAGCGAGAGAAATTGAAAAAGTGGGCAGAGAAAAATAGAGACGTAGGGGGAAAGAGATATAGAAAAAGAGGTAAGAGAGAAGTAGAGAAACTGAAAGAGAGAAATAGAGAAAGTGGGCGAGAGAAATGAGAGATGAAATAGAGAGCAATAGAGAAAACGGGGAAAAGAGAAATTGGGATAGTGTTTCACAGAAAGTGGGAGAGAGTGAGGGAGAGGAAAATGGATGGAATGAGGGAAAGAGAAGGATATACTGTAAGGGATAGATAAAGGAAAAAGTGAAGAACAGCGAAAGAAAGTGCATTGGAGAGAGAAAGTGGGAAAAGAGGAAAATGTGAGAAAGTTAGAGGGAGTTGGGAGCGTAAGTTAGGAAGAGAGTGAGCGAGAGAAAATGAGAAGGAGAGAAGGTGATTAGATAGAGAGAGAGAGAAATAGAGAGAGAGAGAGAGAGAGAGAGAGAGAGAGAGAGAGAGAGAGAGAGAGAGAGAGAGAGAGAGAGAGAGAGAGAGAGAGAGAGAGAGAGAGAGAGAGAGAGAGAGAGAGAGAGAGAGAGAGAGAGAGAGAGAGAGAGAGAGAGAGAGAGAGAGAGAGAGAGAGAGAGAGAGAGAGAGAGAGAGAGAGAGAGAGAGAGAGAGAGAGAGAGAGAGAGAGAGACAGAGAGAGGCAGAGAGAGAGAGAGAGAGAGAGAGAGAGAGAGAGAGAGAGGGAGAGAGAGAGAGGGGTAACCGCCATTGTAAATATGGTTAGTTGTTGGTTTTCATGTACAACCTGTGTGAGTACTATGAAGGCCCAATCATTTTAATTAAACTCGACAACCCCCAGATGTTTACCCTTAAAACCCCGTTGTGTTTTATAGGTAATAAATAACGTTTTGTACTTTATGTTACGATGAGAGAAGGGGGTGACATTGAAAAACTGTCCAACTGTCGCCCTGTATTCAACCCCTCCTGTCTATATATTTCATGAATAAAGCAAGTCACCCTAGGGGTTGCGCCTGCACTTTTGTTTGCTCCTTAGGGGTTTATTTTATCCTATTACAGTAAAGAATGTTACACTTTTTTTTTCTCTCAGTCTATAAGAAAGTGTTGTTGAGAGTCATCGTAGGGTTTTGAATAAATATAATTTAAAACAAGGTGATCATAGCCATCTTGTTACTTACCCCATCGTAATATGTGATACCCTTAAGTAGTAAAAAGTTATGTGTGGGTGAAAAGTTAGATTTCGAGTTTTGTGGATATATCTATTTTGAAGTGTTCTGTCTGGCGTTGTCATCTTTACTCTACAATCTAAATCGATTTCAAGATATTTTGGTAAATGAGCCTGTTTTGGTCCATATCTCTGGAGTAGGCCTATTTTTAATTTGTTCATAAACTCCTAATTTTTTAGTAGCTACCACGAGAAAAAACACAAAACTAATATTTTCTCTAAATCGGTTTTTGATGATTTTAATCAAATTTTGCTCAAGTGGAGCTTCTAAAAGTTTGAAAAACACGTATGTTGTTTCTTAACACCTACTTCTTAAATTTAATTTATTAATTTTTCCGCTTATACGATTTTTTACTTAGCAGGTATTGAAAATACAATAATATTTCAAGTGAAAAATATACGACCAAGACTGGGAATCGAACCCAGGACCTTTGGCTTTACGCGCCAATGGTCTACCAACTGAGCTATCCCAGACGCTTCCCAGCACAGGGCGTAGACTTCTCACTTGACTTTTTATGTTTATTGCTGCAATTTTGAGTTTCTAAACTAATTACCTCGCATATGCGACATTGAAATTAATTTTTACTCATATATCAGCCCTTACGTGAGAAATCTTATTGTACCTACTTCTTGATTACGTTGAATATTTACAGTTTCATTGCTGACTGAATTATTAATAATTTAGTAATAATTATATGTTTTAATCGTGTTGTACTTACAACTATCGGAATTTTTCGATGACGATCATTTACAAATTATTTTGAGTACAATCTTCTGCCAATTATAGTATTGTATAATTTATATTTGTCAACGCATTTCAGAGTTCCTCCATCTTCAAGTCCTATTTTAGTACTTTTTAGCTTAGGAAAGTGTACTAGTGTAATAGCTCTGGAAGATGGAGGAATGAAGAAGATAAATAATAAGGCAATGCCAGTCTTGCCTTTTACTAAATTACACCCTAGAAGATACAGTAATTTCATAATATACTGTAACGATATCACCTCAATCAAACTAGATAGCATGATTAAAGTGATATCAGAAAAACAAATTAAATAAAATAAATTAGGAATAAGAAAGAAATCTTCACGTGTAAAATTAAATTAGAGATAGAACATAAAAAAAAAAATAATAAAAGGGTTTACTAAGGATTGTTAAGAAAGGAGTGGAGGCACAAGCGCTGCAGATGTCCAGAACGAATGGAAAAATTATTAGGGTTGAAAAAGGAAAGCGACGCTACGATTCCTTTTTTTACAAGGGTTCAACAGACTAGGAGAAACCGAAACTTTCCAAAAATAACGACAAATTCAAAAACAACCAATAGGAAGGACGAAATCTTATTTTTTTTGAATTTGTGAAAGTTAGTGTGGCGTTGCCGCGGAACTGAGGAGAGAAAGAAAAAAGGAGTCTTCTACTAGCAGTGAGGGAGTAAGGTGAGACTCTAGAGACTGGTTGTCTCCGAGTCACCAACATAGCTTTTAATAGAATTTAGTAAAGTATAACTTCTAGCCTTCAGCGACAAGTATTGAGTATTAGCTTCAGCGAGAGATTAAATTAGTAGCCTTCAGCAACGTAAAAAGTTTAATATTCGCCTTCAGCAGATAAGAGTTTGATTCGTTTTCTTCAACGCGAAGAAAAAGTGGTTCATCGTCACCCTGGAAGAAGGAGATTATCTCGTCATCGCCAGGATCCATCATCAAGGAGCAAGTGTGTGCATCGAAAGTGTTTTTTTAGGGTTAAATAAAGGGGAAAGTTCTAGTTGGGGTTTTGTGAAAGTGTGTTTTCATCGAAAGAGAGACCAAGACAAGAATTGATAAGTACCAAATGTTTTATATTAATATCTTTTTTATACTATTTAAATTTCATTTTGCTTGAGCTTCCAAAGGATTCCCACCGAGATTGTAGATTTAAGTTTTGTTAGTATAGGAAATTAAATCTAACCAAGAGTCAGTAAAATTAATCATTTCATTTGTTTTGTATATCAAGAACTAGCCGAGGATTAAATTGGAGAGATTGATAAATTTGAAATTGTTTTTTTTTTGGAGAGTATAAAAGTAATTGAGAAAAATCAGTAGAAGAAATATATTTGCCCTTATTGAAATTTGTGTTTGTTTTAATATTAGATTGTTAGAAATAAGGAATGAAAGTTGTATGAATGTCTAAAACATTTTAGAATAAGTTGCTAAAATTAAGTTGCTAAATGTGTAACTATATTTACGTACAACAATTTGTTCCTTGTTTGTTCTGCGCTAAAATAAATTCAGTTTTTAAATTTTAAAGTATTGTGTATTGACCAAATACTTTCAGTACCAAGATAAATCAAAATTAAATCCTAAGTAAGTAAAAGAAGAATTGAAAGTAAAGTAAAAGGTTTTTTTTATATATAACATGCAAGAGACGTGAATGTTATATTTGTCGCCCAACGTAGAGGCAAATTGTTAAAGTATTCATTGTTAATAAATAAAAAATATAAAAAAGTTGCGTATGTTATAACACAAACTTTGAAGTCTGCATTCAAGTTGAATCATTTCCACGCACAAGCTGATGTCCACGTGTGAATTATTTCCTATGTTTAAAATAATGTAAAATTTGTTTTATCAGGGGCTAAAAATTCTACTTTAATATTTCATATATATACAGGGTGTGTCATCTTTAGTTAACCATTCTAAGATGATACGATAATTAACCAAGTTGGTGTTCCAAGATACCAACGTACGAACACAAAATAAATTGTCTTCCAGATATTTATATATAACTTTTGAGTTTTTCTTTGGGAAAAGTAGCTTTTAAGATAATGGCACGTGTGAACAAATGAAGGAAATACTTCTGAGTATGAGCATATAGTGAACGGGTTTACTCTTGAATAAAAATATGGATTTATGAGAATTTGTTCATTTTTATGAATGAACTCTGTAGATTTCATTTGAGTTCGGCTGATTTTACTTTCTCACACTTTAAGTAGTAAAGGGAAAATAGATGGGTCTAGTTTTTTACGATTATGTTTGTTTCCCTCCTGAGTTAAAAAAGGAACAGCGGTTTTAGGAATGATGCCTATCTGTAGTCTGTACAGTATTCTAGAACCCAATGGGTTGGGATAGTTTAATACATTTTGGTGAGTGGGCATATTTGATCATATTTCGGTGATTTTGTGTTAATTTTTTGGCTAACTCAAAATTATAATTTCAACAAATAACCTCAAAAATCCAAACCATACTTAAATGGTTATTGTATTTCCTAAAAATTTTGGATAGTGAGATATTGGTAAAACTCCAAAAAATCGGTCATGGAGGTTGTTTAAGAATACTTAATCAAAATTGGATCCACCGATTTCATTCAAATTTTAGTCAAAACCAAATTTGTTTGTTAAATCACAAGTAAAAAAACATTTCAGGAAATATTGGTAATTATTTTATATCAAAGACTTTCTCCGTGGTGTTTATATTCACTAACGAACTGTTATTTTTGTTGACGATTGGTTTTGGAGATGTGCGAGTGGAGAAAGTGTGTGCAATGTTCTTGGACACTTAATTTTTAATGGGATTGGTTTTTACAAACTTTTGATATATTGAAAGATAAGTTGGCAATATAATACAAACATAGGATATTTTAAAACATCGGCTGTCTATCAAACTCCTGCAAAATTCCCAAACCGTCACAAAAACTGAGTTTTTCCTTATAATGTGAAAGGTATTTTTCTTTCATATTGTAATCTCATTTCCCTTGGAGTGGGTGAAGTACAATATTCTAAAAGTTTTACCACTCTTATTATCTTACTCAAGATGATTTCAAGTTTGTTTATACAAAACATCGCTCCATACGGTTATTGTTCTATACAGGGTGTGTCATCTTTAGGTAACCATTATACGAATGTTTCTATACAGGGTGTGTCATCTTTAGTTAACCATTAAACAAATATTTCTATACAGGGTGTCATCTTTAGTTAACCATTAAACAAATATTTCTATACAGGGTGTGTCATCTTTAGTTAACGATTACACGAATATTTCTATACAGGGTGTGTCATCTTTAGTTAACGATTACACGAATATTTCTATACAGGTTGTGTCATCTTTAGTTAACGATTACACGAATATTTCTATACAGGGTGTGTCATCTTTAGTTAACCATTATACGAATATTTCTATACAGAGTGTGTCATCTTTAGTTATCCATTATACGAATATTTCTATACAGGGTGTGTCATCTTTAGTTAACCATTATACGAATGTTTCTATACAGGGTGTCATCTTTAGTTACCATTATACAAATATTTCTATACAGACTGTGTCATCTTTAGTTACCATTATACAAATATTTCTATACAGAGTGTGTCATCTTTAGTTAACCATTATAAGAATATTTCTATACAAGGTGTGTCATCTTTAGTTAACCATTATAAGAATATTTCTATACAGGGTGTGTCATCTTTAGTTAACCATTATAAGAATATTTCTATACAGGGTGTGTCATCTTTAGTGAACCATTATACAAATATTTCTATACAAAGTGTGTCATCTTTAGTTACCATTATACAAATATTTCTATACAGAGTGTGTCATCTTTAGTTAACCATTATAAGAATATTTCTATACAGGGTGTGTCATCTTTAGTTACCATTATACAAATATTTCTATACAGAGTGTGTCATCTTTAGTTACCATTATACAAATATTTCTATACATAGTGTGTCATCTTTAGTTAACCATTATAAGAATATTTCTATACAGGGTGTGTCATCTTTAGTTACCATTATACAATTATTTCTATACAGAGTATGTCATCTTTAGTTAACCATTATAAGAATATTTCTATACAGGGTGTGTCATCTTTAGTTAACCATTATAAGAATATTTCTATACAGGGTGTGTCATCTTTAGTTACCATTATACAAATATTTCTATACAGAGTGTGTCATCTTTAGTTACCATTATAAGAATATTTCTATACAGGGTGTGTCATCTTTAGTTACCATTATACAAATATTTCTATACAGAGTGTGTCATCTTTAGTTAACCATTATAAGAATATTTCTATACAGGGTGTGTCATCTTTAGTTAACCATTATACAAATATTTCTATACAGGGTGTGTCATCTTTAGTTAACCATTATACAAATATTTCTATACAGGGTGTGTCATCCGAAGTATACAGTAAGTTTCCTAAACATAAAAAATGCCGACATTAGTTTTTAACTGATTTTCAAGTTGCATGGTCTCAGAAAATGGAAATGATTTTCCTCATGCCGTCCGTCTGCAAATGAACAAGAAAGTTACCATAAGATTAAGGTTTATTGGGAGACTATTCTTACCCTAAAACATTATTGATAATGATAGTAACAATGATTTGGAAGGCACTCGTCCAGACATTATCCTGATATGCAACTCTTAATCTCATCACAGAAAAATCAAGACGTACGTACAATTTTATGTCTTGGTGTAATGGTTTAATTTTAAAGATAATGTCATTAGATGTAGGAGTTGTCATTCAAAACTATACTGTTAATAATTATACCAAAAAATTAGTTCATATCACCGTATTTCAAAATTAGAAGTTTTTACCTTGATTATAGATTTTCTTAAACTGTCCAATGAATTATTGTAGTAATTTGTTAAAATTGTAGCTTAAGAAAAAATCTTGCCTACCACTGGTGAAAATATAAAAAAATTTCTCTCAGTGACAAAGTCGTGCTTTACCCTTAATACATAAATAACTATTTCGTCTCTCATTTAAACCTCGTACCTATTTTTATTCTCATACATAATATAATTAGTAGAAAGTTATTTAATAAAAAAAATTCAATAATATGCATATATTCTTATATTTGTCTACTATGACCAAAGAAAATGATGTTTGGAATTATGTCTGTATCTCTTTCTCACTTGCAGTATGTTCTACAAACCCCAAATGCTGAAGTATTTTGGGCATATTTGTAACTTAATTGCGGGCTTAATATCAGGTTAGCTGTCATAGAAAAAAAATTCCAATAAATAAAAAGTGGATAGTACAAAATAAAAAATTGTGTTTTATTATCTTTAAAATCAGGTTTATTGATTACTTTTAAATTTTAATGGAATAAAAAGACTACTTTCTCAAAATTGTTTGCAAAATCGTAAGAAAATTTTAGCGTTATTTAAATCTCGATTTTAATCGAAAACTTTGAGAACTCGTCTGTGGTACAAGGGAAGCAAACCAATAAATATTTCTCCAAAAGTTACGTCCATGCTTCTTTTTCCGTTTTCAGCTGACAAAAATACTGAAATCTTTGGCGATAGTTGGTTCGGTCAGTTTGTAAGAAAGTTTGTGCAATATTGTTTTTACACAGTTTGTTTACATACGATGCAAAATAAAGACAAGACATGAAGTTTAAGGTTTATTACTTTCACATGCGCAGATTAGGTTTATTATGGTCCTAAAATTTTAATTACTTTATATTGCGTAGCTTCATGTTTCATTGCTTAATGTGGTGACTTTAATGACCGGGTTGGAACGAAGTCCTCTTAAATTTCCCATCTGACATTCCGCGTGTTTGAAATGCAGCTACGGTTAACGGTGTGAATCAATCATAATGATATTTAGAAATAAGGTTCTTTGCATCTACCCCCATCGATAAATTGTCTTTAACTCTCTCACATATGCAAATGTAGAGTGAGTTATAAAATAAAAACTGTGTGGATTTGTGTGTGAAGATATATAATTTTTGAGGTCTCCTGAGTCGAAAACACTATTTTATATTTTTTTTTTGAATAATACTTGTCTCTATGTGCAGTGATCTACAGCCCAGTTGACAGATTTTAATAATAATTGGTTGGCCATAGAATTAAGATTTCTACCAAATTTTATTCATGTGTAGCTTCTAAGGACCAAAACAAGACTTATTGGTCGCTATCCATTAAAAAATACAAGTTTGTGATGTATAGGTTAACACAAATTGATCATGAGTATAAAAGAAGTAATTGCGCAACATCAACTCTACCGGATTCCTTGAAAAATACGGTAACTTAATTAAATGTAAAGATTTTTTTTTTATTTCAAACCACGTGAAAAAATACAGTTCCAAGATTAATTAAAAAAAAAAAAAAAAAACAAACAAAATTTAACCCTGAAAAATTTCATGAATTGTTTTATATTAATCCAATAGGTTGTGCAGTGACGACGTCTTGTTTTCACCAGAGAAACAAGTTTGGAAAATTTACAAACAAAGATGGCTATCATAGATATCTTTATTACCTACCACACATACGTTTTTTTGTTACTATTAATTTCGTTTGATTTTTATGTTGAATAAGTAGGGTGGTTTTTGATTGTTTATTAGTTATACCACAAATTTTAAGAAAATAATAAAAAACAGGTAATTAATAGATCGGCTCAATTTGTCTAGTGCACAGTGTACAAATGACTTGTCATAACTTTGGAGACCATTGAAAAAAATCCCTAAAAACATTCAACATAGATTATTTCACCAATCACAAACTTTTCTTAATACTACAAATGAGTGGAAAATTTAATCAGAAATGTGTTTAAACACTAACATTACCTACAACTCAGAAATATGTTTAAACATTGACATTACCCACTACTCAGAAATATGTTTCAACACTGATATTACACCTCTACTCAGAAATATGTTTCAACACTGATATTACACCTCTACTCAGAAATATGTTTAAACATTTACATTACCCACTACTCAGAAATATGTTTGAACACTGACATTACCCACTACTCAGAAATATGTTTAAACATTAACATTACCCACTACTCAGAAATATGTCTAAACACTGACATTACCCACTACTCAGAAATATGTTTAAACATTGACATTACCCACTACTCAGAAATATGTTTAAACACTGACATTACCCACTACTCAGAAATATGTTTAAACACTGATATTACATCTCTACTCAGAAGTATTTTTAAACATTGACATTACCCACTACTCAGAAATATGTTTAAACACTGACATTACCCACTACTCAGAAATATGTTTAAACACTGATATTACATCTCTACTCAGAAGTATTTTTAAACATTGACATTACCCACTACTCAGAAATATGTTTAAACACTGACATTACCCACTACTCAGAAATATGTTTAAACATTGACATTACCCACTACTCAGAAGTATTTTTAAACATTGACATTACCCACTACTCAGAAATATGTCTAAACACTGACATTACCCACTACTCAGAAATATGTTTAAACACTGACATTACCCACAACTCAGAAATATGTTTAAACATTGACATTACCCACTACTCAGAAATATGTTTAAACAATGACATTACCCACTACTCAGAAATATGATTCAACACTGATATTACACCTCTACTCAGAAATATGTTTCAATACTGATATTACACCTCTACTCAGAAATATGTTTAAACATTTACATTACCCACTACTCAGAAATATGTTTGAACACTGACATTACCCACTACTCTGAAGTATTTTTAAACATTGACATTACCCACTACTCAGAAATATGTTTAAACACTGACATTACCCACTACTCAGAAATATGTTTAAACACTGACATTACCCACTACTCAGAAATATGATTAAACACTGACATTACCCACTACTCAGAAATATGATTAAACACTGACATTACCCACTACTCAGAAATATGATTAAACACTGACATTACCCACTACTCAGAAATGTGATTAAACACTGACATTACCCACTACTCAGAAATATGATTAAACACTGACATTACCCACTACTCAGAAATATGATTAAACACTGATATTACCCACTACTTAGAAATATGTTTAAACACTGACATTACCCACTACTCAGAAATATGTTTAAACACTGACATTACCCACTACTCAGAAATATGTTTAAACACTGACATTACCCACTACTCAGAAATATGTTTAAACACTGACATTACCCACTACTCAGAAATATGTTTAAACACTGAAATTACCCACAACTCAAAAATATTTTTAAACACTGACATTACCCACTACTCAGAAATATGTTTAAACACTGACATTACCCACTACTCAGAAATATGTTTAAACACTGACAATACCCACTACTCAGAAATATTTTTAAACACTGACATTACCCACTACTCAGAAATATGTTTAAACACTGACATTACCCACTACTCAGAAATATGTTTAAACACTGAAATTACCCACAACTCAAAAATATTTTTAAACACTGACATTACCCACTACTCAGAAATATGTTTAAACACTGACATTACCCACTACTCAGAAATATGTTTAAACACTGACATTACCCACTACTCAGAAATATGATTAAACACTGACATTACCCACTACTCAGAAATTTTTTTTAAACACTGACATTACCCACTACTCAGAAATATGTTTAAACACTGACATTACCCAACACTCAGAAATATGTTTAAACACTGACATTACCCACTACTCAGAAATATGTTTAAACACTGACATTACCCACTACTCAGAAATATGTTTAAACACTGACATTACCCACTACTCAGAAATATGATTAAACACTGACATTACCCACTACTCAGAAATATGATTAAACACTGATATTACCCACTACTTAGAAATATGTTTAAACACTGACATTACCCACTACTCAGAAATATGTTTAAACACTGACATTACCCACTACTCAGAAATATGTTTAAACACTGACATTACCCACTACTTAGAAATATGTTTAAACACTGGTATTACCCACTACTCAGAAATATGTTTAATCACTGAAATTACCCACAACTCAAAAATATTTTTAAACACTGACATTACCCACTACTCAGAAATATGTTTAAACACTGACATTACCCACTACTCAGAAATATGTTTAAACACTGACAATACCCACTACTCAGAAATATTTTTAAACACTGACATTACCCACTACTCAGAAATATGTTTAAACACTGACATTACCCAACACTCACAAATATGTTTAAACACTGACATTACCCACTACTCAGAAATATGTTTAAACACTGACATTACCCACTACTCAGAAATATGTTTAAACACTGACATTACCCACTACTCAGAAATATTTTTAAACACTGACATTACCCACTACTCAGAAATATGTTTAAACACTGACATTACCCACTACTCAGAAATATGTTTAAACACTGACATTACCCACTACTCAGAAATATGATTAAACACTGACATTACCCACTACTCAGAAATTTTTTTTAAACACTGACATTACCCATTACTCAGAAAAATGTTTAAACACTGACATTACCCACTATTTTGAATAGACAAATAAGATATGACTTTGAATTTATGATAATAAAAGTGGGAAAACTGTTAGAGTATTGGATTTCACCATCAGCAAGTGAAATAGGATTACAATATGAGAGAGAATGTCTTGGGAATTGTATAAGTGGACAGGCAAGCAGACAGATCTTCTGTTCGCTTTTCAATGTTTTTAAAATATATAACCAAACTTTTATTTTTAAAACGTTCTAGAACTAAATACACAATTATATCTTATATATTTAAATTATGTTAAAAAAAATGTTAAAAGAGACTCGAAGATTTTCCGAAGGTTTAAGTCGTCATTTATGTGATCAAGATCTGTAATAAGACTGTTCATTAAGACAAAAGGTCTGTCTGTATAATTTAGTTCTACTCAAACTGTGATAAGAATAAAGGAGGGCCCAATGTAAATAAAAATTAGTTGACAGTATTTGTTAGAAAGAAAAACGAGCGACAAGCGAAAAAAAATACTGAAAACTTCTTTTCGGAAATAATTTCCCTTAAGGGATGAAGACGTAAAAATTAATAAAAAAATAAACGTCAAAAATGTCTAGATTAGCCACTTTACCTCGTTTAAATTTGTCACAGATGACACCTGAATGTAACAAGTAACTTGGAATACCAGAAATGTGAAGAGAATAAGTTGCCACTTGTCCTTTGCTTCAAGAAACATAAACCATTGACAGGACAAGTCTCTCCGTGTCACTGGACATATTTATTACTTATCAAACTTGTATTTTGACGAAACAAACCCTCTGGAGAATCTAATAACACCCAAAACAAAATTGAATATATGGACAGTTTCACATTGTAGTCTATTCAAATAAAAGTTTCAAAATTAAGCACTTGCTAAAACACTTCTACAACAAAACTGACACATTAAGTAACAAAAAGTGTTCATCACTTGCAAAAGTTGCAAGCCCTAAAATGTCTCTCAGGAAGTAAATAATAAATGTAGACGAAACCTTAAAAATTTGTAAGTTTCAAAATAAGAAGGCGGGCTCTATGAACGTGGATTAAAAAAAAAGAAATAAATAGTATAACATAGCCTATAATATACTTTTAATGTAATGTAATATGTTGTATAACGTTTGAAACAGTTTTCGTGTCCATATCTTTACACTAATTCTTCCGAGAAAAAAACTAAACTAAAACTAAAATTTGAATGTTTTATTTCTACATATAATTACACCAACACCAACTGTAGAGTTTGATTGATTACAATTGTGTGATATTTCAAGACAACACAATACAGATATGCACCCTTTTGTTTGTGTGGTTTGTTTGTAGTTTACTCCCCCCCCATATAGGAAATACGAGTATAATGTTATGTGATAGTATATTTCATCACTAGGATCAAAAGTGAAGCTTTTCAATACATACCCAAGTTTAACTTGAAAATGAGCGAGGATTTAAAGCTTCTTTTGGTCCAAGTCATGAACTATATTTTTTCGTTTTACTGCAAACAATATAAGAAAAGAATTTCAAAAAACTAATATGTTATAACCTAACCTTCAAATCTATGGTAACAGCTGTTTTAACGGTTATTTACAATCGAGAGTATCGGTTGTTTTTATAGATGCTTTACAATCGTTAATTAATTCGTATAAATGAAGTAACAGCTGATGACTTCGACCTCAGCTGATGTTTTGAGGTTCTAGAACTAAAAAGAACAACTTTAGCACCTCAATGCATGTATTGAAAACAGCTGTTTTTGAAGCAGTATGACGAAAAATTATTTTCGAAATGTTGTTTACCTATCGTTTGTTTAGATGTCTGTATCCCAATCGCGTAGACAGATTTTATCAAATTTGATATATTTTTGTAGCCCTCAACTCGCTCATCGGAGTCTGAAAACTAAATAAAATAGATTGAAAATACATTCCACGGCTGTATTTTAAAAGTTGATAGCTGAGTAGGAAAGATACAAATATATTTATGGACGCCATCTTGTTTTAACCATTAGTAAAAAGCGAAACACAAAACAAGGAAACAGGTTGTAGTATCGAAACCAGTTAGATGAGAAGAAAACTCAGACAAAATAGTCAAAACTTCAATTTATTTACAAACATTAATCTGTATCAGAACAAATCTAGTTCAATTGATTTAACTGGACTTTATAATCATACATAACAAAATCCAAAACGCAACCATGGTCATGGAGTAACATATGGTTACTCCATGACCATGGTACCATATATGGAGTACCATATGGAGTAAATATGCTATAAGTAACATAGTACAATAACCCTATATATAAACATGCAAACAAACAAAACACATATATGGGTTAAACTATCTTAAATCTAACAAAATTCCAACTGTACAAAAGACATTAAATAAACATGAGATAATCTGTACTTGAAGAACCATAAAATTAGAATGAATAGTCAGTCTTGAGTTGAACAACAAAGAATATGAATATATTCACCAGACTCTAAGGTTCATATACTCCCATTAAATTAATATCTAACGTCTAGGTTTTTGTTGTTAATATAATAAAAAAAGGTGATGACTAAATAATAATAATTGCCAAAGAAGTGAGTGACTATCACTTGACAGTCTGAAGTCAGATGACAATGCAGATATTCCCGGCTGCTGGTAGGTAGCTACGCTGCATTACCGCAACAGCATAGAGGCCCGACCAAGAAGCCGTAAACATGTTCATGGAAATGATAGCGTTACATTTACAGACTTGCACACATATACAATTACCTAACCTAACCTAACCAAACCTAACCTAACTTAACCTAACCTAGCCTAACCTGACCTAACCTAAACATGTTCATGGAAATGATAGCGTTACATTTACAGGCATGCACTCACATACAATTACCTAACCTAATCTAACCTAACCTAACCTAACCTAACCAAACCTAAACATGTTCATGGAAATGATAGCGTTACATTTACAGACATGCACACACATACAATTACCTAACCTAATCTAACCTAACCTAACCTAATCTAACCTAACCTAACCTAACCTAACCTAATCTAACCTAACCTAACCAAACCTAAACATTTTCATGGAAATGATAGCGTTACATTTACAGACATGCACACACATACAATTACCTAACCTAATCTTACCTAACCTAACCTAACCCAACCAAACCTAAACATGTTCATGGAAATGATAGCGTTACATTTACAGACATGCACACACATACAATTACCTAACCTAATCTAACCTAACCTAACCTAACCTAATCTAACCTAACCTAACCTAACCAAACCTAAACATTTTCATGGAAATGATAGCGTTACATTAACAGACATGCACACACATACAATTACCTAACCTAACCTAACTTAACATAACCTAACCCAACCTGACCTTACCTAACCTAAACATGTTCATGGAAATGATAGAGTTACATTTACAGACATGCACACACATACAATTACCTAACCTAACCTAACCTAACTTAACATAACCTAACCTAACCCAACCAAAACTAAACATGTTCATGGAAATGATAGCGTTACATTAACAGACATGCACACACATACAATTACCTAACCTAACCTAACTTAACATAATCTAACCCAACCTGACCTAACCTAACCTAAACATGTTCATGGAAATGATAGAGTTACATTTACAGACATGCACACACATACAATTACCTAACCTAACCTAACCTAACCTAACCTAACCTAACCAAACCTAACCTAACCTAACCTAACCTAACCTAACCTAATCTAACCTAACCTAACCTAACCTAACCTAATCTAACCTAACCTAACCAAACCTAAACATGTTCATGGAAATGATAGCGTTACATTTACAGACATGCACACACATACAATTACCTAACCTAACCAAACCTAACCTAACCTAACCTAACCTAACCAAACCTAAACATGTTCATGGAAATGATAGCGTTACATTAACAGACATGCACACACATACAATTACCTAACCTAACCTAACTTAACATAACCTAACCCAACCTGGCCTTACCTAACCTAAACATGTTCATGGAAATGATAGCGTTACATTAAAAGACATGCACACACATACAACCTAACCTAACCTAACCTAAACATGTTCATGGAAATGATAGAGTTACATTTACAGACAAGCACACACATACAATTACCTAACCTATTTGAATTAATTTGATTTGGAATGTTACACATAATTCACCATCAGGAGTTTTTGGAAAGATGGCTACCAATAAGTTACGATTAGACTCTATACTGGAAGAAATTTGATCAGTCATTAAAGGTAATTTGAAAAATAATTGTAATTTTGTGTTTTATTTTTAATGGAAAAAATATTTTAAAAAACTTCCCGTCATGTTACCAAAATATGCCTGCGTAACAAATTTATTTGAAATCGGTTCACACGTTTGTTCGACACAATTCCTTAAAACTAGTTTTTATTTGGTCCGCAGATCTCAAAAGGAATATATTTACAAAATATTCGACAAAGATTTTCGAACTCGTTCTTTATATATATATATATTTTTAAATATAGAAAACATTTAAATGAATTTGATGTTTAAAGTGATATAAATGATAAAGTGAAATTTATTTACTTGAAAGAAAAACCTTAAGTTTTAGATTGTGAAGACTTAAATTAAATACGTTATATAACAATATTGAGTTAAAATCAAATTAATACATTGTCAAATCTGCTAACAGTTTATCCTTGTGTTTATTGGAACACACTGTATCACATGCCAAGTCAGAGTGGTGAAGATCTCTTACAAGATGATTTTACAGAGGGTAAATAAATTACAGAAAGTAAAAATTGATGGAGCCAAGGTAGAAATATTTTTGAACTGCGATATCTTTGCAGTGGTATTTTGAATAAACAAACAAGAACTCGCCTTGTGTAAATAAGATAATAGAAGTGGCAAAACTTTTAGAATATTGGATTTCACCCTCTGCAAGGGAAATGGGATTACAATATGGAAGAGAATACCTTTCACATTATAGGGGAAGACTTTGAGTCTTTGTGGTGGTATGGGAATTGTATAAATGGACAAGCAAGCAGACAGATCTTCTGTTCTCGCTTTTTAAGTTTTTTAACGCGTGTAAATCGAACTTTAAATTTCATTTTAAAATCATTCTAGGATTAAATACACAAAAACATCTTCTGTATTTAAATTATGTTGAAAAATATTAAACGATTCTCAAAGTGTCCTTGTAGCTATAAGGTTTAAGTCGTTACTTATATGATTAAGAACGGCACTAATCCCACTCAAGATAAAAGGTTCCAACCTGTGCTAAGAGAGAAAGAAGAACCGATTTTTAATAAACTGTAATTTACATAAGTTGGCTGGTTTGTTTAGAAAGAAAGACTCCGAATTATCAAATTTAAGCTCCATAAAGTCTTTACTCACGTCAGTATCTACTGTAGTGATGACATGTGTGAGTTCGAATTAAAATACTCGGTGCATCCGAGTATCAAAATCCTCGGAAGAGTCCTAGTTTTAAAATTCTCGGTTTCGTATTAAAATACTCGGACAAAATCCTCGTAACTAGGAACAAGGAGGAGGTAATGTGCGAGTATGAATTCGAAATAAAATCCTGGGACAACGATATTCGTTAGTGTTGTGTCAATTCCAAACAAAATGCTCGGTGTTTCTACTTTGGTTATATTAGTTTCTAAGCTGATTTTTCACTACACATTAATTAAACATTACAATTTTGAGTTATAATGATTTAGATTCGGTAACAAGTTCAATTTAAAATAACAATAATATTCATTCATTTCCACATTAACAAAAAGTATATTAAATTATTATTTAATTGTTATTACTTATATTTAAATAAATATTTATAAGTTACCATCTTTATAAAAAATATAGTAAATTAACTTATTTTAAATAACAACTAAATTATTAATATTGGTAATAATAATTGTACTAACGTTTAATTACTGAATTTGTGTCGAGGCAGGATAACATTTAATTACGTATTACAAGTGTCTATCACATATTGTTTAAAAAAATAAATACTTGGTGGATCAGTCTAACAGATAGAAATATAACACACACACACATAATGCGCATAATCATTCTGCGCAGATACTCGATGTCGAATTAATAATACGAGTATTGAAATCATTCGAAACCGAGTATTGCGAGTATCTATTTCACCCGAGTATCAACATCGCTAGTATCTACGGGATTCAAATCTGTACATCTGCTCTACCCGATCACTCAAATTTATCACATTTCCGTCAGTGTTTGAAATTACATTTTT
Organism: Aphrophora alni; assembly: GCA_963513935.1. Classification (NCBI taxonomy): domain Eukaryota; kingdom Metazoa; phylum Arthropoda; class Insecta; order Hemiptera; family Aphrophoridae; genus Aphrophora; species Aphrophora alni. Next base: position 31,263,299 of record OY740779.1, on the reverse strand, counting down.
GATAATAACTTCGTTATTTGTCATTGTAGAGATTTGGGGTGGTACCTCCACATGCAGTTTCATGTTTGCACATTTTTCATCTAATTTAGTTTGTTGTAAGTCGAGATATGAACAGAAAACCGATTAAAATGAAATAGAAAATAACTTGAAGTCGATATTTTATTCCAATTTAAAATGGCGATTGGTAATGGAACGTCTTGGTCAAACTTAAATAAAAAAACTGTAACTGTGGTTATTTTCTGTTGTTTCTCCGTTAAAAACACTCTGGGGTTGGATTGAATTTAGCTTTAATACCAAAATATATTGTTTTTACACTAAAAATATTTCTAAAATTAGAGATTTCTAGCTAGAACGGTTTAATAGTTAATTAACAGTACAGGAACTTTTTGGGAAGTAGTATATATATATTATAACAAATCTTAATTTATTATTTTATTTATACGCACGTTCTTCATGACAATATTAACAAAATAAATAACTTTGAAACATGTAGGTTTTAACCCTTTCTTTACAAAAACCTTTTTGTAATTGTAAAATTAAAGTTTAAGAATCATTTACAAAAAAAATTATCGTTCAAATTTGATGCACTTAATAATTATACAATTAACTTCTTAATCTACTACTTATTCTAAGTACATAGATAAATACAAGTTACTTATTCTACAATGTCTTAATGTAAAATAAAGAAACATGAGTGCATCAGAATTTTTTACTTTTAATTATTTTGATAAAATGCTCCGGCTAACTGAAATTTATTATTTATTAATTTAATTTACTTTCTCTTTACGGGTTCGTTATGTTCTTTGGTGACTATAATTTACTTAATATAAAATAGAATTTGGTGGTAGTTTGTTTAATTCAAATTGCCCATTAATTTGTACTTCTACTCTGAAGTTCTATTACAGCTCCAATGTTCCTGGTTCCTTGAACGTGGTTCCCGCGTAGACTGCCAGTAGATGGATTGATTTGACTTAATCTTTTCAACGAATCTTCTTTCCTTCATACACTTTTATTTTCACACACTTTTGTGACGACGATTACTTTTTAATTTATTCGATGAATATTCCTGTTCAAACACTTGTAGAACGACGCTATTACTTACACACTTTTATGACGACGACTTTTTTTAAACTTATAAACGACGATTATCTTTTAACTATACTTCGAAGATTATTATTAAACTCTTGTACAAAACGACGCAGTTACTATTAAATTTCGACGGTTGACTTCGGCTAAATCTTCCACAACATTTTTTTCTTTTTGCTACTAAGAGAAACTTTTTCTCCGGAACACCCTTCTTCAATAAGTTAACAACCAAAAAGACCTCTTGCCCTTCTCTTCTACCCTTATTTATAATTTTTATTTTCAAATGCTTTATTCCGATCCTCTACTTTCATTGGCTTATTTATCTTTTACGTTACTTTAGAATGATGCAATTCCTTTCATTGGTCCTTTTCAAATAATTTCGGTAGAAGGCATTGAACTTTTGAATGCTTTGACTCCTTGGGGGTCCGTGACTGACGTTAGGATCGTTTTTCTAGCTGTCAATCCTTTCAACTCTTCACAATTTATGGCCTGCCGAGTACTGACCTTTTGGGAGCCCTGTATTTCGTTACAATATATATATATATTAAAAATAAGATAGAGTTCTCAATGTAATACTTTTTTCTCTTATAATTTTAAACATATTGTCATGTGATATGGAACACTCTGTAGAGTGTTTCAATTTTCTTGATTTTGTTTGAAACGCAGTACACACTAATAGCAATACAGAACAAAAATGGCTACTAAGGGATATAATTTGTTGATATCCAACAGACAGATAAGGATAAATAATGCGCAGAAACAACTGCGCAACATCTGAGATACAATGGAAAGACTGATTACTGTCTATTGAAACCCGTGACGTATCTGCTATTCAAACCTTTGCAATATTTATAGTGATAGAACTAACGGTTATTTATTGGTAATGTGGTGACAAACAGTGATTATCGACAAGCGATTATGTGTGATACAAAATCACAATTTATTTATAGATAAACAGGTTGTTTAAAAGCATAGCATTATCGTTGCCAATAATATATGTTGTGATATATGGGGATGCGTTAAAACTGTGACATTGAGAGATATATTATACTCTCCTTCTCTTACACAACTGGGGATTTCTCGTGCGTTGAAGTTTTACGAAAGTTATTCAATAATGAAACGGTTGCGAGTAAAAGATTAGGGTAGGTTAGGTTAGGTTAGGTTAGGTTAGGTTAGGTTAGGTTAGATTAGGTTAGGTTAGGTTAGGTTAGGTTAGGTTAGGTTAGTAGGTTATATTAGGTTAGTTTAGGTTAGGTTAGTAGGGTTATATTAGGTTAGTTTAGGTTAGGCTAGTAGGGTTATATTAGGTTAGGTTAGGTTAGGTTAGGTTAGGTTAGTAGGTTAGTTTAGGTTAGGTTAGGTAAGGTTAGGTTAGGTTAGGTTAGGTTAGTAAGGTTATATTAGGTTAGGTTAGGTTAGGTTAGGTTAGGTTAGGTTAGGTTAGGTTAGTTTAGGTTAGGTTAGGTTAGGTTAGGTTAGGTTAGGATAGGTTAGGTGATGTACAAGTTATTGAACTTACTTAAGTTTGTGAAGTCTTAGAATCTGAAAAATATCCCTTCTTCCACCAAAATGATTGCTGTGAAAGGAGAGCTGTGAAAAGATTAGACACTTCAGTATTATTTATTGTAATAGATAATAAATCACTGGGTGTTTTCCTTTTTTTTAAATTTTTCGAAAATATTATTCACTGACTCACAAATAAATAGCAAAATAGAAAATCAATTTACAAACATCCCCTTCATTTGTTCAACCACTAATGATTTTATCCCATTTTTTAAAAAAAGGGAAACACCCGCGTTCACGTGATCTTTAAAATGATCTTTTAACGATAATTCTGAGATGAAAATTGACATCAGTACAACTGCTCAAGTGTAGTATTATTCTTATGGGACATGAATACAATATGGCGGAGGTGGAGCGGAGCCTTAAACATCCAATACAACACAAATTGTACTATCGATATAAATTTTAAATTATTGTAAGAAAGTTTGCTTCAATACAATACTGTAATGAGTATCATATCTTTTCTGAAAAGTATCGTACGCAACTCGTCCAGTAAATATTCTTTTCACTACACTACTATGATTTCAGCTGTTTTCGTTATGTGTTTACAACCTGAGAAACATCGAGTTTACACGCGAGGCTTTAGCCGAGTTTCCCACAGCTGATTTTCCCACTCTAGAGTGGAAAATGTTATTTTCTGCACTAGCAGATGATGTTGAAATCTCGTAAAATATCCTTTAACATGTAGGCCTAAAATATGATTTAAAAAACCTCTTGTGTGTTTTAGTAAACTACCAAGATCCGTTTAATTTTTTTTTTTAACCGATGTCTCGTAAAATATCTTTCAACGGATAATAAATATAATATGATAAAGAAAAGCTCTTGTGTATTCTAGTAAATTACCAAGATTAAATAAAAAAAAATTAATTTAATGCATAATAGCAAACCAATATGTCCTCTACAATAAGTCCACCTGAATTAAATTTTACATAGAAAAATAATCAGCTGTAAAATATCCTTTAACATATAGGCCTAAAATATGATTTATAAAACCTCTAGTGTGTTCTAGTAAACTACCAAGATCCGTTTAATTTTTTTTTTAACGATGTCTCGTTTTTATTCCGTAGTGTAGTGAAAAGTATCGTTCAAAACACGAGCGAAATTGTTTTGCATATTCTCGACCATATTTGAAGTGCTCGATAAATCTCGCACTTCAAACATATGGTCTCGACCATGCAAAACCCTACTTTCCACTCTTGTTATGAAATATACTTACTATTACATGCTCCAATAAAAACACTAATTATCGGCCTTGTAATGTAATAAGTTCTACAGCAAAACACATCCTTTAACAAAGAAACTTCATATAGAAGCTTGTTAACCACAGCTATAAAACAAAGCATCAACCTTCCTCGTGTCCATTAGCCATTTTATAATTCTTTTTGAAAAAGCCTTTTGTTTGACACGTGACTTCATTATATTCGTAACCTATTAATAATTTATGTGCCATATATGAATAAAAATAATAATAACAAGTTAGTTTTGATTTTGTAATTGGAAATTGCCCTTCAGAACTTGACAATTTATATTGGTAGTTCCTTACTTTTAAAAACTTTAATCATTCTTTTTGTTATAGAGCTATAGTATGAAATAAATTTAATTTCTATTAAAGGGTTTACAATTAATATTTAGATGATTTTTTTTTTTTTTTTTTTTTTTTTTTTATCGAAGCTGGTTGGATTTAATTAAAATGTATGCAAATTTTAGTACAGTTTTGTTGCAAGTTGAATAATCCTGGCAGAAGGGAGAAGGGAGAGGAGAGAGAGAGAGAGAGAGAGAGAGAGAGAGAGAGAGAGGGAGAGATTGATTGATTGATTGATTTGAGCCTTTATTCTGGGCGAAGTTAGGACCATCAGGTCCTCTCTTCCACTTAACCCATAGCCTACACAATTAATTTACACATCGTCTTTACAAAATCAATTACAGAGAGAGAGAGAGAGAGAGAGAGAGAGAGAGAGAGAGAGAGAGAGAGAGAGAGAGAGAGAGAGAGGGAGAGATTGATTGATTGATTGATTTGAGCCTTTATTCTGGGCGAAGTTAGGACCATCAGGTCCTCTCTTCCACTTAACCCATAGCCTACACAATTAATTTACACATCGTCTTTACAAAATCAATTACAGAGAGAGAGAGAGAGAGAGAGAGAGAGAGAGAGAGAGAGAGAGAGAGAGAGAGAGAGAGAGAGAGAGAGAGAGAGAGAGAGAGAGAGAGAGAGAGAGAGAGAGAGAGAGAGAGAGAGAGAGAGAGAGAGAGAGGGAGAGAGAGAGAGAGAGAGAGAAATTCAATGAAAACATTTTACTTCTATTTGTGTAAAATGTCCATCCTCATTCTTTATTTATCTTAACATTTCGAAAACAGAAAATGCACATTTCGAGATGCCTTCCGTCCATCGTTGTTGGCGCCATTGTCGCTAGAAAATTTCAGGCTCTACTTCTCCTCTCTTGACCATCTCTTGTGCTTTTTCGACTCTGACGCTAATAGACCATTCGATGGCTTGGGGTCATTATTTTATGTGTCTCTTCTTAACTTTATTTTTTGTGGTGATTTTCACCAAGAGATTTTCGCCTTTACACAACAAAAAAATGTTTAAAAACATTGTTCTTTTATTTCTTTAAGATCCATAGTCTATATAACTATACAAGTAATCTAAAACATGGTTTGAAATACAATTTTATTTATAATTTATGTATTTTGACGGTAGGTGAAATTAATTAGATGCAAAATGAAAATATGCAAATACTGATCTAGTTTAGCTGTAATTTTAATGTATGGATAAAAAATGGTTTGAAATGTTAATACAAACATGATTAAAACCAGAAGAGGTTAGGTCCATCAAAACTTTTACCGTTATATTGTGACTTATAGAATCCACCCCCTCCCCCTAAATTAAACCCTTATAGTTATTATTTTACTCAAATTCAATGAAAGCTTTTTGAAGTGAAAACTTCTTTTGGCAAGTTATAATACTATACATTTTGTATGGGAAAAGCTCTGATTTGTTATCATCAAAATCCTTAAAAACTTACGCATCACGCTCGATTGTCCAGTCACGCTCCACTATATATACGTTTGTATGTAGGCCTATGTATATATGTATGTAAATACTTTCTCAGACTCACGCAAATATTGCACAAACTTTCTCTCACCCCGTAGATAACATTTTGAAGATATTTGGATCAATTTCATACAAATATTTGGATTCATTTCATATTTTAGTTATCACAAACCAATCTTTTCATTTTTAGAATATAATGATAATGTAAGTAATGAAACTATTATTATTAATTCAGAAATACAAGAATAACGTATTATTGTAAATAGTACTGTAAAAAATAATTATTCAAAAGTATTTTTTCAAATAATATTTAATAAAGAAAATTAATTCAATTTTTGTTTATAAAAATTCATACTTACATTTATATTATCCACGTAGAGTATGAAACCCTCTCCAATTATTGCCTGTTTATTACATTGTTTTTAACTTAAATATGTATTAAATAATAAAAAAAACGAATCATTACGTATAATTTATATTTTTATTATATTTAATAAATGTTTTAATGATAGTGAAAGTTTTCACTTCTGTCTACCGTCCCACGAACGTAACATTTTATATCAAAATAAAGACACTTTAGAAGACGTTATTTCTATTTTATGTATGCACAACCAATTATCCAGCAGCTATGACAAGATACCAGAATTATTTAAAGAAAGTTTAAAAACACTAAATAATTATGTAATACAGGTTTTAAAATAAATATCAACATGGACGATGATTAAAAAAAAAGGTTAGGTTAGATAAGTTTAGGTTAGGTTAAGTCAGGTTAGGTTAGGTTAGGTCAGATTAGGTTAGGTTAGGTTAGGTTAGTATTCAAATTAAATTAAAGGATCTAAATTTATGTCGGGATTGAAGCGAACGTTGTACTTTATTATAATCGAGTTTTCAAGGCTGCTGTTAGGTTAAGTTAGGTTAGGTTAGGTTAGTATTTAACTTAAATTAAAGGACCTAAACTTATGTCGGTATTGAAGTGAATGTTGTACTCTATTATAATCGAGTTTTCAAGGCTGCTGTTAGGTTAAGTTAGGTTAGGTTAGGTTAGGTTAGGTTAGTATTTAACTTAAATTAAAGGACCTAAACTTATGTCGGGATTGAAGTGAATGTTGTACTTTATTATAATCGAGTTTTCAAGGCTGCTGTTAGGTTAAGTTAGGTTAGGTTAGGTTAGTAAACTTAAATTAAAGGACCTAAACTTATGTCGGGATTGAAGTGAATGTTGTAGCCTACTTTATTATAATCGAGTTTTCAAGGCTGCTGTTAGGTTAAGTTAGGTTAGGTTAGGTTAGTATTCAACTTAAATTAAAGGACCTAAACTTATGTCGGCATTGAAGTGTACGTTGTACTCTATTATAATCGAGTTTTCAAGGCTGCTGTTAGGTTAAGTTAGGTTAGGTTAGGTTAGTATTCAACTTAAATTAAAGGACCTAATCTTATGTCGGAATGGAAGCGAACTTTGTACTTTATTATAATCAAGTTTTCAAGGCTGCTGTTAGGTTAGGTTAGATAAGGTTAGGTTAGGTTAGTATTTAACTTAAATTAAAGGACCTAAACTTATGTCGGGATTGAAGTGAATGTTGTAGCCTACTTTATTATAATCGAGTTTTCAAGGCTGCTGTTAGGTTAAGTTAGGTTAGGTTAGGTTAGTATTCAACTTAAATTAAAGGACCTAATCTTATGTCGGAATGGAAGCGAACTTTGTACTTTATTATAATCAAGTTTTCAAGGCTGCTGTTAGGTTAGGTTAGATAAGGTTAGGTTAGGTTAGTATTTAACTTAAATTAAAGGACCTAAACTTATGTCGGCATTGAAGTGTACGTTGTACTCTATTATAATCGAGTTTTCAAGGCTGCTGTTAGGTTAAGTTAGGTTAGGTTAGGTTAGTATTCAACTTAAATTAAAGGACCTAATCTTATGTCGGAATGGAAGCGAACTTTGTACTTTATTATAATCAAGTTTTCAAGGCTGCTGTTAGGTTAGGTTAGATAAGGTTAGGTTAGGTTAGTATTTAACTTAAATTAAAGGACCTAAACTTATGTCGGAATGGAAGCGAACTTTGTACTTTATTATAATCAAGTTTTCAAGGCTGCTGTTAGGTTAGGTTAGGTTAGTATTTAACTTAAATTAAAGGACCTAAACTTATGTCGCGATTGAAGCGAACGTTATACTTTATTATAATCGAGTTTTCAAAGCTGCTGTTAAGATTCATGTTGGTTTTTCTCAGTTATTTCTGAACCATAATATTTTTGTACATTTGATTTTTCACCACGGCTTACGAATCTTTACATTTTACCAAAATTTACATGAAATCGGTAGAGCAAGTTTTGAAAAACTACGTCGTTTATGAGAGCCCGATTTGTTTTAACCGATAGCTCACTAACCTGAATTTTGCAAAGATGGCGACCAATTCAATTCATTTGGGACGTTACACAATAATAATTTGAAACAATTTCTAAAATAATGATAATTTTGTTTTTATTTATTTTGGAGTTTATCCTCAAACCACTAGTTATCGAAAAAATGAAAGAAAACATCCAACTATGTTTATTTCTCCGAAATTGAAATTCTTCAGACCAATTATTTCGATTTGTAGACATTTTCCAGTCGCCATTTACTTTCTGAGCTATAGTTCACGACTTGGAGTGATCAATACTTTTTGTTACTTAATGTTTTGGTTTTGTTTTGCAACTTTTATTTCAATCCAAAGTGAAACTTTGCTGCCTCAGATGTAAAACTGTCAATATCTTCAATATATTTATCTTCAGTTTTGTTTTTGATGCTATTAGATTCTCCGGGGGATGTGGTTCGTAAAATAGAAGTTGGATAAGTTAGGAGCATTTTATATTATATTATTGTATATGTTGAGGGGGGGGTGATTATTTGTGGGAGGGTTGAGGATATATTCATGTAGTCAAAGTAGGGTATATAATTTAAAAAATGTGAATCTTGAAACCTAGGTAATCTTTTTAAACTTAATTTATTTTTAGCTTAGTAAGTTCTTCACATTATGTTTTGTTGCTGTGATTGTAGATAGATATTCGAGTACATATATGGGTTTGATTGATTTATTGATTTAATTTAGAGTATAAAGACTTGGAACCGCGACAAATGGGCTATTGTGCAACTTAAAGCTTCCTTATTCCAGCTTAGCAGATTTGTTCCCCTTACGTGTTTAAGTAATCCACTAACTAGCTCCTCCAACGATAGTTCCCAAGGAATTTGGAATCCAAAAACCTTTCGTCTCTTATTAGTCAGGGCCTCAGAATTGAAAATTATGTGGTCTGCTGTCTCCTCATCCTTCCCGCAGAGTCTACAAAGTGTCACCATGATAAGCTTCTATCCTGTGCAACTGCACTCTCAGACCATAGTGTCATGGAATTTGTCTGAGTTGTCCTCTATCTCGGGTCACTATCGTCCTTTCAGGACTACCTGAAGTGGGTACTGATTTGCTATGGTTTACCCCTTTTCCTTCTTTGCTGGTATTTTGCATGAACCCACCTGTTTACTACCATCTTGTTCAGGCACACTGGCTGGCTCAGGTTCTGCAAACTTTGATACAGATCCTTGTTTAGCTAGATTGTCTGTCATCTCATTTCCCTGAACTCCCTTTTGCTCAGGCACCCAGTGCAAAGTTACCCGATTTTCCTTGGATAAAGCAATGAGGCTCTCCCGGCATTCCCATACCAGACTAGATTGTAGTGTCTGCAACTGCATTAATTACAGGGTGACTATTTGATATAGAGGTATTATAAATATTGGGACTTTTTTTAAAAATCTTTTAACCTCAAAATTTGGATACAAATTATTAGATACTAAACTTTGTAAGTTATAATAACTATAGTAATAAAGTCAAGAGACTTGAATGCTTATGCAATTTTATAGCGACGAATGTTTATTTCCCTGTATTGAAAACGTTTACAGCTCCAAGCCTTTCGATAATAGAGGAGTAGATTTAACTGTGTAAATTAATATTCAGAAATGTATTTTGATAATTCTAACTGAGAATATATACTTTCAATGAGGGTAAGCAGGTACTTTACTACTTTAAATATGTTTTAAAAACAAAATATTGAAACTACAACTGTTCATTTTTAATCTCTCAAATATTGAGAAAATAATGTGATGTATCAAAAAATCAATGTAACTTCCAATGATAGTTCCCCAGGAATTTATAATCCAAAAACCTTTCGCCTCTTATACATCAGGGCCTCAGAATTGAAAATTATCTGGTCTGCAGTTTCCTCACCCTTCCCGCACAGTGTACGCACAATTTCACTATTATAAGCTCCTTCCTATACTGTGCAAATGCACTCTCAGGCTACAGTGCCCCGTAGTAAGTCCCGTAATTTGTCTGAGTTGTCTATCTCGGGTCATTATTGTCTTTTTAGGACTACCTGAAGGGATGTTCTTAAGTAATGATTTACTATGGAAGTGTCCTTAAGGCTTCCCCATCTTTGCTGATGTTTTACATGAACCCACCTGTTATGACGATCTAAGTCAGACACACAGCTAGCTCATGTCCTACAAACTTTGATGCAGAGTCCATTTTAGCTAAGTTTTCTGCCTTCTCGTTACCCCCCAACTCTCTTATGCCCCGGCGCACAGTGCAACGTTACCCTGTTTTCTTGGGATAAAGCATAGAGGTACTGTCGCCAGAAATTGCGCGGAAATGACCTCATTTTTAGAAAAGAATTGTTTCACCAGTACATTGTAACTCTTCAAACTGTTTGACCACTCCCTTTACTCACCAGATCTGCCCCAAGCAACTTTTTTGTTCCATAGATTAAAAGTTGTGTTCGGAGGATAAACATTTTCGTCAAATCAGGAGATTTGATACATTGGTTGATAACTATTTTACAGAGAAAGACTCCAAGTAATATTTGGACGGTATAAAGGGATAGGAGCATCATTGGGAGAAGTGTATAGACTTACAAGGAGACTATTTAGAAAAATAAAAATAAACATTTCTTGTTTTATTGTTAGGCCGGAAACATTTCAGACTACCCTCTATCATTGGTGTCGTGCCATCTCATCCAGATTCCACGGACGTAGGGCAGGGGGTTAATTCTTTACCCGCCAACCAGTGCCATCTCGTCCAGGTGCTATCTCATCCAAGTGCCATCTCATCCAGATTCCACGGACGTAGGGCAGGGGGTTAATTCTTTACCCTCCAACTAGTGCCATCTCGTCCAGGTGCTATCTCATCCAAGTGCCATCTCATCCAGATTCCACGGACGTAGGGCAGGGGGTTAATTCTTTACCCGCCAACTAGTGCCATCTCGTCCAGGTGCTATCTCATCCAAGTGCCATCTCGTCCAGATTCCACGGACGTAGGGCAGGAGGTTAATTCTTTACCCGCCAACTAGTGCCATCTCGTCCAGGTGCTATCTTATCCAAGTGTCATTTCATCCAGATTCCACGGACGTAGGGCAGGGGGTTAATTCTTTACCCGCCAACTAGTGCCATCTCGTCCAGGTGCTATCTCATCCAAGTGTCATCTCATCCAGATTCCACGGACGTAGGGCAGGGGGTTAATTCTTTACCCGCCAACTAGTGCCATCTCGTCCAGGTGCTATCTCATCCAAGTGCCATCTCATCCAGATTCCACGGACGTAGGGCAGGGGGTTAATTCTTTACCCGCCAACTAGTGCCATCTCGTCCAGGTGCTATCTCATCCAAGTGCCATCTCATCCAGATTCCACGGACGTAGGGCAGGGGGTTAATTCTTTACCCGCCAACTAGTGCCATCTCGTCCAAAAACCTATGCTATTGTTTACTTGACAGGTCTACAAAAACTATTGGAACGTTTGTAGTAGCCTACATTTATAATTTTATAAAATTATTATTATTTATAAAATTTCGGGTCTTCCATATTCTCTAGCTTCATACTATTTCACCCCCCCCTAAATGCTCTTTGCGTTTTATATCAAAATGCTATAAATCTTGTACAATCATGTTAAAACTCGCCTTGTATGTAATACAGGGAGAAAACTAATCTTCTTGCGGGTGCTCCTTACCTAGGCTCCAGGTTGCGCAGTTCAACAACAGTCTGTTCTAATGTTCCACCTCAAGGTTTGTAGAATATGAAGCCGCTTGTATATTAACAGAATTATTTAACATAAATTGCAAATAAAATCTGAAAATATTCAAAGCGGCCGTTAGGTTAGGTTAGGTTAATCAACTGTAAAACTGCACTGGACGAGATGGCACTTTTTTCTAGGAAATTGCATGTTGGATGAGATAGCACTGGGATGAGATGGCACTACATCCTGGAATACAGCTTCAGTGTCAGGAGAGATCTGATAAGAAAGATGAAAGAGAGAAATCTAACCCAAGACTAGATGAAAAAATATGTTAATCTAGTTAGGGAACCTTGGGATTGCCACAATATAAATAAAAGTAATACCTAAGTAATGTATGACCTAACACCTTTTACTATTTATGATTTTTTAGTTAACCTTAAACACATCTTCCCGGAGGGGGGGGGGTTATTATTTTTAAATAAACAATGAGTTTATACACAAAACTTAGATAACCAAATTTTAAATTATTTATTATAATTATTACCAAATATTTAGATGAGGAGTGTATATCGACAAAGTTACGATATGGTAATGTTGGCAATACATGTGAGCCTCTACTACAGCATTATCATATGTTAATATTAGTAATGTATATCCTAAAGGGTATTAATATTTGACATACATGTCCACTGGGGATATTATCGTGTGTTTATGTTGGCACACCTGACAGCTTTCAAATTAGTTGCAAAAAAGTTATCCTCTAAAGATAGAGTTTAGGAATACTTTGTAAAGGTTAAGAGTTGAGAGGAACTGTCAAAAAGGAAACTTCAAAACTTGCAAGTTTTATACAATGACGTCAAAATAATAAAGAAATTGTAAAAACTTTGCACAAACTTTCTCTCTCGACCATCCTTAAAACTAATCGTAATAAATAATGTCAGTTAGGGTTATTCCTGGCCCGGAATATATTTGAACTTGCGGTTTTGCACAATGATTTGTGTCATTAATTTTCACTATTCCCTAAAATTTGATTGGAACTGGTATTTGACTGTGACTCTATAGAGCATTCAAGGGTTAGTGCTCGTTATTTTTATGTTCTTTTCTTGCTTTTTCATTCACTCTGTAGTTCTATTACTTCATTTCCGTTTCCTTCCTATAGAATCAATATTACCCTTTGATACATTAAATTTCCATTTCCAATGGTTGGAGATGAATCTTGTTACGTTACAAATCTGATACTGTGATAGGAAATCTAAATAATTGGATTTGTAAATTCATATTCAGAAACGACAGATTATAAGAAATAAACGTGAGTGTATCCATTGAAGTAAGGGAAACTGTTATGAGAAGCAAGAATACATCTTTTAAGAAATATATTGTACAACTGTTTCGTGTTTAGTGTTTATATAATTTGTCAAGAACTTATTAAAAGATGTAAAAACTTTCTTACTCTTCCATTCCTGAAACCAAGCAAGACTTTTACTTCTCTTGTTTAAAGAGGAAATAGTTCTCAGTCATCATTGCCCGATAACAACAAAGAGGGGAAATAACACAAAATAAAGTCTCCCTAACTCGCAATATGCTTTCATCGGACCAGAGCCACTGTGTAGAGTATCTTATACATTGACACGTTAGTGTGTCATCCAATGGATCTTGAAGGAGTGTCAGAAGGCTTGGGAGGGAACTGAATGCAGTCTTCTGGTGCCCAAGGTTTCTTCAAAACTCAGTGGAGAGTAAGTCTTTAAGTTGAACTTGCCATCGCCCTTTACATTGGAACTAATTTACCCGACTCACTCAAACCCACACTTCTCAGCATTTGGTCACACCAAACGCTGAGAACACTTCCCCGCACTTCTCCCGGACCTCTGTGCCGGAAACCCTGGGCCAACCTAACATCTACATCTCCCTTACTGTCGAATAGTAAACAGCAGCTCGCTGATTGGTCCAGACTCAATTCGCGAGGGAAAGCGGACGGTCTCTTGCCAAACATAAAAATTCTAACTGTACGACCCAATCACAGCACGCTACGCCACCCACGCCTCTAGCCGGCCTGTGATTGGTTCGCATTACAGCAAAAGTCGAACAATGGCTTCTCCATTGTTCGACGCTCCGAAAACGTATAAAACCAGACGTTTTCTCAAACTAAACACACACTCATCGGTCTCTCTCTCTCTCAACAGAGACACACTTCTTCAAGTTCTCTTCGGAGACTAGAAAACGCACTTCTTCAAGCTCTCTTCGGAGACTAGATCAGACACTCTTCTGCCTCTCTCACCAGAGACACCTAGACACTCTTCGGTCTCTCTCCCCATAGAGACACACACTCTTCGGTCTCTCACCAGAGAGACACACACTCTTCTCTCCTCAGAGACGAGACGCTTCACTCTTCTCTAACAACACACCAGCAGCGTATGGGAGCCCACGGAAAGCATCTATCTGGATTAACAGATACTCCTGGGATTGTTATTTCTCACACCTACCAACACCAACTCGCCTCCCGACAGGGAAAGAGCTAAATAGGGGAAACCCGGCGAGCTACTGCCTTACCGCCTCCCGACAGGGAAATTTAATAGGGTAGTAGTGACCCGGCGGACCCCTGTGCTTCATGCCAGGGAGACGGAGCAACAAAGAGCGACGGGCAGTGAGCCGTCTACAGCGGAGGGCCAGCCGAGTGTTAAGGATGAACAGCATCACCAAGCCGACCGATCCTGACAAAAACCTACCTCACAACTCCACGGCCCTTTTCAGGACCAAACACCCACTCCTTGCCCGCCGTGGCGACCCCTTATCCCACTGCCCGACTTACCCCGCCCCTATACCTACACCGTCCCCGGACTTCCCTACTACGACCCTAGATCTCCCTATTATCTCTGCTTTTAAGACCAGTCGAAAAAGACCACATCATTCCCCGTACTAAGAATCCATCCCCGGCTATACAGCCGCCATTACCAGAAAGCATCTATTACTCTACCCACAGGGCGAGCGGACGTCAAACATAACAGACCTACACAATGATGTTTGACTGGTCACGGATTGTTCTGTAGCCATTTATACAAAATGGGGTTTTATGTACCAGACCAGGAAATGTGGTGAAGTGGTGGAGACAGCTCAGTACATGATATTCGATACCCCAGATTTGTGTCCCTTCTTCAATCTTTGAAATGTTTCACGGTTTTCTACAAACCTGAGATTGGATTGATAAGGTATGTATGACCTGTGAATGAGTGATGAGGATAAATCATGTACAATCATGTTAAAACTCGATTTGTATGTAATCCACAGATAGAAAACTAATCTTCTTGCGGGTGCTCCTTACCTGGGCTCCAGGTTGCGCAGTTCAACAACAGTCTGTTCTAATGTTCCACATCAAGGTTTGTAGAATATGAAGCCGCTTGTATATTAACAGAATTATTTGACATAAATTACAAATAAAATCTGAAAATATTCAAAGCGGTCGTTAGGTTAGGTTAATCAACTGTAAAACAGCACTGGGATGAGATGGCACTACATCCTATCATTGCTATTTTGACATTGGTTAGGTTAGGTTAGGTTAGTTTAGGTTAGTTTAGTTTAGGTTAGATTAGGTGAGGTTAGATTAGGTTAGGCTAGGTTAATCAACTGTAAAACTGCACTGGACGAGATGGCACTACATCCTATCATTGCTATTTTGACATTGGTTAGGTTAGGTTAGGTTAGGTTAGGTTAGGTTAGATTAGGTTAGGTTAGGTTAGGTTAGGTTAATCAACTGTAAAACAGCACTGGGATGAGATGGCACTACATCCTATCATTGCTATTTTGACATTGGTTAGGTTAGGTTAGGTTAGGTTAGGTTAGATTAGGTTAGGTTGGGTTAGGTTAGGTTGGGTTAGGTTAGGTTATGTTAATCAACTGTAAAACTACACTGGGATGAGATGGTACTACATCCTATCATTGCTATTTTGACATTGGTTAGGTTAGGTTAGGTTAGGTTAGCTTAAGTTAGGTTAGGTTAGGTTAGGTTAGCTTAAGTTAGGTTAGGGTAGGTTAGGTTAGGTTAAGTTAGATTAGGGTAGGTTGAGTTAGGTTAGGTTATGTTAATCAACTGTAAAACTACACTGGGATGAGATGGCACTACATCCTATCATTGCTATTTTGACATTGGTTAGGTTAGGTTAGGTTAGATTAGGTTAGGTTGGGTTAGGTTAGGTTGGGTTAGGTTAGGTTATGTTAATCAACTGTAAAACTACACTGGGATGAGATGGCACTACATCCTATCATTGCTATTTTGACATTGGTTAGGTTAGGTTAGGTTAGGTTAGCTTAAGTTAGGTTAGGTTAGGTTAGGTTAGCTTAAGTTAGGTTAGGGTAGGTTAGGTTAGGTTAAGTTAGATTAGGGTAGGTTGAGTTAGGTTAATGTTAATCAACTGTAAAACTACACTGGGATGAGATGGCACTACATCCTATCATTGCTATTTTGACATTGTTTAGGTTAGGTTAGGTTAGGTTAGGTTAGATTAGGTTAGGTTGGGTTAGGTTAGGTTGGGTTAGGTTAGGTTATGTTAATCAACTGTAAAACTACACTGGGATGAGATGGCACTACATCCTATCATTGCTATTTTGACATTGGTTAGGTTAGGTTAGGTTAGGTTAGCTTAAGGTTGGTTAGGTTAGGTTAGGTTAGCTTAAGTTAGGTTAGGGTAGGTTAGGTTAGGTTAAGTTAGATTAGGGTAGGTTGAGTTAGGTTAGGTTATGTTAATCAACTGTAAAACTACACTGGGATGAGATGGCACTACATCCTATCATTGCTATTTTGACATTGGTTAGGTTAGGTTAGGTTAGGTTAGGTTAGATTAGGTTAGGTTGGGTTAGGTTAGGTTGGGTTAGGTTAGGTTATGTTAATCAACTGTAAAACTACACTGGGATGAGATGGCACTACATCCTATCATTGCTATTTTGACATTGGTTAGGTTAGGTTAGGTTAGGTTAGGTTAGATTAGGTTAGGTTGGGTTAGGTTAGGTTGGGTTAGGTTAGGTTATGTTAATCAACTGTAAAACTACACTGGGATGAGATGGCACTACATCCTATCATTGCTATTTTGACATTGGTTAGGTTAGGTTAGGTTAGGTTAGCTTAAGTTAGGTTAGGTTAGGTTAGGTTAGCTTAAGTTAGGTTAGGGTAGGTTAGGTTAGGTTAAGTTAGATTAGGGTAGGTTGAGTTAGGTTAGGTTATGTTAATCAACTGTAAAACTACACTGGGATGAGATGGCACTACATCCTATCATTGCTATTTTGACATTGGTTAGGTTAGGTTAGGTTAGGTTAGGTTAGATTAGGTTAGGTTGGGTTAGGTTAGGTTGGGTTAGGTTAGGTTATGTTAATCAACTGTAAAACTACACTGGGATGAGATGGCACTACATCCTATCATTGCTATTTTGACATTGGTTAGGTTAGGTTAGGTTAGGTTAGATTAGGTTAGGTTGGGTTAGGTTAGGTTGGGTTAGGTTAGGTTATGTTAATCAACTGTAAAACTACACTGGGATGAGATGGCACTACATCCTCTCATTGCTATTTTGACATTGGTTAGGTTAGGTTAGGTTAGGTTAGGTTAGGTTAGATTAGGTTAGGTTGGGTTAGGTTAGGTTGGGTTAGGTTAGGTTATGTTAATCAACTGTAAAACTACACTGGGATGAGATGGCACTACATCCTCTCATTGCTATTTTGACATTGGTTGGGTTAGGTTAGGTTAGGTTAGGTTAGGTTAGGTTAATCAACTGTAAAACTGCACTAGACGAGATGGCACTACATCCTCTCATTGCTATTTTGACATTGGTTAGGTTAGGTTAGGTTAGGTTAGGTTAGGTTAGATTAGGTTAGGTTGGGTTAGGTTAGGTTGGGTTAGGTTAGGTTATGTTAATCAACTGTAAAACTACACTGGGATGAGATGGCACTACATCCTCTCATTGCTATTTTGACATTGGTTAGGTTAGGTTAGGTTAGGTTAGGTTAGGTTAGATTAGGTTAGGTTGGGTTAGGTTAGGTTGGGTTAGGTTAGGTTATGTTAATCAACTGTAAAACTGCACTAGACGAGATGGCACTACATCCTCTCATTGCTATTTTGACATTGGTTAGGTTAGGTTAGGTTAGGTTAGGTTAGGTTAGATTAGGTTAGGTTGGGTTAGGTTAGGTTGGGTTAGGTTAGGTTATGTTAATCAACTGTAAAACTACACTGGGATGAGATGGCACTACATCCTCTCATTGCTATTTTGACATTGGTTGGGTTAGGTTAGGTTAGGTTAGGTTAGGTTAGGTTAATCAACTGTAAAACTGCACTAGACGAGATGGCACTACATCCTCTCATTGCTATTTTGACATTGGTTAGGTTAGGTTAGGTTAGGTTAGGTTAGGTTAGATTAGGTTAGGTTGGGTTAGGTTAGGTTGGGTTAGGTTAGGTTATGTTAATCAACTGTAAAACTACACTGGGATGAGATGGCACTACATCCTCTCATTGCTATTTTGACATTGGTTGGGTTAGGTTAGGTTAGGTTAGGTTAGGTTAGGTTAATCAACTGTAAAACTGCACTAGACGAGATGGCACTACATCCTATCATTGCTATTTTGACATTGGTTAGACCATCGCTAGTGTCTGTCTCAATCTTGACGGATCTTTCAATTATACAAATATCACATTTCTTTGGAAGTCAACATTAGAAATTATATTTTTGACAATAACTCCCCTATTTGTCAACGAAAAGAGGTAAAGGTGGGTACCATTATGTACAGAATTGTTTTCTGCAAAATCGTATCTCATTTAGTAATATGAGTACATAATAGATGTGAACGAAACACTGTTTAAAATGGCCGCTATTTTCAATTAGATTTTGTGCGATTTTTAATAGTGTTCTATGTGAGCACACCCTGTACCAAATTTCATGTTCCTATCTACGTACAGACAACTACAACAGATGGACGGTTTGTCGAAATTATTTTATCAATTAATATCAACTTACAAATAAAAACACTAAACACAGAAAACGAATGAAAGTAAAGTAAAGATAAAAATGAAAAGAAAAGGCAATGACTAAAGTAAACCACTTCCTTGCACAGACACCGTACAACTTCCACAAAATTAAATTAATAAATTTCCACACTCGTTTAAGAGACAAAGGAAGTTTAATTTTCTTGTGCGTTAATATAGTATTTCATCAGCAATAAAAGGAGCGCTAGTGTCGCGGGTTTGTTTTTATCACCCTCCATTAAGACATAAAGACTTGCGATATTAGTGTCTTCTTTTTCTTCTCTAGGTTATTTAAACAAAGAAATATGGATGTCATTACAAAGACGCGTTATCACTTTCTTTATAGAATATTTCTGAATACATTACAGGATAATGACACTTAAGTTTATTCTTTTCCTAATGCTTTCATTTATAATCAAACATATACAGCGTGTTAAATAAGTCCCTGGTGGAATTAATATTTGTTTAACCATTATAGATAGAGCTATAAAACTTTGCATTGTGAATGGACACCAAAACATAGTTTTGTACGTATTCAGTGGATCGCTACCGTTCCAGGGGGACGGCCCACAAGGAGTAAGTAGGACATCTTAAATGAGAGCATAGGTCAAGTTGTACATCGAATTAAAGGACTTTATGAGTAGAACACAATGCCACAAATGCCATTGGAGGTAAAGAACCAGTGAACAGTCTAATAGTTTTAAAAGCCAGATATTAATTTGCAAAATTTTCATTTCATAACCTAATAAACATTGTTAAGCTGTTTTCAACATACCTGGCTGGATTACAGGACATGGCCACTTTAGAAACCTCATGCACATGATGGGTTCTTTACAGCAGAACCTCTGTGCAGATGTAGAATGCATGATGAAACTGCTCTTAGACTGCAACAGGATAGCATCTTTGGATATGCAGATAAAGTTCTAAACAATTCCTCAAGACAACCTCTTAGGAAAGACCCTCAAGTTTGCAACTTGATTACATCATCTTCCGGGAGCGCAATAAGCTTTAAAATGTCTAGGGTAACATGGACCGCCCAAAGATAATTTAATTTGTTCTTTTTGATGGATATAATCCGAAAATGAAAAGCATGTTCACCTTTCAGGACACTCTGTATCGACACAGTACAGTTGATTTGTGTGTAGCTATAATCAATATATTATTTATATTATAGATTACAAATATAGGTATTGATTACAGTTTCTGTTTGTTTGTTTTAGGTAAGACGTCCATCTCCACTCTCTTGTGGTCAGCTTGTAAGTAACGCCATTACTTAATAATTCATATGTGCAATAGACTACGTCCGCGTCGTAACAATAACATAAATACACTGTCTAATTGTAATGCAGCTTACATAGTTTGTCGTGAGCATAAATCAATAACTCTTAGTCCTAATGATATGAAGGAATAGTTACAAAGTGAAGTTAAGAAATTGTTTTAAATCACTCATGAGTTCTGGAATACTATAATAGCTCCAGGGTGGAAAGATAGGAAGTTGGTGAAGAGATGTCTTTTAGGAACGAAGAAAGAAAGAAGTCTCACTCAAGGTGTAGATTCAGTTAGATTTATTATCAGGTGGTTAAGGTTTAGTAAGCAGTACTGTGGGCTTGAGGTTATCTAAGATGTCATTTCTCTTAATAGGTAAGTGTTTAAAGATTCCCTGATTTTAAAGAGGTGAAGTTTATCCAGACGTCAGGACATTGTAGGTTACAACCTGCACTGCCAGTTAGTAACTTGATTGGTTAAGAGGTGCTTTTATTGTTCTATTGAATAGGTTATGCAGGTTAGAAATACGGCCATGAGATGACGGATAGGTTGTGCAGGGGTTGATCACAATCTCTTTTTGTAGGTGCTGAACCATCACAGGTAATTTAAGAGAGAAGCAGCGCATTTAATTTGGTTTTTGCGTGAGTTTATTTTGATGGAGTTCGAACTGGTTGTAGCAGTAATGATGTAGACATGTACTGCGACCTCTAGATGTTTTCTCTTACTCCTTCAATGACTACATAAATACTATAAGACACGACATGGCCATGTTAAATATTCTACGCTTATTCTTGAGTTGACCAATACCCGCTAGGTGGCGTTGATGTGACCCATCTGAAGTTGATGTGACTGGCGCTAGGTGGCTCTACGGTCAAACAATGTTTCAGGCGGGTAAGAGAAAACGCACTGATGCCACATATGGGACCAGAGATGCGAGGGAAGGTCGATAACCGCTTATCTCAGCGCACGAACTGACAACACTGACTATGCTGACGGAAGTAAGTGAGAAGGTTTGTGAGAGAGAGGTCAACAGTTGTACAGTCTCAACCAAGTGGGATGCGTACAGTCAAGCACCTGCTGCTAGCGCTTTCTGATAGCTGTGTGTCAAACTTGTGACGAACAGCACCCGTAAAGCGTAAACTATTTCCCTATCCTATGTCGTGTCTTATAGTATTTATGTAGTCATTGCTCCTTCTAAGAAGGGAAACTCTTGTCAATAGAAGCCCCTCTATCGTCAACTCCTTTATTGAGGACAACACATGAAGGGATTCAAGGGTAGACAATAATATTTCAAGTGTTTCAACATGTTGGTAGAGCATTGACGCGTAAAGGCAACGGTCCTGGGTTCGATTCCCGGTCTAGGTCGTATATTTTTCACTTGAAATTTTATTGTAAATTCAATACTTGCTAGTAAAAACGTATAAGCGGAAAAATCGTATAATTAAACAATAAATAAATACATGCGTAAGGGCTGAAAAATGAGTAAAAATTAATTTCAACGTCTCTATGCGGGGTAATTAATTTCGAAACTCAAAATTGCAGCAATTAAACGTAAAGTCAAGTGAGAAGTCTACGCCCTGTGCTGGGAAGCGACTAGGATAGCTCAGTTGGTAGAGCATTGGTGTGTAAAAGTCAAAGGTCCTGGGTTCGATTCCCGGTCTAGGTCGTATATTTTTCACTTGAAATATTATTGTATATTCAATACATGTTAATAAAAACGTATAAGCGGAAAAATCGAATAATTAAAAAATCAATTCAAGGGTAGGTTACTTCTCTACATCAATCCGGAACGCTCCAAGACTTCTAGTCCTTTTGTGTACCGCGTCGATTGAGAGATCATGTAGAGTCTCCTTTCTCTCGTGGCAAAATCAGCAGATTTCATAATTTTAATTCCGATCCTTCTAAAGTGTAAAAATGTGACTCGATGCGTTTGAACAGATTTTTCAACCTTTCCACTCATTTCCTCTGAAAGTCGACCCTTCTAAGAACTCTGGATTTATCCTTTTCTTAAGAATTTTTTAAAAGAAACATCTCGATGATTTATTACACACTTTAAGTTTTCTATTTCGAGAGAAAATTAAAACTGTGTTTTTAGATCCAAAGGATCCTAAAACAACAGCTCGCTACTGTCAGTTTATAACCACGATATAACTAAGCATAAAATAATAACAAATGAACGCATAAATTCAAATGTTGGATCATAAAGCAGACATTGTTGCAATACAAATTTGACAATAACATTTTAATTGCAAACATTAAAATATTTTCGTTTTGTTTTCATAAATAAACCAGTTAGCATTAACTCTCTGGCATATTGACGTAATAAAAGTACAGTAGTTGTAAAACCATTTTAATGATAAAACAGTTTGAATCTGCAACGTTTGTCAATGCGCAAACACTTTATCGTAACAAGTCGACAATCCATTGACCAATCCATAGACCAATCCATAAACCATCCATAGAACAATCCATAGAACAATCCATTGACCAAACCATAGACCAAACCATAGACCAAACCATAGACCAAACCATAGACCAATCCATAGACCAATCCATTGACTAATCCATAGACTAATCTATAGACCAATCCATAGACCAATCCATTGACCAATCCATAGACCAATCCATAGACCAATCCATATACCAATCAATAGACCAATCCATTGACCAATCCATAGACCAACCCATAGACCAAACCAATAGGCCAATCCATAGACCAATCCATTTACCAATCCATAGACCAATCCAAAGACCAATCTATAGACCAACCCATA
Organism: Aphrophora alni; assembly: GCA_963513935.1. Lineage (NCBI taxonomy): Eukaryota > Metazoa > Arthropoda > Insecta > Hemiptera > Aphrophoridae > Aphrophora > Aphrophora alni. The sequence continues at coordinate 31,240,541 of OY740779.1, read as the reverse complement.
GACTAATCCATAGACCAATCCATTGACCAATCCATAGACCAATCCATAGACCAATCCATAGACCCATCCATAGAGCAATCCATTGACCAATCCATAGACCAATCCATAGACCAATCCAGAGACCAACCCATAGACCAATCCATAGACCAATCTATTGACCAATCCTTAGACCAATCCATTGACCAATCCATAGACCAATCCATTGACCAATCCATAGACCAATCTATTGACCAATCCATAGATCAATCCATAGACCAAGTCACTATCTTCAACCGTCATTGAATGCTCGATTTTAATCTAAATCTTAGGATTAGTTTATGGGTAGGCGAAACAAATCTATAGAGGGTAGCTCTGGTTGGTTTTCATGTTTTAACTGACAACTAGCGACCAACAGGGGGGTCACTTATAGTGTAGTTTGGGAGTGGGTATCGCGGGGGAACCTACATCTTTATTCATCCCGCTTTGGGGTGCGTCCTCTCTTTCATCTTTAAAGGTGTCTCTTGAACAACTTTTACAGTATTCGAAGGTCTCTTAAGGTGTTTTCTTTCTTTCTTTTTTTTAGCAGGCGATGACGACAGAGTTGTTTTTGGTTTTCAAATAACAGGAAAAGACAACTACTAAACTGACGTGCTTCCCCTTGACTGAGTCATCCGCACATTTCATGACTTTAAGAAACCGCAAATGATTGTCCACGTCCGTCAGTCGTTGCCAGTACAATAGCACGACTGGGAAAGCGTCTTCTCTTGGGACCAAATCCTGCGCTGACAAAGGTCCAGGTTCAATTAGTTAGGTTAGGTTAGGTTAGGTTAGGTTCAATTAGTTAGGTTAGGTTAGGTTAGGTTAGGTTAAGTTAGGTTAGGTTAGGTTAGGTTAGGTTAGGTTAGGTTAGGATAGGTTAGGTTAGGTTAGGTTAGGTTAGGTTAGGTTCGGTTAGGTTAGGTTAGGTTAGGTTAGGTTAGGTTAAGATAGGTTAGGTTAGGTTAGGTTAAGTTAAGTTAGGTTTGGTTAGGTTAGGTTAGGATAGGTTGGGTTAGGTTAGGTTAGGTTAAGTTAGGTTAGGTTAGGTTAGGTTAGGATATGTTCGGTTAGGTTAGGTTAGGTTAGGTTAGGTTAGGTTAGGTTAAGATAGATTAGGTTAGGTTAGGTTAGGTTAGGTTAGGTTAGGTTAAGTTAAGTTAAGTTAGGTTAGGTTAGGATAGGTTAGGTTAGGTTAGGTTAGGTTAGGTTAAGTTAAGTTAGGTTAGGTTAGGTTAGGTTAGGATAGGTTAGGTTAGGTTAAGTTAAGTTAGGTTAGGTTAGGTTAGGTTAGGATAGGTTAGGTTTGGTTAGGTTAGGTTCGGTTAGGTTAGGATAGGTTGGGTTAGGTTAGGTTAGGTTAAGTTAGGTTAGGTTAGGTTAGGGTAGGATAGGTTAGGTTAGGTTAGGTTCGGTTAGGTTAGGTTAGGGTAGGGTAGGATAGGTTAGGTTAGGTTAGGTTAGGTTACACATATTGTTTGATTGTGAGGTCCTGGAGTCCAAAAGAAGGAGAATCTTTGGACTTCAGCTATCAGACATAAACGTTGTTAAAAATACCCTACACAAGATCTTATAGCTTGTCAGAGGCATTGGGGTATGGTAAACTAAGAAAGGAGAGCGCAATAGCCTCATTGCTGAAGTGCCGGAGACCAACAGAACTTCAACAATAAGCCCCTACAAAAAATGCACCATAGTGGTCGCAAAATCAATATAGAAACATGAAATTTGTTATGGCCGTATATAACCCTGTTGAAATTCAAAAGAAAAATGCAATTCAAATTGTGAACATGGCGGCCATTTTAAACAGTTCTTTGTTTACATCTTATGTGTGAAGGTTTTCTTACTTATGTGCCTCGAGGTCCGTCCAGGTCGAGACACCTACCGTAGACTAAAACATTTCCTACCAGTTCCAAGAAACCAAATTTTAGGAGCTCTGTTGTATCACATTGTAAGGCAATTTAATAGAGGCGTAATTTTTTCGTAATATGTATTGGCCATTGTCAAAAAGTGTTTAATTAAATTTGAAATCTGATTGTCGTTCGTCAGTAGGTTAGGTTAGGTGAGGATAGGTTAGGTTAGGTTAGGTAAGGTTAGGTTAGGTTTGTCGCTTGTCAGTATTGGCCATTGTCAAAAAGTGTTTAATTAAATTTGAAATCTGATTGTCGTTCGTCAGTAGGTTAGGTTAGGTGAGGATAGGTTAGGTTAGGTTAGGTTAGGTTAGGTAAGGTTAGGTTAGGTTAGGTTAGGTGAGGTAAGGTGAGGATAGGTTAGGTTAGGTTAGGTTAGGTTAGGTGAGGATAGGTTAGGTTAGGTTAGGTGAGGATAGGTTAGGTTAGGTGAGGATAGGTTAGGTTAGGTTAGGTTAGGTTAGGTAAGGTTAGGTTAGGTTTGTCGCTTGTCAGTATTGGCCATTGTCAAAAAGTGTTTAATTAAATTTGAAATCTGATTGTCGTTCGTCAGTAGGTTAGGTTAGGTTAGGATAGGTTAGGTTAGGTTAGGTAAGGTTAGGTTAGGTTTGTCGCTTGTCAGTATTGGCCATTGTCAAAAAGTGTTTAATTCAATTTGAAATCTGATTGTAGTTCGTCAGTAGGTTAGGTTAGGTTAGGTTAGGTTAGGTAAGGTTAGGTTAGGTTTGTCGCTTGTCAGTATTGGCCATTGTCAAAAAGTGTTTAATTCAATTTGAAATCTGATTGTCGTTCGTCAGTAGGTTAGGTTAGGTTAGGTTAGGTTTGTCGCTTGTCAGTATTGGCCATTGTCAAAAAGTGTTTAATTCAATTTGAAATCTGATTGTCGTTCGTCAGTAGGTTAGGTTAGGTTAGGTTAGGTTAGGTTAGGTTAGGTAAGGTTAGGTTAGGTTTGTCGCTTGTCAGTATTGGCCATTGTCAAAAAGTGTTTAATTCAATTTGAAATCTGATTGTCGTTCGTCAGTAGGTTAGGTTAGGTGAGGATAGGTTAGGTTAGGTTAGGTAAGGTTAGGTTAGGTTTGTCGCTTGTCAGTATTGGCCATTGTCAAAAAGTGTTTAATTAAATTTGAAATCTGATTGTCGTTCGTCAGTAGGTTAGGTTAGGTTAGGATAGGATAGGTTAGGTTAGGTTAGGTTAGGTTAGGTAAGGTTAGGTTAGGTTAGGTTAGGTGAGGTAAGGTGAGGATAGGTTAGGTTAGGTTAGGTTAGGTGAGGATAGGTTAGGTTAGGTTAGGTGAGGATAGGTTAGGTTAGGTGAGGATAGGTTAGGTTAGGTTAGGTTAGGTTAGGTAAGGTTAGGTTAGGTTTGTCGCTTGTCAGTATTGGCCAATGTCAAAAAGTGTTTAATTAAATTTGAAATCTGATTGTCGTTCGTCAGTAGGTTAGGTTAGGTTAGGATAGGTTAGGTTAGGTTAGGTTAGGTAAGGTTAGGTTAGGTTTGTCGCTTGTCAGTATTGGCCATTGTCAAAAAGTGTTTAATTCAATTTGAAATCTGATTGTAGTTCGTCAGTAGGTTAGGTTAGGTTAGGTTAGGTAAGGTTAGGTTAGGTTTGTCGCTTGTCAGTATTGGCCATTGTCAAAAAGTGTTTAATTCAATTTGAAATCTGATTGTCGTTCGTCAGTAGGTTAGGTTAGGTTAGGTTAGGTTTGTCGCTTGTCAGTATTGGCCATTGTCAAAAAGTGTTTAATTCAATTTGAAATCTGATTGTCGTTCGTCAGTAGGTTAGGTTAGGTTAGGTTAGGTTAGGTTAGGTTAGGTAAGGTTAGGTTAGGTTTGTCGCTTGTCAGTATTGGCCATTGTCAAAAAGTGTTTAATTCAATTTGAAATCTGATTGTCGTTCGTCAGTAGGTTAGGTTAGGTGAGGATAGGTTAGGTTAGGTTAGGTAAGGTTAGGTTAGGTTTGTCGCTTGTCAGTATTGGCCATTGTCAAAAAGTGTTTAATTAAATTTGAAATCTGATTGTCGTTCGTCAGTAGGTTAGGTTAGGTTAGGATAGGATAGGTTAGGTTAGGTTAGGTTAGGTTAGGTAAGGTTAGGTTAGGTTAGGTTAGGTGAGGTAAGGTGAGGATAGGTTAGGTTAGGTTAGGTTAGGTGAGGATAGGTTAGGTTAGGTTAGGTGAGGATAGGTTAGGTTAGGTGAGGATAGGTTAGGTTAGGTTAGGTTAGGTTAGGTAAGGTTAGGTTAGGTTTGTCGCTTGTCAGTATTGGCCAATGTCAAAAAGTGTTTAATTAAATTTGAAATCTGATTGTCGTTCGTCAGTAGGTTAGGTTAGGTTAGGATAGGTTAGGTTAGGTTAGGTTAGGTAAGGTTAGGTTAGGTTTGTCGCTTGTCAGTATTGGCCATTGTCAAAAAGTGTTTAATTCAATTTGAAATCTGATTGTAGTTCGTCAGTAGGTTAGGTTAGGTTAGGTACGGTTAGGTTAGGTTTGTCGCTTGTCAGTATTGGCCATTGTCAAAAAGTGTTTAATTCAATTTGAAATCTGATTGTCGTTCGTCAGTAGGTTAGGTTAGGTGAGGATAGGTTAGGTTAGGTTAGGTTTGTCGCATGTCAGTATGGATCCTAGAACCGCGCACTTTGAAATTCTTTATTGTTAATTTCAAGGTTCTCTACATCCTGTCACTTGTAATTGTCATTATTTGGGATTATGTTAGGTTAGGTTAGGTTAGGTTAGGTTAGGTTAGGTTAGGTTAGGTTAGGTTAGGTTAGGTTAGGTTAGGTGAGGATAGGTTAGGTAAGGTTAGGTAAGGTTAGGTTAGGTTTGTCGCTTGTCAGTAGGGATCCTAGAACCGCTCACTTTGAAATTCTTTATTGTTAATTTCAAGGTTCTCTACATCCTGTCACTTGTAATTGTCATTATTTGGGATTATGTTAGGTTAGGTTAGGTTAGGTTAGGTTAGGTTAGGTTAGGTTAGGTTAGGTTAGGTTAGGTTAGGTTAGGTTAGGTTAGGTTAGGTTAGGTTAGGTTAGGTTAGGTGAGGGTTAGGGTTAGGTTAGGGTAGGTTAGGTTTTTCGCTCGTCAGTAGGGATCCTAGAACCGCGCACTTTGAAATTCTTTATTGTTAATTTCAAGGTTCTCTACGGCCTGTCACTTACTTGGGTTTATCTAACGTCCAGCTGATGCTCTCACCAATATTTTCCTCCAAAGCTCTCATATTACTTGCCACACTAAATCATCGCTTTAAGCCGTTCTATTCTTTATCGCTCCTTTAATCCTGACGACCTGTTTTAATGATCGCATTTGAACAGCGTAAATGCATTGTGTAATAAACCTCACTGCATGGAAATAGCCCTATTACATTCCTCATATTATAGGCTGGATAAACGTAACTCTGTTAACAGCAGCACTAATAAGCACATCGTAATTTCCTAATGAAATTAATTATTATTTTGAAATTAGTAAATCTAAATTTTTTAATCTTGAAAAAAAAAAAAATTTCACAGAATTTCTAACCAAACAAAAATATTAGTTCGGTGTCTTTGAAATAAATGGTGGAAATAAAGTCTCTCCCCGACTTGTTTTGATGAGTTGAAAGTTAAACGACTTTAATTAACTCCAAAGCACTGTAGAGTCGGCGCAGCTAGCGTCTTTCGGTACAACAGACCCCCGCTCACAAAGTGTACCTCTTCTGACATGTAGTTGAGAGTTTAACGAGTTTTAAGAACAACTGGAATCGGCGCATGTAGACCCTTCAGACTCCCAACTCCTTAGATGCCTGCTGGGAGCAATATACCACTAGCACATCACTACTACCACGGAAGCCTTCCTCAGCATATGCTTCCAGAAAACGAAACCTCTGAACAGGCTGAGCATGCTCCCATGATACTCATGTCGGCAAGGTCTGCTGATAGATGTGGAATATAAAAAAAAGAAGATTATGCCACTAACCTAACCTAACCTAACCTAACCTATCCTAACTTAACCTAACCTTACCTAACCTAACGTATACTAACCTAACCTAACCTAACCTAACCTTCCCCAGATTACATGGGATATGGTAGCCCACCAGCTGAAGTTGGAAGCGAGTATGGATTGCTTTTTTTTGTTTATATTTTAAAAATATAAAATGAGCATTACAATGTTGCAATAAGTATAGATTAGTAACTTGGGTCAATATTGAATTTGAAAAAAGTCTAAATTCATGCATTTGGCTTTTCGTGAGTAACTGCTGATAGATGTGGAATATAAAAAAAAAGAAGTTTATGCCACTAACCTAACCAAATCTAACATAACCAAACCTAACCTAACCTTACCTTACCTAACCTAACCTAACCTAACCTAACCTTACCTTACCTAACCTAACCTAACCTAACCTAACCTTACCTAACCTAACCTAACCTAACCTAAACTAACCTAACCTAACCTAACCTTACCTAACCTAACCTAACCTAACCTAAACTAACCTTACCTAACCTAACCTAACCTAACCAAACCTAACCTAACCTATCCTAACCAATACTAACCTAACCTAACCTAACCTTACCTAACCTAACCTAACCTTACCTAACCTAACCTATACTAACCTAACCTAACCTAACCTAACCTTACCTAACCTAACCTAACCCAACCTAACCTAAACTCAGAGTTAAACATCGATGTTAAATCATGTGTCAACACTCCTTCTTACCATTAAAAAAAAACCACTTAAATCCAACATGGTGGCTGAAAATTTCAATACAACAAAAATTAAATCGATATGACGAAAACTGCGAGAAAAAGTATGGGGTGGGGGGAGGGGTAAGAGACTTGATTTGCATTCTGTATACAGTTTTAAATCTAGATTAAGTGAACATGAAGGCGGTTAGGGCATGAAGATTCCAGTTTTTCAAATCATTTAAGAATACATCAAGTGTCTGATTTTAATTCGAGTGTAGTTTTTAAAATATTACATTTTGATAATAAAGGTTGGAAATTGAATGCTTTGGAGAGCTTAGAAGTTAAAAGAATAAGATACTGTAATCCTAATTTAGTTTTAAAAAACCAGTTAGATTTGTATAATTCTCCCTTCGTAAAACCTTTAAAAGTTGTCTGTACCTAGAACAATTAACTAGTTTTCCCATTCTGTATTGTTCCTATGGTCATTGCCCAGGCCGTATATTTCCCCACCCTTGCATTCATTGTATCCTAACTCCCACCCTCTATTTTTAGGTTTTATGTTTTTTTCTTGCAGGCGAAACCATTGGTCGGTATAACCAATGACTACATAAATACTATAAGACACGACATAGGATAGGGAAATAGTCTACGCTTTACGGGTGCTGTTCGTCACAAGTTTGACACACAGCTATCAGAAAGCGCTAGCAGCAGGTGCTTGACTGTACGCATCCCACTTGGTTGAGACTGTACAACTGTTGACCTCTCTCTCACAAACCTTCTCACTTACTTCCGTCAGCATAGTCAGTGTTGTCAGTTCTTGCGCTGAGATAAGCGATTCTCGACCTTCCCTCGCATCTCTGGTCCCATATGTGGCATCAGTGCGTTTTCTCTTACCCGCCTGAAACATTGTTTGACCGTAGAGTCACCTAGCGCCAGTCACATCAACTTCAGATTCTCTAGCAGCACACCCTAGCGGGTATTGGTCAACTCAAGAATAAGCGTAGAATATTTAACATGGCCATGTCGTGTCTTTTAGTATTTATGTAGTCATTGGTATAACTAATAAAAAGTGGATGTTACAAAATAATAATTGTGTTTTATTATCTTCTGTATACAGTATTTAAATATGGGTTGCAAGTTTCCTTCACTTGTAGTCAAGGTAATCGTATTTGATTTCATTCGGTTTTTTGTTTTTTACCTGTTATTCTAAACCACATTATATTATATTTTTTACTTAATTTTAGGGCAGCGTGTTTGGGCTATCAATCTTCACATTTTACTAAAATTTGAACTAAATTGGTACAGCCGATTATGAGAAATTACATATTTTATAACATCCCTATGGTCGAATTTGTGGTGATTTTACTGACAATTGCTAATTTTGAAGAGACGAGTAACAAAACTTATGTTTGGGTCATTAGAGGAGCAAAGTTGGTTAAATCGTTACAGAAAATTTTGAGAAAATCATAATTTTTTTTCTTATGTCGGCTACCCTTAAATTTTGAGTTATAATAAAAATAAGTTGAAATTTCTGAGATATGGTTAAGATATGTCCACCATAAATTTATTAATTATGTTTATTAAACAAGAAATTTAAAAAATTTGATTAAAATCGGTCTACCCGTTTGGGCGGTACATACGACAAAGGAAATCATCCCAAAAACTACTCTTTTGAAATCAGGAAACCTCAAATTGAATATATCCGGTAAAAAAACAACACAATATAGGTCTCTGACTTATCATTAAACTACTATATATGGTCAATTACAAGTGTAATGCATTGGAGACAAAACATAACTCAATAGAACATATGACGTCATCAGTCCTTTATATTGTGATGCGCAGTAAGTGATGCGCATCTTCTAGTTAATCTTGCACGTTATCCGTCTATTGAATATTTTAAATCTCAAGAACGCCAATTTACGTAATACTTTTCCTGACATAATAATTTAGAAAAAAAACTTTAAAAATAAACTGTATTGAGTGAGGAAGAACGATTCAAGTATTATCGAACTGTGGATCGTCACCAGTGCCACTGCCATCGCAATCAAAGCAAACCATCGTAAGCAGATTACAAACGAGATTCAGATACATAACCACTCACAATAAATACATCCCCTACCAAGCTGATATGATTGGTGACGATATTTGGTTTGTATTTGATTGATTTTGTGAGTCAGAAAATGTGCACTCGCGCATCAGTACAGAATCACACTCTGTCTTGCCGCTTATTGTTTTTATCCAGTAGAGTGAGAGTTTGAAATCGTCGTTTTATGGAACGCTTTTCATTGACTCATAACCACCCCTCCTGCAATTAGTGGAGTTCAGAGTTTTATTGTATTGGCATTGCAATACTCTTGATTTTACGTTTGTATTGTTTTTACACAAATTCAACCCATTTTTTGCTTTAATAGAGTTCAACTCAAGGGGCAGAGCGTGAGATAACAACTTTAAGGGATGAGTGAATAAATAGAATAATTTTTTCCCTTATAAAATATGTACGTATATTTTCCCACAGTCGTGACATTTTCATTTCCTTGATAAGTGTAGCTGCCATAACGAAAAAAAAACAAATTGAAATTTTCAAAAACAACTAAAAAATTTTAATGAAAAGGATACATCCACAACCAGTTAGGATACTACTCCTTTGGCATTTATAAATACAACTAATATAAAATAAATTTATTTATTAGAGGTCAATAAATTCAGAGCAATTATAACTTGTCTTGTGCTGCAAGCAACAGATGACTCATCGCTGAATGGATCTTGTTTCAAAACATTTCGTAATTTTAATTCAAGATTATAAAGACACAGACAAAGTAGAAGCTTTGATGTCTTTGTGTGTGGATAGTTATGTATACAGTATGTAGAGAGAGCTAATGTAAAAACTTCAAATGTTGATTGATTTAATGTTAAAACAAATATTATTTAGATTTTGAATTCCTTTTAATGTTCTTACATTTTTTAACTTTAGCACATAAGATAAACTTTAGGAGATTTTTTTTTTCAGAATTAGAATTGGAAAACAAAATACAGGGTGTTTCATAATTAATTGTACTTTTTTTCCTTTTTTTTCGGAAACAGTACTTTGGCTATGAGCCTATTGTGCTCTCCTTCCTTGTTCACCTTACACTGACCCCAGTGCCTCTGACAAGCTCTACGATCTTGTGCAGGGTGTTCTTGTCAAAATTTATGTCTGGTTGTTAGGATCCAAATATTCTCGTTATTTTGTGCTCCATGACCTCACAATCAAACAAAATGTGGTATGGACACTACAGGAAGACCTTTCAGATGATTAAACCTTGTAAAATTAGCTTATGGAATCACGCTGGGATTAAAAGTGAACTTGGCGTTATATACGTCGGTCCTAACTTACAAAGTAAGCCCACCTGTGATCTCCTTAAGTTTACGAACACTAAAGTTCTGATATCTGGACAACGAGTGTCCGTGTTTGTGGACAGGAAAAGAGTAAAGTTTAAAGCATTAGTTTTTTAATCGTTTATTTAATTGAATCTCCTTTGTTTAACAGATAATGTAAAATTATGAGCATGTAAAATCATAAAATGCATCTCGTCGGTGATTTAATGTTTATTTATTGCATGACAGTATTTCAATACACTCTGACTGCAATAAAAATAAAACTAGTTTGATATTACAAATTAAACGACCATTCAAAATTACATATTTTACATAAAATCATTGTAACCAATAATCAAATACTAAACATGTGATTACTGTATTTATATTAACTTTGTATTGTAACAGTAATCATGTGTTTAGAATTTTATTATTTGTGACAATGGTTTTAAATAATGAGTGTTATTTTGTATGGTCATTAAATTTGTGTTATCAAACAAGCATTATTTTTATTGCAGTCTAATTTTATTATTGACAGTTGCTTAGTTGTGATCATATGTTAATTTTGTATTGCAATATAAAACAAATTATCTGTATGGCGAGTAAGAAATAGTTATTTGTGCAACTAGTGAGCAAAGTGGCACTTTTGAGCCTCGTGCGTTAATTTTATCAAGTTGAAAAAAGACACTTTGTTCACGAATTGCACATTATACTTTGTCTACAGTTGTTATTTTGTGACAAATAAAAAACATACTGCAGCAGTAACACAATTTAATAAAACATTAATTTAATACAATAGTGTTCAAACAAACAATCAATTACAATTCGATCTTCAATAACTGCATTTTTCTTATTTTTCAGATTATTTTTTAAATATGAACTGTCCATATTTTAAAACTCAACTACACCAAAATATAACAGTAGTGCTAAACAACACATCAACACTGAGTAGAAGTTCTCACGTCAAAACTGAGGTTATTTATGAATATTACAAATAACTTATAAAAAAACTTATAGGTGTATTGTTGAGGAAACGGGATTGCCAACTTCAAAACTCGGCAAACGAAAAATACTCTCCGTGTACCATACACTGTCAATCATCTTCATGAATAATTACCTCCTTTTTCAACTTTAAAACGTCGTTTTGTTGTTTATTTATGTTATTTTACATGTAAGAATAAAATCTAACCTACATACGGGACATTTCCTGTATATTATAAATCAATTCAAATAAACTTAACCTAAATTTCGTTTTGTTCTGTTGCCATTCGGAGTGTGCAAAGTAGTGTGCAAAGTGAAACTGTTGAGAAATCAGCTGTTTTGCAAACTAATTTAAATGAACAAAATGCCACTTTGTCAACAACTGTAGACAATAGTTATAGTTATTATCCTGTATTGATTAAACTCACAATAAAACAGTTTCAACTTAATTACAGCACTCCATTGTTTAGCATCAGGATAATGTTACTGGTTATATAATTCATTTTCATAATTTTTTCAATCGGTTTTGTACCAACTTTTCTTCATTTTCTACCCTGCACTCTAAGAGTATTCCAGGGTTGATGGTTTTTATTTTATTTTCTATTTTCCCTTTTTTTTAAATAAAAGATGATGACGAAATGGTTTTCGTCTTTTTTACAACAAAAAAACAACATATTTTTGGAACACATTCTATATAATAGCAATTATTATTTTCCAATTCCTCAACCCGTAACTTTTACCAAATATACAGCTAAACTATCTTCTGTCAAGAAGAAAATCACAAAGAGATATTTTCTAAAATATTCATCAAGAAATTTCCCCTTTTTATCAAGTCATTGAATTCAATTCGATAAATTTAATTTTCCACTGAACATCACAACTGGAGTATCATAAATTGAATTTACCTTTCAATTTGTTTCCACTAAATGATGTCTCTTTTGATGTGAATAGAACATATTACCAAGACTGTCTCAACAAAGGTTTGGAAATAATAATTCCACTGCTTTCTATTATAGGAAGAAACCTAATATCATTGAAGCCTTGACATTCAAGACATTAATATTAGATTCAATATAGAATGTAATAAATGCTATTCATTTTATAATCGTACAATTTTTATTTAAATGAACAGAGAAAACTTTAACATTAATATAATATAATACACTCAGAAATATATTCAACACTAAAAGATTGCATAAACTATCTAAATCACTTAATTAGAAAACCAAGCTACATTACTCGTCATTAAAAATCTCAATTTTTTATTTGTCACTAAAAAAATGAAATAAACCATGGATAACGTACTCAAAACACACTCTTTGACAGAAGTATCCATGTATCAAAACTAAACCTAGGTCACTTGTACCATCAACATTGCTCTGAATTAATCTTATTTTATTAAAATAGAGATTATTATCGGCAGTTAAGAATGACATTTTGTTTTTTTATCCTATTATAACTAAACCGTAATATTTATTTGCTTACAGTTTTACACACGTGAGGCGTTAATCTACATCTCGTACAATAATTTAAACGTAATCGGTGGAACCAATTTTGAGAAATACCATATTTTATAACAACTTTACTGACAACTAACTTACAGCTTGTAGTTTTTTCGTGTGTGTTTTTAAAATTTCAGACTATAAAAACATTGTTTTCCTACAGTTACCTAACAATGTACATGTTCTCTCACTGATTTGAGAAAGCAAAGTGGCCAATTCGCTCATCAGTGAGACAATGTTAACATTGTCTCACTCTAATTAATTTGTCTCACTCCAGATTTGCAACGTGAAGGCACAAAATAGTGAGCTCGTAACATGCAGACAAGGTCGTATGCGCGCGAAATACGTTGGCAGCACTGGCTGTAAATCAGCTGGTCAGCTGTTGTTGTCAGGGATTGTGATAAGTAATTGTGAGAACTGTACATTTAACATTAATGTTACAAACCAAAAGTGACTTTTTTTTAACTGTTTACTTGTGTTATTTGTCGTTCTATAAGTAATTCTTTGGTTAACAATTCTTTTAGGGTGTTTGTGTTCATTTTTAAGGAGATTATTTTTTGTTTTATAATTTTGTTTCTGATTTATTAATGCTACTTTCCACATTAAATGTCATATTAAAAGTTCACTTCTGCGTAAAAATATGTTACGTTTCTTTACCAATTTATTTGTTTTATGGTAACTGTAGGAAAAATATAATGTGCAACTCGAGTGCAAAGTGCAATCCCCTCACTCGAGAAACCATTCCTCACTCGCCTACGGCTCGTGAGTAAGGATTTCTCTCGAGTGAGGCTAATGCTCACTTTGCTCACTAGTTGCACAAATAACTATTTATATTTTATTTAAACTTGTTTTTGTTTTCTAAATAACTTTAACAATTTTATATGCTTGTAATGGTTTATTTAGAAATAACAACGATGTATAATCAATTCAACGATTTCTTCTAGGATCTCTAGATGGACCCTTATCATTTCACGAAGACAAAATATTAAATCCTATATATTCTAAACTTTGTGGTTATATTGTTTGTTTTGTCCTACATACAGGAAAAATATAGCACTGAACAAAAGATGACATTGGAGACAATAACTGTCGAGTTGAAATTGTTTTTGTAAATATTATGTGTTGGGTATCGAACAAAACTAAAAGTTATTCTGATTACGAATATGTATGTTTCAATGACGATATATTTAATATGTTGGTGCTAGACCAATTTAAATGATTAGATATAATATCCTTCACGCCTTTACGTTGACCTGCATATCTGAAGACAAATTATTTGGACATTTAATTGCAGTGCGAAATTATACGAGTGTAGTATAGATTTTTTATGACGAATACAACTTAATTTAATTATATTAAATGTTAATTAAGAAATTAATATTAGCTTGACTTATGAGAAAAATTATACAGTATAACAAACACACAGAACACAATTCTTCACAAAAAAATACGCCTAAGTATCAGACGCGTTTCAACGACAAGGTCGTCCTCTTCAGTGATACACGAGCTACACCAATCAAGCTGTACCAATCAAACTATAACTTATAGCTTAATTGGTGTAGCTCGTGTATCACTGAAGAGGACGACCTTGTCGTTGAAACGCGTCTGATACTTAGGCTTATTTTTTGTGAAGAATTGTGTTCTGTGTGTTTGTTATACTGTTTAATTTAACTACACTATGGGAAATGTTTAGAGTGTAAGTTTAAAAACAGTTTTTGTGATGTGTGAGACAAACTATTCAATAGAAAATAAATAAATTGTTTGTAATTTCATTGATTTCCTTTTATTAGGGGCCGTAGGTAAAACCTAAGATAATTATAATTTCATGTGTGTGTGTCTAATTGTCTAGAGATACATTTAAAAATGCCACTTAAAAGACATCGACTTTATACAAAGTCTATTTGTAAGTCTAAGTCTTGTGGTTATAGCACACGATTGAACCTTTTATTTACCTAACTTTCATCACTTACTATGGTAACTTTCATCATTTACTACGGTAACTTTCATCATTTACTATAGTAACTTTCATCATTTACTACGGTAACTTTCATCTTTTACTACGGTAACCTTCATCACTTACTATGGTAACTTTCATCACTTACTATGGTAACTTTCATCATTTACTACGGTAACTTTCATCATTTACTTCGGTAACTTTCATCACTTACTACGGTAACTTTCATCACTAACTACGGTATCTTTCATCACTTACTATGGTAACTTTCATCATTTACTACGGTAACTATCATCATTTACTACGGTAACTTTCATCATTTATTACGGTAACTTTCATCACTTACTATGGTAACTTTCATCATTTACTACGGTAACTTTCATAATTTATTATGATAACTTTCATCACTTACTATGGTGACTTTCATCATTTACTACGGTGACTTTCATCATTTACTACGGTAACTTTAATAATTTTCTAAGGTAACTTTCATCACTTACTATGGTAACTTTCATACCTTACTAAGGTAACTTTCATCACTTACTATTGTAACTTTCATCATTTACTATGGTACCTTTCATCGTTTACTAAGGAAACTTTATCATTTACTATTGTGATTTTCATCACTTTCTATGTTGATTTTTATCATTTACTACTGTAACTTTCATAATTTACTATCATAAGTTTCATCACTTACTATGGTAACTTTCATCACATACTATGGTGATTTTTATCATTTACTACGGTAACTTTCATCATTTACTATCATAAGTTTCATCATTTACTATTGTGACTTTCATCACTTACTATGGTGACTTTCATCATTTACTACGGCAACTTTCATAATTTACTACGGCAACTTTCATCATTTACTATGGTACCTTTCATCGATTACTAAGGGAACTTTTATCATTTACTATTGTGACTTTCATCACTTACTATGGTAACTTTAATCACACACTGTGGTGTTTCATCACTTACTATGGTAACTTTCATCACTTACTATGGTAACTTTCATCATTTACTATGGTACCTTTCATCATTTACTATAGTCACTTTCATCACTTACTATGGTGATTTTCATCACTTTTACTATAGTGACTTAAATCACTTACTATGGTAACTTTCATCACTTACTATGGTAACTTTCATCACTTACTATGGTAACTTTCATCATTTACTATGGTACCTTTCATCATTTACTATAGTCACTTTCATCACTTACTATGGTGATTTTCATCACTTTTACTATAGTGACTTAAATCACTTACTATGGTAACTTTCATCACTTACTATGGTAACTTTCATCATTTACTATGGTACCTTTCATCATTTACTATAGTCACTTTCATCACTTACTATGGTGATTTTCATCACTTTTACTATAGTGACTTAAATCACTTACTATGGTAAATGATGAAATTATAAGTATAATTAAATTATAATTATTCCATACTGTTCCACGTTAGGGTTGTACAGTATGGAACAAACAACTGTCAGGCATTATTCCCAAATTCACTGTTTTTTACACCTCAACACTAATCTTTATAGACTGTTATTGTAAGAATCTAAAAACAACACTCTATTTCGTGATAACAAAAAAGTAGCTTTTATTAGTAAATTCGGGGCAGATATATTTCCCACTGCAATAACTTCCCCCCTTAATTTACAAACTCTTTCAACGCGGTGGCTTTGTTTCTTTATGCATATAAATCTTGCCATTATGGAGACGCGAGCCAGTCTACGCATATAAACAGCTTATTTAACTCCAGACATAACCGGCTGACTAGACCATTAAATCAGCTGATTTAACTAACAAATAGTGTCAAAACAGCTGATTTATAGTCATAAAACGTTGTTCATAAATATAGCCAAACGAAAATCGTACACACTCATGTAGTATAATGAAAGATACGTTATGGATGAGTCCAAAATATTGGTGCAGATTTTCGTGCGTAAAATATTCATTTCCTAAGAAAAATATTACAATATCATGGTTTTATCGTTATTTGATAATGATAGATTGTTCATATCATATTGATATTTTTTAATGTAACGTCTGCCATCATTTGCGTATAATAATCCACGACGTTTCGAGAATTTAAATCAACCTACTTTATCAAGTGATAAAAATTGAAAATGAAAATTGTGAAAATTGCCGTCACATCCACCTATTTTATGTCAAGAATATTTGACGTATTTTGTAAAATATTCACCAAAAGATTCTCATTCTATTTAATTCGATTTTTTTTCCCTTTGAACATCACATTTGGAATATTGCGTAAATTAAATTTTTCAATTTGTTTCCATTAATTGTCTCTTTTGATGTGAACAGAACATATTGTATTATTTTTCATATTGTACAAAAATGTTAACATAATCGGTAGAGCAATTTTGAGATATTAGTTATTATAATTATGTAACAACCCCTTAATGATTTAAAAATAATTAACTGATAAAATCACAACCGATTATTTTTAAGGTGGAATTTTGAAGTGACCTTATGAATATTAAAAAATAATTAACAATTGTGACCAGTTTAGTTTCCAATATTTTGGAATACAGGGGAATAAAAAAACTTTTTTTAAATGACAGCTATTAATGATGGGAGTCGAAGTTTATTTATTTATTTTCGCGAATTATTCTAGAAATGTTTTATTTCTTAATTGAGATTTTCTTCGCGGATTTGGCTAATTAATGTTCACATCTCTGTGAGATTTCAACGAAATCTTGAATTTTACCGATAGTTAAGAAACAGGAGTTTCTGAAGAGATGACGATCATTGCATTTTATTTAGGTCCTTAAAAGCTACATTTGAGAAAAGTGCGGTCAAAATCGTTATACCAGTTTTTGAGAATTTTTATTTTTTTAATTTTTGTTATGGCCGCTACAACCCACCTTTAATTTATCAAGAATATGAAAAGATAAATCCCCAATATATGGGGAAAATATACGCACATATTTTAAAAGGATAAAAATATTTTTAATCTCTCTTATTCAGGCATCATTCAAAGTTGTCAAGCTTATACCCCTTCAGTTGAAATCTATTTGGGCAGAAAAATTCGTCGAATTTTTGTTCAAACAATACAATCGTCAAGAGCTTTTCAATACCAATACAATAAAACTGCCAAATCCACTAATTGCAGGAAGGGTGGTTATAGGTTCAATGAAAGGCGTTTCATAAAAGGACAATTCTAAACCCCCATTCTCTACTGGATAAAAACAATAAGCCACAAGACACGAGTGTGTTTCAATAGTTACAGATACTTGTGTACAAACATTTTTCACTCGCATTCACAAAAATAAATGAAATCTATTCGGAAGCAAGAATGTCTGTTAGGTAGTTGTGAATATTTAACTGGGTTTTTCATAAAATAATGGTGCGGTTTTATAACTAGAAAACTAGAAAAGTTACAACAAAACCATTTATTTTTTGAAATCCTGACGTTAAAAAGATAAACTAACAATTGAATTACCTTATATAGTTTCAGCCAGGTGACTTCTTTTTTAAACACTAACGCGTTTCAAAGCATCTGCTCCATCTTCAGAGTTATTTTCACTCAGTTGAGATCGTTAACACATTAAAATAAAATATAAAAACACACGGACATATATATATATATATATATATATATATATATATATATATATTAATTTATACATAGCTTATCGTATCGCGACACTTGGGATGCGCATCATATCTATGTCCTAGGACAACTAACGTCTCGTATTTACTCTACGAGACGTAATACATATTAAATAACAAAGAAAAATATGTATATATTTTTGATACACTCTGTGTATATTATAACACGATCATTATTATGGGAGTACTCAGCCTATTTCACCAAATAAACATAAAGTTAAACTATTTGCTATCAAGAAGGAGATCACGTAGAGATATTTTATAAAATATTCATCAAAAAATTCCCCTTTTATCAAGTCATTGTATTCAATTCCATAAATTTAATTTTCCACTCAACATCACGTCTTGAATATCTCATAAATTGAATTTATTTTTTCAATTTGTTTCCACTAAATGATGTCTCTTTTGATGTGAATAGAACATATTACCGAGTCTGTCCCAACAAAGGTTTGGAAATAATGATTCCAGTGCCTTCTATTATACGACGAAACCTAATATCATTGAAGCTGTGGTATTCAAGCCATTACTGTATTACATTCAATATATAACTTAATAAATGTTTTCATAATATATTCTTGTATAAAACAAAATGACTCTTAATTACAGCGGTCAAGGTTAATTTTGGTTTTTGGTCAATAATTTTTAACTGTAATATATTTTATGCGCGATTTTGCACACAGAAATGGATTAATAATCTTGATATTGAAGTAAAATTTGAAAAAAAATCGGTAGAGCTGTTGTTGAGAAATGACGTCATTTGTAACAGCCTCGTTAGCAAAGTTTTATTATTTGAACAGTAACTCTAAATAACATTTTTTTATAGATGGATACCAATTTTTTTTTCATTATGTCCTTAGCGGCTCGGCTAAGAATCGAGTTTTAATTTTTCATAGAAACATTTTTTTAATGTTTAAATATATTTTTGAACGAATGTAAATAGATTTAATTCCTTTAAATAGTTTAAATTTTGAGAAAAAAAGAATTGACAAACACCCAATTTGTTTTTATAATACATCTTTACAAAATAAAACACGCGGGGGGGGGAGGAGTTTGAGCACATTATTTCAAGCCAACCACCGCTTATTCATAGTGGGCCCTCCCACTGCAATACATAAGAACTTCGATATTAGGTGTGTTATTAACCCACAAACCTCGGCACCAACTTTTGATTAGGAGATTGCTGTTTTAACCTTGCAACCACAAAGTTTCTTATAATACTCAGTCTTTTAACATTATTTGAGCTTAATTTTGTATTTTTTTTCCTGCATATAGTTACTACCAAAAATTACAGTTTTCGAAAAAATTGAAAAAAAAAATATGTCGAGAGATGTGGACAAAAACTTGTGTACATACTAAATTTTATTAAAATCTATCCTCAGGCTTTGATTGTAGCGCGTTGTTCAGTTGACGTCTTTATCTCTAAGGACCTCTAAGCTGATATTTTCGGTAAAAACTCGACACGCATTTTTAACCTATTACAAAACTTGCTCTATACTATGTCTATGTAGTAAAGTTAAAATAAACTATGAATTCTTTTTTTTTTTACCGAACCAGAAATCTTCATTTATACATGATATTTATGAGAATCTAAAAACATTGTTTTTATAGAGATTACAATAAATGCAACGTTTCCGTTTACCATTTGTACGCCATTTTGTTTTATGTTCCCTTTTACCAGGGTATAAAAAAGTAAAACGTTCATTGGAATATTTTCAAAATGGCGTCCTTTTAATAAATTTTAACGTTAAATACCTCTAAAACAAGTTACAAAGAAAAAAATAGTTATTTGTGCAACTAGTGAGCAAAGTGGCACTTTTTTAAACTCGGCAAGCCTCGTGCGTCAATTTTATCGAGTTTAAAAAAGACACTTTGCTCACGAATTGCACATTATACTTTGTCTACAGTTGTTATTTTGTGACAAATAAAAAACATACTTCAGCAGTAACACAATATGGCGGGGTATTTGACAGGTTTTTATCCTCTGTACTGTCCATATTTTAAAACTAACTACACTAAATATAGCAGTAGTGCTAAACAACACATCAACACTGAGTAGAAGTTCTCACGTCAAAACTGATGTTATTTATGAATATTACAAAATAACTTAGGTGTATTGTTGAGGAAACGGGATTGCCAACTTCAAAACTCGGCAAACAAAAAATACTCTCCGTGTACATACACTGTCAATCATCTTCATAAATAATTACTTCCTTTTTCAACTTTAAAACGTTGTTTTGTTGTTTATTTGTGTTATTTTACATGTAAGAATTAATCTAACCTACATACGGGACATTTCCTGTATATTATAAATCAATTCAAATAAACTTAACCTAAATTTCGTTTAGTTCGATTGCCATTCGGAGTGAGCAAAGTAGTGGGCAAAGTGAAACTGTTGAGAAATCAGCTGTTTTGCAAACTAATTTAAATGAACAAAATGCCACTTTGTCAACAACTGTAGACAATAGTTATTTGTGCAACTAGTGAGCAAAGTGGCACTTTTTTAAACGAGAGAAAAATGTTGACGCACGAGGCTTGCCGAGTGCATCAATTTGATCGAGTTTAAAAAAGACACTTTGCTTACGAATTGCACATTATACTTTGTCTACAGTTGTTATTTTGTGACAAATAATAACATAACCTACAAATAAAATATGTGCTCCAATGAGTAGAAGTTCTCACGTCAAAACTGAGGTTAATTATGAATATTACAAATAACTTAGGTGTATTGTTGAGGAAACGGGATTGCCAACTTCAAAACTCGGCAAACAAAAAATACTCTCCGTGTACCATACACTGTCAATCACATTCATGAATAATTACTTCCTTTTTCAACTTTAAAACGTTGTTTTGTTGCTTATTTATGTTATTTTACATGTAAGAATTAATCTAACCTAGATACGGGACATTTCCTGTATATTATAAATCAATTCAAATAAACTTAACCTAAATGTTCGGTTGCCATTCGGAGTGAGCAAAGTAGTGGGCAAAGTGAAACTGTTGAGAAATCAGCTGTTTTGCAAACTAATTTAAATGAACAAAATGCCACTTTGTCAACAACTGTAGACAATAGTTCATTTTATTAATGTCAAGTCAATTCGTTTTTAAATTTTTTCTCTACGTTAAAGGAAAACCGAATTATCGACAAAGAACTAAAAAAATTATATCTTGCTAGTTGTCTACTACAACATCAACAATTATTGATTTACAACCAAAATAACTGAATTATAACTAGCTTAATAATAATAATAAATTTTACTATCAGAAGAGTTTCGAATATTAAAATTTGAATTTTAACCTTTTCAAAATAGCGCCTGTTTTAAAAACTTTAAAATTAAAATACTTAAAAACGGTTATGGCTACATAAAAAATGTGTATACCAAATTTGAACTCAATATCTTACCTATGTAAAAAACAAAATGGCGGATAAATGAGAAACGAAACTTTTCGAACCTACGTTTATTGAAAGTTTTATATTATTTTTACCTAAGGAACAATTCTACAAAGCGGTTCCAGAATTCCGGGACAGTCTGTATATATGAAATGAGCATTATTTTGAAAGTATTCAACCCTTAAGATTTAATAAATATACAAAGAACAAAACTATTTGCTACCAAGAAGGAGATCACGTAGAGATATTTTATAAAATATTCATCAAAAGATTCCCCTTTTATCAAGTCATTGTATTCAATTCGATAAATTTAATTTTCCACTGAACATCACGTCTTGAATATCATAAATTGAATTTACCTTTCAATTTGTTTCCACTAAATGATGTCTCTTTTGATGTGAATAGAACATATTACCAAGACTGTCTCAACAAAGGTTTGGAAATAATAATTTCACTGCTTTCTATTAAAGGAAGAAACCTAATATCATTGAAGCCTTGACATTCAAGACATTAATATTAGATTCAATATAGAACTTAATAAATGCTATTCATTTTATAATCGTACAGTTTTTATTCATACGAACAAGAGAAAACGTTACCATTTATATATAATACACTCTGAAATATAGAGAAGTTCACGACGATAAAAGATTGCACAAACTTTCTTATTTACCCATTTTCAAAATAAAACCGTATTATTTATCACTAAAAATGTGAGTTCTGTAAAGAAGGGAAAATAAACCATGGACCCCCCGTCTTTGAAAATATATTTTTATTGGACAAAATCTTGTTTCACTTAAGCCTTTTGCGTAAATTATAACTAAAATCTACCTAAAGTAAAATCGAATAAACATGCTTTTCATCACCATCGTTATAATCGGTTTTGAAAAATTGTAATTTTTCTTATGGTTCTTACACCACACCTTCGAGTTATCGAGGAATTGAAATTATGTCCAGAGATATGGGCAAAATATTCCCATGTACTTAATAAGTATATACAGACATTAAAATATTTTATACCTATTTAGGCACGCTATATTTAAAGTTGTCATCATCTACCGCCTTAACCATAGAGTTGAAGTCATTTTAAGCAGAAAAATCCGTTGAATTTGTGTGAAAGAAATCCACCCTTAGAATCGAGCGAATTCAACCAAATAGTAAAATCCAGTAATTGCAGGAAGGGTGGTTAATGGTTCAAAGAAAGAAGTTTGCTAATATGACAATTTCCCGCCGGTCCTGGAGTATTTTTGTAAATAATCCTGAACTGTTGTAGTTTTTTTTATTGCAATTTTGTTTGGAAATTTGCGTCGTTGATCTCCACAATTCTGTGAAATTTAAACGAATTCAGCGCAGCCGATTTTGAAAAATTACGTTTTTTATAACAGCTTCATGGATTTTTGTTTTTATTTTTACCGGTAATTAAAAAGCTGTACAGTATAACAAACATACAGAACACAATTCTCATAAAAAAAAATTGTGGTTGGGGTTTGGTTGGTGTAGCTGGTGTATCACTGAAGAGGACGACCTTGTCGTTGAAACTTGAGGTGAAAATTGTGTTCTGTGTGTTTGTTATACTGTATAGTTTTTCTCATAAGTCAAGCTCAACATATAATATAAACCTGTAATTTCTATCGATTACTACATATCGTTTGGGACCTTAGAAGCTTTATTTACTCATTTAAAAAAAATACTTGTGCTGTTGTTTAGAAAACTGTAATTATTACATACGGCGATACCGAACCTTCCAGTTATCAAGAAAATGAACTCCAACCCCTTCATATGGAAATTACGCGCAGAAGGCCCATTTTTAAACCGGACTGCTACTCGGAACGTTATCCGTGTTTATGATACACCCATCTTAGTGTCGAATTTTGAGTTGAAATCAAAGTTAAATTTCTCGTAACTGAGTGATCAGCTGATTAGTCAGGGCAAAAAACGGGATTTAATCTGATCCAGAGTGAAACTGCACGAAATGACTTGTGTCATAGCTCATTTTATTCGTTAGAGTGTATAGATGTAAACAGTTTTTTTTTCCGGAAAATTAATAATTTGTTTATTTATTAAATATAAACAATAAGAATGATGTCCGATTAAACGTAATATGAAATAAGAGACGGGGTTCATAAATCGATATAATTTTTTTGATTTCAATGTTATTTTTTATGTATTTGTGGTCGCTCTTTCTGATTATGATGTCACTTTGTATTGTTTTTGTTATTGTCTATCAGATCGGCACAGTGTTGACATCAGCATCGGAACAAGCGACCCAAAGACCATAAAAAAATCACATCAATTTATGGAAAAATAGCATCATTTCATATAATGTTAATCTGTCACCATTTTCACCTTGTAATAGTTTTGCCGGTGGCGCCCTCTACGATTCGCACAATTTTGTTATCAGTATTGGAACGAGCGAACCAGAGAACTTAAAAAATGGCATTGAAATCGAAGAATGACATGAATTGACCAAAATAATTCCTTATTTCATTTAATTTTAATTTGTCTTTACCTGCATCTTTTTTTTTTTTTACCTGTGGCGCCTTCTAGGATGCGCACTTTTTTGACATCATAATCAGAAAGAGCGACCCCAAATACATAAAAAATAACATTGAAATCAAAAAATTATATCGATTTATGAACCCCGTCTCTTATTTCATATTGCGTTTAATCGGACATCATTCTTATTGTTTATATTTAATAAATAAACAAATTATTAAGTTTCCAGGGGAAATAACTGTTTACATCTTTGATCTAGACAATCTAACGAATAAAATGAGCTATGACACAAGTCATTTCGTTTAGTTTCACTCTGGAGCAGAATAAATCCCGTTTTTTTGCCCTCACTAGATTGTGGTTCAGAGATCCTCTATTTTTCTAGCCACTCGTTCATGAAACGAAGGGTCCCGTAAGGTTTCGAGCTCTCCGACTAGAGTAGTGAAGTCTCGAGATCATTTATATCTTGAGACGTCATAGTGAGATAAGAGTCAGGAATAAGAAACTAACATATATTATCCTGCTTGGAGTCAGGTTGAGGTATTGTGTTCAAAATGTAGAATGGGAGTTGTTTTACAAATAAATTGAGGAAAATGGACGATTGACAGATGTTTTTCAGTGTGATTTTCAGAATGGAACGCTAAATTAAGACTCTTCGATATTGTGGTTAGAAATTTAGGCGCTTGCCGGCACAGCTATATTGCACGAACAATAGATTTTTATTTTAGTTAAATAATGACCAAGTAGAGAAATTTAGAAAAAAAAAAAGTTTTTTTTTTATTTAATAAAACTCGTTAGCCTCTTAGCTATTGATTCATTGACAAATATTTGACATCAACGTTTCCTCTTTTGTCATTTCAAACGGTAAATTTATTCAAATTAAACCCTTGTCTTGTTTAAATATTGTCCTTGGAAATTTGCCAATTAAAAATGTCACTCCCTAAATAAGTTCTTGTATCACATGTTTTTGATGATCCAATATTCAAATGAGACTTCCCCTAAAGAACGAATGATGTGTATACGGACTTAAGTGTAATAACAATTAAATTAGAGTAATAAGTCTAAAAGTTTTAGAGCTTTGAGCTTTACAGCCCATCAACGCAGCTCTTGTAATTGGACAACTGATTGGAGGGAGTCATTTTACAAAAGTATAAAGAAGACATCAAGTTTCGTAATTAGCGTTTGGATGATTTGTTAGTTTTTTATATTTTTGTGTTTTCCTATGATGTACTTCCCTGGGATGTTATATAATCCTTCATTACGCCAGAGGAATATTTACCTTGTGGCATGCAACATAACGTATAAAGGACAGGTTTCATCTGAGCTGTGGAGTTTGGGTGCGCAGTGGGTCTAAGCAGCAGTAAGGTGGTGGGGGAAGCGGTCGCCTCAGTCTGTGTCGGGTGTTGGTACTAACAACGATGTCTGCAAGACGGCTGGAATGTGGACAGTAGCCGGCGCCGACTGTTTCCCCTACAATGCCTCTGTTTCCCCCACGCGGCCTCGAACTACAAACTTTACCTCCTCCAACGCGCTGGTCACAGCTCAGATGAAACCTCTCCATTTGTACAATGTTACTCTTCTGAATGCGACTCACTATGTTTACTTGATGTTATGTGACATTACGTAACATTGTTCCTCCATGACACATAATGTTTACTCAAAGGCATGCGTCATAATGTACAGTGTTCATTTTATGGAATGTGACAAGACGATCAATGTCCACTCTGAAGCATGTGTCATAATGCATGATGTTCCCTCTGTGTTATGTGATTATGACGCACAATTTTTACTCTGTGACATCATATTACTTGATACAAATTGTCCATTCTGTGGCACATGACATGACCCACAATGTGTACTTTGTGGAATGCGATATTGTACAAAATATTCACTCTGTGGTTTGTGACGTGAAACACTATTTCACTCTGTAAGCATGCAACATGACGCATGATGTTCACACTGTGGCATGTGACGTGATACAAAATGTTTACTCAGAAACATGTTAATTGACACAAAATGTTCCCTCTGTGTCATGGGCATAACACAAAATGTTCCCTCTGTGTCATGTGACTAGACACACAATTTTCACTCTATGACATGTGTCATGACTCATAATGTTGAAGATCTAACCTAAGACTATGTGAAAAAGGTGTAGATCCAGTTAGGTCCCTCGGGATTGACAAGCACGTACTCACTATAGTGAGCACCTGAAGGTACATTACAAAGATAACATTAATTGTTAAACGGTGCAAAACATATTGTACACACTTTCTTGAACATCCACCCTAAAAACCAATTAATAACGTATGTGAGGCTTCTTTTTAGTTTTTCAAAATTGGTCTGCGTACAAAAAGGTAGGGTTTTAATAAACGTTTATAATCAAGAGTAGCCCAATTTTTGTTTTAAACCGTCTAGATTTTTACCTGTCACATTCTATATAACTTGGATGATTTTTCTCAAAAAATTTCAAATACAGTACAGATTTTGATGAAACCCAAAACGTACTTTAAATTTTTAAAAGAGTAATTCCATAGATAAAATATTACTAAATGTAAAAGTTTTAAAAACTAAAATATTACATCTTCATCGAAATATATAATAGAACTCGCATGTTGACCGAGTGTAAAGAGGATCACACTAATGTTAACCATCATGGTACCTACCCAGCCACATCATACAATATAAGCAGAGCCTATAAATGTAATGCCTAAAAGTAGGTTTGTTATACCTTGTCCTTAAAGTTAAATTGTATTGGTAGATCAAGTGGTAGGTTAGGTTTGTTTAAAACAGTTGTTACAAAAGTTTTCTGAACCTTGTAATTGTGTATATCACTATTTTCTTTACGTATTATCTCTCTTACGGTCCTATCTTAGTTTGGTGACTGCTACCCTGTTTACGCATAGACTACGACGACGACATGTTGGTAACCCAAGTCTATGGCACGTGAAGATTAGCCAAAATGGAGGTCGACATTTCGGTTCAGTAACATTTCGTCCCGCTCAGTTTTACAAATGATTAAACTAACTAATTACATCATCTCGTCCCGACGAAAGTTTGACAAGCGATGAGGAATAAATTTAAAAGTATTTTATCTAGTTTTAACAAATTCGATAAAAACATTTTCATACGAGAAGTGTTATTACTATTAACATATTTTTTAAATATGTAAAAACAATTATTTTTTATAGTATATTATAACCTTGTCTAACCTAACCTAACCTAACCTAACCTAACCTAACGTATGTGCCAGGACGAGATGTTACTAGTGGCCAAGTAGAGAGTTCATCCCCAACCCCACGCTCGTGGAATCGGGACGAGATGTTACCGTGGACAAAATGTTATGACACCGTCATTTCTTGCAATTATCAAATTTACCCTATGCTTGGTATATTGGGACGGATTAATATGGGTTTTGTTTACTGACATTGATTTCATGTATCAATATTGCCTACCCAGCCCCTGAATTATCAGTAACTCTTACATTTACACTCCTCTCTCGATTAAATAACGAACAATAAATACCCAATTAAAACCTTCTCAAATATATCTATTTCATTGTCTCATTATGTTACATTCATCCATATTTATGTTAAAAAATACTACAAACTATTAAACAATAATTTAAAAAGGAAAGTATAAGTTTTCAAATCGTGCACTACTTTGTATAATTTAATAGTTAGAAAAGAAAAATTTTTTCATATTTTACAATTTTCTTCTTTGTTGTTTAAAAGACGAAAACTTCTCGGTCATAAGCTCCTTATGGATACGTACACAAACTAGTTTATAATTAACAACACTCTTAAAACAAAAATACTAATTTGAAGGAAGAGAACATTTCCAATTTGAAGATCTAGTTTGTTTTGACGTTACAGATTAATAAAGCTAAGAAAAAAGTAAAAGAGAGTAGAAAGGGTAAAGGAGCAGGGAATTTTAAAAGACACTAAAATATCAAAATTAAAACAAAATGGAAGGAAACAATAATAACAAAGTATAGTCTAAATAAAAAAGGCGAACAAAATTTTTAGATGTATCTTTCAACCAACATCTTACTGTTCTTAATTTATCAAACACATTCTCTCTCTCTCTCTCTCTCTCTCTCTCTCTCTCTCTCTCTCTCTCTCTCTCTCTCTCTCTCTCTCTCTCTCTCTCTCTCTCTCTTCACTCTCTTTATTTGTCTGCCTACGTCTTACTCTTTCTTTCTCTGTCCCGCTTTTTCTCTGACCATATCTTTCCCTACCTCCGTCTCAACACTGCTCTTCTCTGTCCCAATCTCTCTCTCTCTCTCTCTCTCTCTCTCTCTCTCTCTCTCTCTCTCTCTCTCTCTCTCTCTCTCTCTCTCTCTCTCTCTGTCTGTCTGTCTGTCTGTCTGTCTGTCTGTCTGTCTGTCTGTCTGTATGTATGTTTCTCTGTCTCTATCCCTTTTTCTCTGTTTCTGTATTCCTCTGTCTTTCTTTATCTCAAATTCTCACTGTCTCTGTCTCTATTTCACTCTCTCCACTTCTTTCTGTATCTTTCTTTCTCACCTAATCACTCTGCATCTCTCCCCCCCCCTCTCTCTCTCTCTCTCTCTCTCTCTCTCTCTCTCTGTTTCTCTCTCTCTCGCTCTCTCTATCTGTCCGTATGTCTCTCTGTCTCTATCCCTTTTTCTCTGTTTCTGTATTCCTCTGTCTTTCTTTATCTCAAATTCTCACTGTCTCTGTCTCTATTTCACTCCCTCTCCACCTCATTCTGTATCTTTCTTTCTCACCTAATCACTCTCCATCTCTCCCTCCCTCCCTCTCTCTCTCTCTCACACACATACAGTGTTATATCACTAAATAACGTGTCCAACTATGTCTTCCATACTGACTTCAACTAATCAATGCTTTTGACCATCCAAACTAAAATGACTTGTCATACTTCCCATAATAAGATCGATCGGTGGTGAGTATTCACCGGAGTGTGATGACCATTACATTAGAGCAATGAGCTTCAAAGTTTTATAGCTTTGAGCTTTACAGCCCATCAACACTGCTCTTGTAATTGGACAGCTGATTGAAGCAAGGGAGTTATTTTAAAGAAGACATCAGGTTATTTAGCTTTCAGGTGATTTGTTAGGACTATAATTTGTGTGTACCTAGGATATACTTATTATTATTCGGTAAAGCTATTATTTAATAACCTTTAATGACTATATGTATGTTATTATGGTACATATCCAGCCCAGTTATGAAAAAAAACAATACTTTTCACAGTTCCCTAAACATTGTATTACATAGGGCGTTTCAGACATCCCCGTGGAGAGATGAGACCAAGTCACATTGTTATACTGGATTGATTACAAAGATACACGCCCAAACTACTACAGCACCGGACTTGAGACTTTGTAACCCTGGAAGTCCAGTCTACGATCTAGAGGATCCACGTTATCAGTTTGGTTTATTCCAAACATTATATTGTCGTGATAAATTACCGAGGTTTGTGACATTCTGGATTATTCCCTGTAAACCGTTCAACAACTTTTATCTCCGGTTGTAGAAAATTCCAAGTTCTACAGTGTGTTTGTACACCGTCCTAAAATGTCGTTAGATTTAGGCTTTATTGTAAATGTACCTTATCTCTACACCAATTATTTGTTACACA
Organism: Aphrophora alni; assembly: GCA_963513935.1. Lineage (NCBI taxonomy): Eukaryota > Metazoa > Arthropoda > Insecta > Hemiptera > Aphrophoridae > Aphrophora > Aphrophora alni. The sequence continues at coordinate 31,211,023 of OY740779.1, read as the reverse complement.
AATAGAAGAAGAAGAAGTAGAAGAAGAAGAAGAAGAAGAAGAAGAAGAAGAAGAAGAAGAACAACAACAACAACAACAACAAGAAGATGAAGAAGAAGAAGAAAAAGAAGAACAAGAAGAAGAACAAGAAGAAGAAGAAGAACAAGAAGAAGACAAGAACAAGAAGAAGAACAAGAACAAAAAGAAGAACAAGAACAAGAAGAAGAACAAGAACAAGAACAAGAAAGAGAAGAAGAAGAAGAAGAACAAGAAGAAGAACAAGAACAAAAAGAAGAACAAGAACAAGAAGAAGAAGAAGAAGAAGAAGAAGAAGAAGAAGAAGATTGGTGAAAACTCGCTATTCCCATAACTATTAATAGAAATTTGTAAATTAAAGAAAAGTATAAGTTTTGGTATATTTAATAAAACTACCTTTTATCACACTTTGACAAATATTTGATACTAACTTTCCCGCTTGTCAAATTTCTACTGGGAAATATAACTCCTGAATTTAAACCCTCTCTTGTTTAAAAAAAAATGTCCCTCGAAATTTGCACCCAATTAAAACTTTCTCTTCCCAAATTACCTCATCCGTCGGATGGTTTTCAGTATCTATATTAAAATTACTCTTTCAACTTTTTCCTTAATAAGAGCTACTGGTGCGTATGTACTTGCGTGTAATAACCATTAAATTAGAGCTATAAGCTTTAACGTTTTAGAGCTTTGAGTTTTACAGGCCATCAAGACAGTTCTTCTAATTGGACAGCTGATTGGAGGGAGGTAGTCAATTTACAAAAAGAAGACCTCAGGTTACGTAATTAGTCTCTCGGATGCTTTGTCAGTCTTGTAAACGTTTATTGTAACAAAGGAAACTTTGTACGACATAGCTTCCTTCATGACGTAGTGGGCTATAAATGTGATTAGACGATTATGTTGTGTTTTTAATCTGAGTGTAAAATATGTGCTGTTGCATAAACTTTTTTACACATGCCCATTCCGAAAATCAAATGATATTAATTAAAACTAATTGTTACCAAAATTGATCAGTTGGATTGTTGTTAAGCACAAAATGAAAATGAATCATCAACGCATTTTTTGTAAATATTTAAACAGGGTCTAAAGTTGCTTAGTTTGTGAAATAAACGCGTCATCAATTTATATTGTATTTGATTGAAAAAATTAACTTTCAATGACGGTGGGCAAGGTTAATTTTTGTTGTTCCTATTGGTTTGGGTCGATATATTTTACTAAAATTTCAACGAAATTGGTAGAAGCTTTTAAATATCTCGGAACTTGCGTTTTTGGAAAAGTACTTTTGGCAATATGTTTTGTTTGGGTCCTTAGAGGCTACACTACTTGTTCATAATTTGATCGAAATCAATTGATCAGATTTTGAGAAATTATTCACTTTAGGAGCTCACTTAGTGAACCAGTACGAATATTTTCAGGATATATTTGTTTTGTGGTCCCATGAGGCCAAAAACTAGTTTTTTTGATGATATCTTTTTTCTGTCTGCCTGTAGTCTCTTTCCCTATCATCTGTCTCTCTTTCGTCTGTCTGGTTGTCGTCTGTCTCTCTTACGTCTATCTGCCTGTCGTCTCTTTGACTGTCGTCTGTTTGTATTTCTCATCTGTCTGTCTGGTTGTCGACTGTCTCTCTTACGTCTATCTGCCTGTCGTCTGTTTCTATCTCTCATCTGTCTGTCTGCCTGCCGTCTGTCTCTCTTACGTCTATCTGCCTGTCGTCTGTCTGGCTGCCGTCTGTCTCTCTTACGTCTATCTGCCTGTCGTCTCTTTGACTGTCGTCTGTTTCTATCTCTCATCTGTCTGTCTGCCTGCCGTCTGTCTCTCTTACGTCTATCTGCCTGTCGTCTCTTTGACTGTCGTCTGTTTCTATCTCTCATCTGTCTGTCTGAATGCCGTCTGTCTCTCTTACGTCTATCTGCCTGTCGTCTCTTTGACGGTCGTCTGTTTCTATCTCTCATCTGTCTGTCTGGTTGTCGTCTGTCTCTCTTACGTCTATCTGCCTGTCGTCTCTTCGACTGTCGTCTGTTTGTATTTCTCATCTGTCTGTCTGGTTGTCGTCTGTCTCTCTTACGTCTATCTGCCTGTCGTCTGTTTCTATCTCTCATCTGTCTGTCTGCCAGTCATCTGTCTGCCTGTCGTCTGTCTCTCTTACGTCTATCTGCCTGTCTTTTCTTTGACTGTCGTCTGTTTCTATCTCTCATCTGTCTGTCGTCTGTTTGGTTCGGTTTAAGCGACTTCGATAAAAGTTAACAACCTTCTTGTGAAAACTGTAAAATCAAACTTTACCCTCCCCAAGAAAAGTTTATTCCTATAATTAATAAGTCCGATCCAATCAGTTTTTTCTTTTTTTGAAATCTCAGTATCAATTAATTGGAGGCACGTGTTTATTCAAAACTCCTTCAAAAATAAACGTTTAGTTATTTTAATTACATAACCCCATTTGTTAACAAAAACAAAAAGAAATACCATTTTAACGCTTTTTAATTGTGTTAACATTACTTACAGACCTTTACAAGACTCCCTTTATACTCGGGTTTTCATTGTTTTACTTTTGAACTCTCTATTAAGCAACTCTTATGTTTGCAGCAAGGGGGTAACAAAACAAAGCTGTCTTCTTGTTACAGGTACATATTGTCATAAAAAAGTAATTGCAGGTTGTAATGCCTCGAGTCTAACAAAGGTTCATCAGTGAAAAGTTGAAATTTGATTAAAATTCACCGAAGTCCATACCTTACGGAAATGTTCTTTAGATGTTTTGTTAAAAAAAATGTGCGTTGTTTTTTTTTGTGTGGAATTTTTTTTGAGGTCTGCTGGGTTAAAAAAAAGCTTTTGAGAATAATTTCTATCTCTCGATTGTCGTCTACAAATGTGTAGACCGATTTTAATCAAATTTAGTGTATGAGCTTATTTTGGTCATATCTGAACATTTTTGATCATATTTTAAATATATTGAGGATAGCTGTCATAAGTTTATAAAAACAACAAAAACTTAAGGGTTTATCAAACGTTTTGATTACATTTTGTTCAAGTGTAGAATCTGAAGACTCAAACAAGAACTTTTTTATCGCTATCTTTCCAAAAACATCGATTCATGAGTAATTATTGATAAAAAAACATAAAACAATTTAAAATCGCTTGGAACACTTTATGGTTGATTGGGATCAAACTAAAAAATATGATACCGGGGTTGAAATTGTGTCAAGATAACCTTAGCTACTGAAAACGTGCATTCCAGTCCCCACGAGGTCTAAATTACCTTATTCGTCTTAGACCAATAACCAGTGGCGAATCTAGAATTTTACTGGGGGGGGGGGCTGAACGGGGGAAAATTTTGTGAAAGGACTTTCATATAATGAAGCGACCAAAACAGTAGTTTAACGTTGTTTTATGGAGTAAAAACGTGTGTTTCATATTAAAGATTTTCAGGTTGTTTTGTTTACTAATTTACTAATGAAATACATTAAAGTTATTAAACTCACATTAAAATGGATGTACAGTTTAAGAAAATAGAGCTATAGGTAGGTTTTTAAGGTTATTATAGTTACCTCCAAAGGATTTACGTTTATTGTAATCTTATGAATGTTCATCAGAGCCAGGCCGTTGAATCTATCTTGTCGAATTGTTGTTCACAAGTATTTTTTAAATTAATTTCATTGATGAAAAACATCTTTCGGCAGTTCATGAAGTGACAGGTAAGCAAGTGCAGAAGATTTTTTATATTAGGGTAAAACGTAACGATGAGTCGCAGAAGGCTTCGATTGCTGTAGATGTTACATCTACTTTACCTTTACTTTGGTTCCAATGTTCTCTCCACATTGCGATTTCATTGTACAATTGAAATGAACAACATTCCCCACAATATTTCTTTGCTACATTTATGATCTCATAGTCATATTCAGCTGGTTTTATCATCAAAGGTAACCGGTCATTCCAAGGAGTGGGTGGGGGAAACCAGAGTCGACGGCTCTGGGGGAAACCGCTGAGTTACTGTATGCGCGTATCGTTTCAATGAAACTAGATAAACAGAGCGGGCACAAAAATCAAAATACTTTAGTTGATTGATTGCAGGCAATGTAAGACATTATACAAAGTATTAAAACGTTAACGGATATCATACAATTGAAGACGTAGTAGTGGAATTAGGTCATTCTTGCTAATGAATATATTTTACGAGCTTCAAACTAATTATATTGGTATAAAATTTACATTCTTACAAAACAAAATGTTTTAGAGGTTTTGGGGGGGGGTTCAGCCCGAAAGCCCCCCTCCCTTAGATCCGCCACAGCCAATAACCTCTCTAGATAACTAGCTCCTAATGAGTTAATGATAAACATATTTGCGATTACATATATGAAATTATAAAAAGTGACTTCACACAACCGCAAAATTAACAAAGGTGGTCTAAGCCGGGCAGCTTATCAAGACACACCTCTCGATAGATAAGTACAACTACCGCAGTGGGACATGTTATTTTGGCTTTCCCGATAGTCGCAAGAACGCCAATTTCCGAAAACGTACCCTGACAATAATTTAGACAACACCACTAATTTAACTAAAAGGGGAACTCGGCGTAAGTGGTTTGGCGTCACTTTCTATCGGACTGAATGTCTATCTCATCGCCTTTCGTCCTAATTAGCTGATTCCCAGCCTCCTGGCTCTCATGTGCCTGATTAGAATTAAGATTGCAATCCGGATCACCAGCCCAATACGAGGCCGAGTGACTGTTCGTGTCACACGCTCTGTTAATTTTGTTCAAATTTTAGTGAAATATGAGGATTAATGACACAAACATGTGTATACAATATCAAGTAAAAAAAAGTTTCTAGAATAATTCACAAAAAACACAAATATATACATTGACAGCTTGATTTTGTGAAGTAAGTTTAAACCCTTATTTAAGTATATAAATATTTTGTTAAAGAAGGTGTCCATTGTACATTTTCACATTTTTAATCGCAACTACTGAACTGATATATTTAGTGACAATTAGTTTTAGTGGTTTATTTATGTAATTTTGGGGATGAATGAGTCAGATAGCCTATTTGCACCGTTTAATAATCAAACGTTGAACCTTTTAAAGTGTTTCGTATAAAACGAAATATTCATTCCTAAAAAGTCAGTCAGTCGATAAATTCTCAAAACACTTGTAGTATGAAAGCTTTGACTAACATAACCTCACGTTTTATCTAAATTCAATTTACCGGACACTCTGTATTCACATTGCTTTACTAAAAACATTCCCACTCAAATCAAACGAATCCAATGGATTGGATTTTCTAGCGGGTGACTTTTTCAAGCTTTACCATTAAAAACAAGGATGTGAATTGAATTCCTTTACGGGCAGAACTAAGTTTAGAGTAGGTCAGGCAACTTCAAAGTAAATGTATCAATCAGGGAATGGTCGTGTTGCGACTGGTATTTTACAAGTATTTTGTTTTTACATTTTACAACATTTTTTATTTAATACAAATAAATACAAATTTGACTACTTTGATAAAAAAAAGCTGATATTTTTAGTGAGAATAATTTTCGTTAATTTTATTTGTTTTTTAAGATCAGTGAGTAATAATGTTTACTTTGATAATAATTGGTACGATTTTGTGATTAGATATACTTTTGTTAAGTCCTTAGGTTTGAACACACCTTCTCCAAAAGGAACGACTCTTTGGGGGATATGTAAAATATCTCCAAAACCAAAAGAATAGTTCATTTCTGACAATGGTTAGGTCTAATTTTGTGTCTTTATTCGTTCGTAAATTTAACTGTGAAAGACTTATTTTAACATGGCGTGGTAATTCCACGGGTATTCGGGGATCACCGTATCTAGATCACGGCATAAGATATGCTATGCGCGCGCATCGTAGTAAAGACAAAACAGAGTCGTTCTAAGTGCGCCGAAGTCAGCGGACGTAAGTTGCGCGTTGTTACAATTTAACCTTTTAGTAATAAACCTAAATGGCTACCTAAACCCTTAATTGCGGGGTCTGATAACCCCTGGGTGTTACGTAGTCATTAGTAGGTCATCCGACTAAAATTGAGAAGGAATTATTATGACTTAAAGGGTTAACGTAATTCTCCCATCACGCCTGTCCCTAACCGTAAGTTCTAAATTGATAAGTTAGGTAATTATAATATTTAATTAGTACATTATACCTCATCATAAGCAGGCTGTGAACATAGTGATTAGTTGGGTTTGAGACTAAGGGTTAATTAACGATCCAATATATTTACTGGGTAAGTCCTAACACGTTATTCCAAACCCTCCTTCGGGAACCTTAAGCGGTTCGAACGTCTGGACCAATCGAATAACCATTGCAGATGTTCGCCTCAGTTGGTAGCAGAGACGTTCGCCGCAATGGCGTGACCCATAAACACAAGAAAACTTATTAGGATGACGTGATTCTTAGAGTTTCCAATAGAAAAACTCTAGAAACGATCTATAGAGCTCCAGCATTTGGACTTATTAAATTATTATTATTTATGCTGGCAAGGTATCCAACGTGACTTGTTACATCTTTGGCCACCATTTTACCGCGCTACCGATTTCCAAAGGAATACTTTTAAACAATAAAGTATGACCCAATAAACCAACACTCACTACAACATATTTTACAAACACACTAAAAAAATACTTTAAAGTTTAGAGGTAAATTTATTTAAGTAGGATTTTCCACTGCATGCATGATTCAAGTAAGTAGAAAGACCAATGATGTACCATGACCGATGATGTCCTGGGATCCTACACAACATTTGAGAAATCCAACACTATTTACTACAGCACGTCTAGTAGTTACTAGGTTTGCACTCACTTTCTCTCAATGATTGCGAGGGAAGGGGGGTGTTTTCTAAGTTGTTTAGGAGTTAGAAAAAATATAACTAACTCAGGAATTATCCTAACAAACTAAAGTTATTATAACTAACTAAGGATTTATATGTAAGGATGTAAGGAAAATCTTTGTTTTAGATACAGTATATCAAGTTAAGTGTAATATCAAGAATGTGTTATTTTTACTTGTATTGTACTTTTATTTTTATTGTTATTGCATTCAATTTTTTTTTTGTAATTAGATTGTGAAGAAATAAATATTATTATTATTAGTTTTGGCACCCTGTAGTAACGGAGTAGTCACCACAGGGGGTTCTACTGGGAGTCATCACAGGAGATGTTGATTCACAACAGCTTAAAAGACTTGCATAGGTAGGGCATGTTTCAGGATTAGCAGCAACTAAGAAACTAGGAAGATAAGGAAGTGAAAACTGAAGGGTAGATGAACCTGAAGATCAAGAAAGCGATGGATGGACAACGTTAGTGAAAAATTAATAACAATGGCCGTCAGCTTAGGTTAGGTTACATCAAAAGCAAAGCGCTAAGGTAAAAGTTATCGAGAAGCCCAACAACCTCGGGGAAAAAAATAGGGTCTTGTAGGATATATTTTTCCCTCCAGAGGCAATAAACTATTTTTACCCATTTACTGATAGTAAACAGAAATTTCTGATGACAGATAATTTGGTTTGTTTTAATTTGGCTTCGGAGATGGGAGAGAAAGATTATGTAATGTTTATCCAAAGGTTGTCTAAAAAATAGTATAAAATATAAATAAATTCTGTATTTGTAACCTTACAACAATTTAGGCACTTCATAAAAAATGGAAAATATTTAGAAATTATTATTATTGAATGAAAAAATAATGATACACTGTCTACAACTACAGAAGCTGTAAACCGGAGGGATTTGCTAATGTCAACTTCCAAATTTGATTTCTTTCCCGCATCACTGTAATGAGTATTGATTTGGTCACAAAAGACAGCTCTAAGCCCACCCAAAGCTGAACCATATTAACGGATTTAAAGATTTTCTTTCTTCACAAAATGAATGTCATCATGGTACAACCTCATCACAGATTGTAATACAAAGATAATATGGACCACATAGATGTGTATGTTAAACATTCTGACTCTCTTAGCTAGACCCTGCCGGATATTGAAAATATTGAATATCATATTTTCTTGTGGTGTCAGGTTAGGTTAGGTTGGATTCAGTTGGGTTAGGTTAGGTTAGGTTGTGTTAGCTTAGGTCAGGTTAAGTTAGGTTAGGTTAGGTTTGATTTGGTTAGGTTAGGTTAGGTTAGGTTAGGTTAGTTTAGGTTAGGTTAGTTTAGGTTAGGTTAGGTTGAATTCAGTAGGGTTAGGTTAGGTTAGGTTAGGTTAGGTTAGGTTAGGTTAGGTTAGGTTAGCTTAGATTAGGTTAAGTTAGGTTAGTTTAGTTTAGAATAGTTTAGGTTAGGTTAGTTTAGGTTAGGTTAGGTTAGGTTAGGTTGGATTCAGTTGGGTTAGGTTAGGTTAGGTTGTGTTAGCTTAGGTCAGGTTAAGTTAGGTTAGGTTAGGTTTGATTTGGTTAGGTTAGGTTAGGTAAGGTTAGGTTAGTTTAGGTTAGGTTAGGTTAAGTTAGGTTGGATTCAGTTGGGTTAGGTTGTGTTAGCTTAGGTCAGGTTAAGTTAGGTTAGGTTAGGTTTGATTTGGTTAGGTTAGTTTAGGTTAGGTTAGATTAGGTTAGGTTAGGTTAGGTTAGTTTAGTTTAGTTTAGTTTAGGTTAGGTTAGGTTAGCTTAGGTTAGTTAGGTTAGGTTAGGTTGAATTCAGTAGGGTTAGGTTAGGTTAGGTTAGTTTAGGTTAGGTTAGGTTAGGTTAGGTTAGGTTAGGTTAGGTTAGCTTAGATTAGGTTAAGTTAGGTTAGTTTAGTTTAGAATAGTTTAGGTTAGGTTAGGTAAGGTTAGGTTAGGTTAGTTTAGGTTAGGTTAGGTTGGATTCAGTTGGGTTAGTTTAGGTTAGGTTGCAAATACATTTTTCACAATAACATCACTATTTGTCATCGTAGAGATGTGGGGTGGGTAACATTACATACAAAATTGAAATCTGCAGTTGTTTATCTAACTAAATGTGTTTTGAGTTGATTAAAACACGAGATATGAACAAAAAACGTTCAATATGGTCGCCATTTTGACATATTAAAATGGATTTTTTTCGAATTTCAATAGGATTCTATAATATGAGATACATCATAGTCTGTAATTAAAAAAAAATCATTTTCCTATCTTAATTGTTTTGGCCACTGTCATGTTACGTACAGACAACAACGACAAACAGGTTAGGTTAGGTTAGGTTAGGTTAGATTAGTTTAGTTTAGAATAGTTTAGGTTAGGTTAGGTAAGGTTAGGTTAGGTTAGTTTAGGTTAGGTTAGGTTAGCTTAGATTAGGTTAGGTTAGGTTAGTTTAGTTTAGAATAGTTTAGGTTAGGTTAGATTAGGTTAGGTTAGGTTAGATTAGGTTAGGTTAGGTTGGATTCAGTTGGGTTAGTTTAGGTTAGGTTGCAAATACATTTTTCACAATAACATCACTATTTGTCATCGTCGAGAGGTGGGGGTATGTAACAAACATTACATACAAAATTGAAATCTGCAGTTGTTTATCTAATTAAATGTGTTTTGAGTTGAGTAAAACACGAGATATGAACAAAAACACGTTCAATATGGTCGCCATTTTGACATATTTCAATTTGATTCTATAATATGAGAACATCATAAGTCTGTAATTAAAAAAAAAATCCATTCCTATCTTAATTGTTTTGGCCACTATCATGTTACGGCAGACAGGTAGCATGTTTTAAAAACAATTACCTCTCAATGTAATTCAATATCTGTGGAAATTCTGATGAGATAACGTGGTGATAAGTCTTATCAATATTTGTTATTAATAATATTTTTAATTTCCCACATACATCTAGTATAGAAAAAGTGATGTAATGGATCCAAAACAAACAGTGTAGAGCTTTGTTTTTATAATTTATGAAACATAAATTTTTTAAGCACTGTGTTTAAAAAAATATTTGTTTTTGAATTAAATTCATAAATAACATTAGCAAACAGCTTTACAGTTTTTTAATATATTACAGTCGAATCATGTTAATAGCTATTATTTTTGTTTTTGAATTAATTAGTCTAAGTAGATACATTTCCTCCATACAGGAAGTGTATGCAACATGCATTGCTTTAAAAAACACAACTTCAACCTTCAAGCTTCACAAACAAATAATTAAAAGGCAAGTGGTACTTAATCATTGTTATTTCACGTTTATGGCTTTTGTTTACCTTTGCAGTGCACTCATGCATGCAAACATTATTAATGATTAATTTTTGAGATTGGATTTGGGAATTTAACTGCTAATGGAGTGTAACACTGTCATCGTTTCTAACAGTATATTTCATCACTAGGATCAAAAGTGAAGCTTTCGATACGGGCTCAAGTTTAGGAAAATAAGGGAGGATCGAAAGTTTCTTTTGGTCCTAATGATGAAATATATTTTTCGTTATACTGCAAATAATATTTAAAAAAAAACAATTTCACAAAAACTAAAATGTTATAACCTATTTACCTTCAAATCGATGGTAACAGCTGTTTTAACGGTTATTTACAATCGAGAGTATCGGTTGTTTTTATAGATGCTTTACAATAGTTAATTATTTCGTATAAATGAAGTAACAGCTGATGACCTCGACCTCAGCTGATGTTTTTAGGTCCTACGACTAAAAAGAACAACTTTAGCATCTCAATGCATGTATTGAAAACAGCTGTTTTTGAAGCAGTATGACGAAAACTTTTTATGTAGATCAATAAATTTTATTTTACAATTTCTTAGAAACATGAAACTTCTGTTTAGGTTTAAAATTGTTCTTGTATTTTGAACGCCCTTGTCTATTTCGTTATTTGAGATATTTTTTTCAGAAAAGTGTTAAAATGAGTCTTTGATTGTTCTAGTGGTTAGTGCACTTGTTCACTGATTCAATTCTCGTTGTGCTCAAGATTTATGGTATTGACCCATCATCGTGAGGTAGGTTACAATTAGTAACGAACTAAAGTTGAGAATGCTAAAATAACGGTGACACATTACTCGATTGATTTTAAGTCTAGAAGGCATTGTCTCTTCACCGGCTGTGCTACGGAAGTATAGAGTTTCTCTAAAGTTACAATTAGTTTATTGTAAAAGACGACGTTTCGATGACTACATCACCATCTTCAGGTGTTATACAGTACCTAGAACATATGTAATAAGTGAGGATGGATGAATTGGTCATTGAACCACTATCTTGTTGTAAATAAAGTGTTTGTTTTGGAAAGTTTTGTGTATTATTTTATTTGTTGGTAAGTTTTAAAGGTTGTTATTAAATTTGGATAAAAAACAAATTATTTAGTTTTTAAACTAAATTGTTTTCAATTGTATGTGAAGTTCTGCGGTACAAACGTATGTAGGCTTATTTTAGCGACATTTTAGTTCAAATTTTGCGGTATTTGCTGCGAGATAAAATGTTCTAAAATTATGAATTTCTAGACATCGATTCTAAAGGTTTTGATTAAACTTTGCTCAAGCGTAACCTTTAAGGACCGAAAAAAATATCGAATGTCTATCTTAAAAAGATTGTCTCTCTTAAAAATTGTCTCTCTTAAAAAGATTGTCTCTCAAAAAAGATTATCTCGCTCAAAGAGTAGTTTTCAAAAAGATTCTCTCTCTCTCTCTCTCTCTCTCTCTCTCTCTCTCTCTCTCTCTCTCTCTCTCTCTCTCTCTCTCTCTCTCTCTCTCTCTCTTTTAAAAAAATTGTGTTCTCTCAAAATGATTGTCATTTCCCAAAAAGATTGTCTCTCATAAAAGATTTACTCTCTTAAAAGATTGTCTCTCATAAAAAGATTGTCTCTCTTAAAAAAGATTGTCTCTCTTAAAAGATTGTCTCTCTAAAAATGATTGTCTCTCTTAATAAGATTGTCTCTCAAAAAGATTGTCTCTCAAAAAGATTGTCTCTCAAAAGGATTATCTCTCATAAAAGATTTACTCTCTTAAAAGATTGTCTTTCATAAAAAGATTGTCTCTCTTAAAAACATTTTCTATCTTAAAATAGATTCTCTCTCCTAAAAGATTGTCTCTCTCAAAATGATTGTCTCTCTTAATAAGATTGTCTCTCAAAAGATTGTCTCTCATAAAAGATTTACTCTCTTAAAAGATTGTCTCTCATAAAAAGATTGTCTCTCTTAAAAACATTTTCTATCTTAAAATAGATTGTCTCTCTTAAAAGATTGTCTCTCTCAAAATGATTGTCTCTCTTAATAAGATTGTCTCTCAAAAAAATTGTCTCTCATAAAAGATTTACTCTCTTAAAAGATTGTCTCTCATAAAAAGATTGTCTCTCTTAAAAACATTTTCTATCTTAAAATAGATTGTCTCTCTTAAAAGATTGTCTCTCTCAAAATGATTGTCTCTCTTAATAAGATTGTCTCTCAAAAATATTGTCTCTCATAAAAGATTTACTCTCTTAAAAGATTGTCTCTCATAAAAATATTGTCTCTCTTAAAAAGATTGTCTCTTAAAAACATTGTCTATCTTAAAAAAGATTGTCTCTCCTAAAAGATTGTCTCTCTCAAAAAGATTAACATCTCTTAAAAATGCAGTTCCCTGGGTTATTAGTAAACAAACAAACACAAATCAGTTATATTAAGTAAAACAAATATTAAGGATTATGAATAATTTGCATTAAACAAAAAATAAAACTTGACTGCCGACATTAGAAGCTAAACATTAATACAATACGATGTAAGTTGATAACTTGTTTATGGGACGAGCGTAGCAAGTTTTAAACCTTAAACAATAATATTTTCCTTAAACACACAGTTCATTTCACAATTTGACTGAAAACTACCGACACTCATTTTATTGAGGCGATTAGCTATGGTCGGTTTTTAATTGGTTTTAAGGATGTGTAAATGAGAAAGTTTGTGCAATTATTCTGCACAGTTTGTGAATAAAATCTTCTCACCTATAGTCATTTGCTCTCCGGTTCACTCTACGTATAAATGAACGCTGTTCACATCTGTATAGATTTGTGATTCCTTGAAACTGTTTATTGGTAATTTTTATTGCAGGACGTACATTGACGCTTATCGAATTATTTACTTCAAAGAATCAAACAACGTGTGCTTTTGTTTCTTTTATATTTATCGTTACACGTTGTAATTTAACGAAGAATTAAAAAAAAAAATTTCACATCATTTCCTAAACAAATAACGTAGATTAAATAAAAGTGAAGATATGTTGTGAGCTTATGTTTTCAGATTAGAGAGAACTGTGTTTGAATATTTCAACAGGGAGGGATTTCAAGCTTCCACTGAATGTAAAAGTAAAGGAGTCTCTCTTGGGACTCGGTGTTGAGATTAAAATATAAATTAAGTCGGTACAATTTAATTCTGTTTGCCAACTTAACAAAGGTGTAATATTGTATAAATGTTTAACAATCCCTTGAAGGTAAACGGAGATTTATGAAGGATAATATTATAATGAGTTCTTTGTTAGTGATTTTAATACATCGAGATAGAACTTTTACGTAAATGAAATTCCTAATGTTGATTGTGAATTGCTGTTTTTAGTTACTTTTTATCGTCAATAATAACTTGTTTTGTTCGTAAATATTAATGCATGAGTGGTTGTAGTAAGATGTTTAACTCGTCTCGTAAATTGTAATATTTGTGGGGTTGAGCCGTACCTGTATAGTGAAAGGATCGTAAACTGTACAGACTTCTGGTATAGAATCGTAAACTCTACAGACTTCTGGTATAGAATCGTAAACTGTACAGACTTCTGGTATAGAATCGTAAACTCTACAGACTTCTGGTATAGAATCGTAAACTGTACAGACTTCTGGTATAGAATCGTAAACTGTACAGACTTCTGGTATAGAATCGTAAACTCTACAGACTTCTGGTATAGAATCGTAAACTGTACAGACTTCTGGTATAGAATCGTAAACTCTACAGACTTCTGGTATAGAATCGTAAACTGTACAGACTTCTGGTATAGAATCGTAAACTCTACAGACTTCTGGTATAGAATCGTAAACTGTACAGACTTCTGGTATAGAATCGTAAACTCTACAGACTTCTGGTATAGAATCGTAAACTCTACAGACTTCTGGTATAGAATCGTAAACTGTACAGACTTCTGGTATAGAATCGTAAACTCTACAGACTTCTGGTATAGAATCGTAAACTGTACAGACTTCTGGTATAGAATCGTAAACTCTACAGACTTCTGGTATAGAATCGTAAACTGTACAGACTTCTGGTATAGAATCGTAAACTCTACAGACTTCTGGTATAGAATCGTAAACTGTACAGACTTCTGGTATAGAATCGTAAACTCTACAGACTTCTGGTATAGAATCGTAAACTGTACAGACTTCTGGTATAGAATCGTAAACTCTACAGACTTCTGGTATAGAATCGTAAACTGTACAGACTTCTGGTATAGAATCGTAAACTCTACAGACTTCTGGTATAGAATCGTAAACTGTACAGACTTCTGGTATAGAATCGTAAACTCTACAGACTTCTGGTATAGAATCGTAAACTGTACAGACTTCTGGTATAGAATCGTAAACTCTACAGACTTCTGGTATAGAATCGTAAACTGTACAGACTTCTGGTATAGAATCGTAAACTCTACAGACTTCTGGTATAGAATCGTAAACTCTACAGACTTGTGGCACAGGTAAATTGCAGAGATTTAGATAAGCTGTGCAATTTAATTATGTTTCTATGGAAAAGTGTATTATAGTATACATTTTAAACAATGTCTTGTAGATAAATAAGGATTTACAAAGAGTAACATTGTAACGAGTTCTTGCTTACTGACTTTAATGCTTCTCTTTGTAGAAGTAAATTTATAATTAAAAGAAATTAATAAAGTTGATTGTGTATCGTTGTCATTCAATAGTTAGTGAGATGTTTTTGTTTTGAGTAATAAGCAGTAAGTTGTCGTCAGTTTGAACTTCAGTGACTTTGCACGACCGTATCTGTTCAAACACGTCAATCAGAGATTTAATGTGCTCACCTTAGGTATAGCCAGGCTCCCCTATTCCTGTATATTTGACTACTTTTAGAATTTTGTAGCCTACAACATCACTTTTTACATCCCCGGCTGTAAGAGTTGGAAGCCCATAAGGATGTGTTTTGACAAATTACTTTCACAAAGGATAGTTTTGGTCTCCGGGGAAAAGACTTTTATCTAGGTGTTCAGTGAAATTGTTTGTTCGGTTGGAAAGAAAAACTGTTTGAAATTCTTTTAGAGCTAAGAACGGTCTATTGTCAAGGTTTGTACAATTTTGCTGCCAAGAGGTTGCTGTCAAGAGGTTGCTGCCAAGAGGTTGCTGCCAAGAGGTTGCTGTCAAGAGAGTGCTGCCAAGAGGTTGCTGTCAAGAGAGTGCTGCCAAGAGGGTGCTGTCAAGAGGGTGCTGCCAAGAGGTTGCTGTCAAGAGGTTGCTGCCAAGAGGTTGCTGCCAAGAGGGTGCTGCCAAGAGGGTGCTGCCAAGAGGTTGCTGCCAAGAGGGTGCTGCCAAGAGGGTGCTGCCAAGAGGTTGCTACCAAGAGGTTGCTCCCAAGAGGTTGTTCCCAAGAGGTTGCTCCCAAGAGGTTGCTGCCAAGAGGTTGCTTCCAACACATTTCTCATCCGGATGGTTGACAGCGTTTGAAGTTACTGTGCAGCTGAAATCACAAACTGCTTCAGATTCCACAAAAAGGGTTTCTTCCTTGTTTAGCAAAGTTGCAGTCTTCATTCCCCACGATATCCTGGACTTATCTTACCTACCTTGTGTTAAGAAACGACAGCATTGTTAAGGAAAGAAGGCAGACGTTCACATAACCTGGAGGTAACTTCAACTGAATCAAGTGCTCAAAGTGCCTGGCTTATAGAATGAGATACAATCAACCTTTAACCATTCTAGGCTCCGTTTTGTGGTCAGAAAGATATAACGTGCAAAGGTTACGAGGACACCTTTATTAAGGTATTGTTGCTTGGAATCTATATTACATTATCCTTAAATAAGGAGTGTCTCTTTGTGTGGTTCCTTCCATAGGGTTTTCATAAACATCCAAGGGACACAGAAGCATGAAATTTTAGATGGATTTTCCTTGTCCCAAAATAAGCCTGATAATTTGTTGCCACATGTAAAGTTAAACCTTCGAAATCTGTATTATTTCGCCTAATAAAGAAAAGATTAGTTTCTTAATAAAATCTGCGATATTGTTTCAAGTATTTTCTCAATAACTGCTAACCCGATTAAATCAACATTTCATAGGTGAGATAAATGTCCTGTAGCCTGACTATATATGTTGGTAAATAGTAAGACAGTATAGTATATATAAGGAGATAGGGCGATATATGAAAAGAAAATATTATTTTTGTGTCAGGGAAATTTCACGTAGGGATAATTTAACAGATTTCAATCCAAGGTTCTTGAAGACACTCTGAGAGCTATATTTCGAATGGAGATGAAAAACAGGAAAAGTTTTATGACAACTTTCCCAATGTAGGTGAAAAACAATAAATGAACTGGGAGATATTGATTTCAAAGTCAATTGGCGAGGAATGACGCAAATTTATTTTATGTATCATCGATGTTGTTGAATTGGTTTTTTTTAAATGTGAAGGAAATGTATTTTAATATTCTTCACCTTACTGGAGAGCTTTTAAATAATAATATATTTGTTGTACTTACGTCTGCTCATCCAAAATTGTTTCAACGCATTACGGCCGTTTCGACTATTTATTCAGTCATGGTCACATGCGTTATTTTCAGTACTATATATAGCATATATATATATATATACCCCGTCAACATTATTATAAAATCATTTAAAACATTAGTACGTATTTGACACATATTTATTACACTAACACGTTTATTTACACGCTTTTAATTTCTTTTAAAACACACTTGTTTATACGGAAATAACTTTACATAATCGACCGTATCCGGCTGTGATTAAAACTGTACTGACCCGGTTTTTTGTCAATCAGCCTTTGCTTCTAATCTCGATAGGAGATCGAATAATACATTCGACTGGAAATTTTGTTTATCATTTAGTATATCTGTCGGTGCATTCTTTCCGTGGGTGTGGATTTCATATTGTTCTTGTACATCCATATATTTGTCTTTATGACAGAATTGCAATAATTCCATATTCGTCTGTATGTCTTTATAAGTGTGGTCATAATATATCAAGTGTTCTGCAAAAGTTGTTAAACAATTTATTAAAACAATGTTATTAGTCCGGACTTGCGCTAATATTTATGTATTGTTTATTTATCTTTATAAATTTGTTTATATGTAATAAAGGTGCCAAATCATTGGGCAAACTTTCTCTCTCAACGACTCCCACAACCAATCAAAACTGTCCGTAATCAATAAATAATTTATAGATAAAAGTACACAATCCAAGGAATAGTTCAAGTTTAAACTGAAAATAATTTGTTAAGGTAAAGCAAACATAATAAATAAAATAAGATCAAGTGGAAATAGTTTAAATAAAGTTGTTGAAAACACTTTGCTCAGAGAGTGGAGTGGAATATTTTGACGGAAGTGTACATCTGAGTTAATAACCGCTTTATCAATGTTGATGAAAAAGCAGTATTATGCAAAAATATTTATTAACAATTGAAAAAAAAAAAATAATGCTAATTGGGAAACTCTAAAAAAGATGTAATATTAATCCATAAGAAGTAAAATTGAATCAAATCAATAATTAATTAAATGTTATCTTTAAATAAAAACTAGAAAACTAAGCACAAACTTTCTCACACTCCTAACCACTAACCAAATAGGTTTTAATCAAAAGCAACCTGAAACAAGTTGAGCGTTATCTTGGTAATTACCCAGCCCTATGGATGGTGTCAGTTTTTCGGTCCTAAAGGGCTTTGAAGCTATGTGAAGGAGCTACATTTACTTAGGAGATCATAGTTTGGAATTACATTTTTTGACAATAACTTCGTTGAGATGTGAGATTGTATCTATCTTCATGTGTTACAAATAAAATAATGAAAACAAACAAAAAATAACTCAAAAAATTTGTAATATTGCCGCCATTTATATACATTTTTAGTTCTATTTTTCTCAATTTAATTAGGGTTCTAGGTGAGCGCACGATAGTCCTCTATACCAAATTCTATGTTCCTTACTTTATTTTTGTGGTCACTAACATGCTTAAATACGTTCGACAGTAAGATTTTGAAAATTACTTTCCTATGGATCTTATACAGGATCATTAGGTAATAATAACACATTACATCAAAACTGGTTGAACCGATTAAATCTCTCTCTCTCTCTCTCTCTCTCTCTCTCTCTCTCTCTCTCTCTCTCTCTCTCTCTCTCTCTCTCTCTCTCTCTCTCTCTCTCTCTCTCTCTCTCTCTTAGAAAATACACGTAGGAAAATATATATAACAGTCTTGGGAATGTTTTTACAACCATTATATCACACGCATACATATCTTATAAAATATTTAAATAAACCTATCTGTTTTGTCTTTCCATTCAAAGGTTTTTAATTCATTTCTGGTAGATAGAACCGTGAAGTCTTAAATTACTGGCTCTGATAGTGAAGTGAAAAATAATTAAACCTTACAAACTTGTATACAGCTTAGATCATGTTATTTTCTTTATAAGGCTTCATTTAATCAGCTGTTGTTGAGTGAATAAAGCGGATAATCTATCAGCTGACTTTAATAAATAGTAAACGTGACTTGTGTCGGTTTTGTTTAGAGTTTAGATGGGTTATTACAATTACTAATCTTAACAAATCAACAAAACCATAAATTACGAATAAATTATTGTTAAGGAAAAGAGAAAGTTAAATAACGTGCAAAGCACTTGGTTAAAAGAAATCTGAACCAACGATTCGTTAAATAAATAGGAAACATTTTCACTCTCTTATCTATAGAGAGTTACATGAAGGGTCAAAATATTTATTTTGTATGTTTTGAAATCTTCCTAGTTTTTGATGTCTTTCTGTCGGAAAAAAAAAAAAAAATCGGCCATGGGTTATAAAGTACTTATTTCTAAAAGTCTGTTCAATTTGGTGAAGAACAAAAAACAGAATATTATGTTTTTCTCAAAATTTGCAAACATTTGGATTTATATTTGGTTCAAGTACATACACTCAACGAAATATTGAGGGCAATATATTGATAGAAATTTATTTCGTGGGTTATTGGTTAATAGCAAACACAAGGATCATTATAAAGAAGTAATTACTAAAAATCAACTTTACTGATTTAGTTTAAATTTTAGTAAAGTGTGAATATTTAAGACAAACCCTTTTGCAAAGTAAAAATGTTACGATTCAGAAATAATTGGCAACTAAAAATGAATCTCAATTGGCGCCATTAAAAAGTTGATTGTAATCAAGTACGATTCCAGCCTTGCATGGCATAAACAAAACAAGTTTACCTCGTCTTTGAATTACCCTAGATAAAAATATTTTTGTAGTAAAAGCGTCCTTGTTTCAATTTACTGTTATGTTAGGTTAGGTTAGGTTAGATTAGGTTAAGTTAGTTTAGGTTAAATCTGGTTATTTTAGGTTAGGTTAGATCAGGTTATGTTAGGTTAGGTTAGATCAGATTATTTTACGTTAGGTTAGATCGGGTTATGTTAGGTTAGATCAGGTTAGGTTAGGTTAGGTTAGATCAGGTTATGTTAGGTTAGGTTAGATCAGTTATGTTAGGTTAGGTTAGATCAGGTTATGTTAGGTTAGGTTAGATCAGTTATGTTAGGTTAGGTTAGATCAGGTTATATTAGGTTAGGTTAGATCAGGTTAGGTTAGGTTAGGTTAGATCAGGTTAGGTTAGGTTAGGTTAGATCAGTTATGTTAGGTTAGGTTAGATCAGGTTATATTAGGTTAGGTTAGATCAGTTATGTTAGGTTAGGTTAGATCAGGTTATATTAGTTTAGGTTAGATAAGGTTATGTTAGGTTAGGTTAGATCAGTTATGTTAGGTAATGTTAGATCAGTTATGTTAGGTTAGGTTAGATCAGGTTATGTTAGGTTAGGTTAGATCAGGTTATGTTAGGTTAAGTTAGATCAGGTTATGTTAGGTTAGGCTTTGTAAGGTTAGGTTAGGTTATGTAAGGTTAGGTTAGATCAGGTTATGTAGGACAGGTTAGGTTATGTTAGGTTAGGTTTGAACAGGTAAGGTTAGGTTAGATCAGCTTATGTTAGGTTTGGTTAGATCAGGTTATGTAAGGTTAGGTTAGATCAGTTTATGTAGGACAGGTTTGGTTATGTTAGGTTTGGTTTGAACAGGTTAGGTTAGGTTAGGTTAGATCAGGTTATGTTATGTAAAGTTAGGTTTGATCAGGTTATGTAGGACAGGTTAGGTTAGGTTTGAACAGGTTTGGTTAGGTTAGGGATCCTGAACTGATATATTTGGCGAGGAATAGTGTTCGTTAGTTTTTATTTACGTTTGTGGATATACAAGTGACAAAGTTTGTAAGTTTGTGCAATGTTGTTGCAATATCTGCCATTTCTTGAAAGAAGAAAAAAAAAAAAAAAAAAAAAAAAAAAAAAAAAAAAAAAAAAAACCTATAAGCGTTAAAATCAATAAATACATACATATTGGTTGCAAGTTGAGCTGAAAATAATTTTAATGTCGTTTCTATCAAGGTAATTATTTTGATAACTCGAAAATTACAGCAAAACAAAAAGTACTGTAATATGAGAAGTCTACGCTCTATACTGGGAAGCGATCAAGGATAGCTCAGTTGGTAGAGGATTTCCGCGTAAATCCAAATATCCTGAGTTCAATTCCCAGGCTAGGTCGTATATTTTTCACTTGAAATATTATTTAAGACAAAAAAATGCTACTAAAATATTGTTTAATTTGTCAGCCATTTTAACATTTTCAATTCTATTTATTTTGAATTAATTAATTTCAGTAGAGTTATACCGGGTGTTCAAAAAGTCTGGAAACCCCTTGATATTTTTTTTATTAATAAACGCAGAGCAATGAAACTCTAGGATTACGTCCTCGCTGTAGTTACCGACTTTTTGCTCATTTTAACAATCTTTTTCACTTTGGGGGGACGTCCTCTGGAGGAAATCTAAAAAATCTTAAACGTAAGCATAGGTCGAATTATACCTCATTTTAAAGGTCTTTGTTAGAGGAACACATTGCCGCAATCCCTACTGGAAAAGGACCATTCGTTTGGAAATGGCAGCCTTTTACAATTTGTTAACTTTACGTTGCGAAGATTAAGAGGCAGAAGTGAATACTCAACCGTGTTGGTTATGTTAGTGTTTTAGCTATTAGAATTTCACAGCTGGAGTGTGGAGGGATAGGAAATATCAGTAATGGTCGATTTAATTGTTTTAAAACGTTAGGAGTGCACAGATGTAATTTGGGACAATAATCATTATTAATCAAATTGAACAGACAGTATGTCAGTTGTTTATGTTTAAATTACTTACTTTGCAAGACAATAATTATAAAAAAAACAAACCTTGGAAGGTATTAGAGAAAGTGCTCGAAGTGGTGTCCTTGTGTAGCTGATTGGTCGCATTGGTTGCTGATTTTGGCCGTCCGGATCTTGACCGATCTGTTACAGAACCGCGCTGTACGGTCTTCAACACTGTTGATTTTTGAATAGGTGGTCAATTGGGGCAAGTTTCATTGAACAAGCGGCTTAGCTCCTCATATGAACGAGTTCTATCCCCATAACCTCTCATCATCAGAATGGTTATTTGCTCTGTCTCACTAAGTGACATTGTAATCTAATGTAAAGCTTACTAAAAATTTGCCATTGAATTAGCATTAAAATCAAAACAAACTTTAAGAGGCTTCCATTTCCAAACGAATATTCCTTTTTCAGTCGGGATTGCGGCAATGTGTTCCTCTAACAAAGACCTTTAAAATGAGGTATAATTCTACCTATGCTTACATTTAAGATTTTTTAGATTTCCTCCAGAGGACGTCCCCCCAAAGCAAAAAAAGACAGTTAAATGAGCAAAAAGTCGGTAACTACAGTGAGGACGTAATCCTAGAGTTTCATTGTTCTGCGTTTATTATTAAAATTAATATTAAGGGGTTTCCAGACTTTTTGAACACCCGGTATATGAGCAAACTATGGTCCACTGAATTTCATTGATCTTTTAGTTTTGTAGGCGCTAACAATAACAACGGACGGATTTGAAGACGAATATAAAATATTAGCTTTCCTGAGATCACGAACTGTTAAAAAAGGAGTTGGAAATAGTTAACTATTTATCGTACACAGTGCAAGTAAAAAGCTTTGTAAATAAGATGAAAACTACTTCATTGCTTTGTGTGAAATTTTACAACTGTTTAAAATCGAATCACACCAGTTATTAAAGAAATATTGTTGGACAGACACAAGCTTTACAACTAAGTACACAAGCTGTGCAAAGCTGAGGGATTTGCTGATGTCAACTTACAAATTTGATTTCTCTCCCGCATAGCAGTAATGAGTATCGATTTCGTCCTAAAAGACAGTTCTAAGCCCTTGTCCAAGGCTGAACCCTATTAACGGATTTAAACATTTTCTTTCCTCACAACATGAAAATACTCAGAATACAAACAGTTCCTCAAAATGTAACGCCCAAAAATATCTTTGGGTTTTTGTAAGAAATGTTAAATTGTTTAGGGTCGATCCAGTAGGTAAGTTTGTTAAACAGTTGTTTTGCAGGTTTTTTGAACCACATAATTGTAATATGACTACATTCTTGAAGTCGGCTAAGTATTTATGGGATTCATAGATGTGTATATTGAACAGTCTCCACTCGCTACGCTCCCCCCTTGTCTCCGTTCCTCTTAAATATACGCTTCATATTTTCTTTGGAAGTCAGAGTTTCAAGTTTCATTAGTAACTTTGATATTTGTCATTGTAGACAAGTGGGGATTGTACCCTTATATGCATTATTAAAATCTACAAATATAATATCTTATTATAAATTGTAAGTCCAGTTATTAAATTGGAAGACCAGTTATTTAATTGGAAACCTAGCTATTTAATTGTAAGTCCAGTTATTTAATTGTATGTCCAGTTATTTTATTGTAGGTCTAGTTATTTAATTGTAATTCCAGTTATTTAATTGGAAGCCCAGTTATTTAATTGTAAACCTGGTTAATTAATTTTAAAGCCAGTGTTTAATTGGAGGCACAGTTATTTAATTGTTAGTCCAGTTATTTAATTGAAAGCCCAGGTATTTCATTGGAAGACCAGTTATTTATTTGTAAGTCCAGTTATTTAATTGTAAGTCCAGTTATTGAATGTGAAGGCCAGTTATTTAATTGTAGGTCCAGTTATTTAATTGGAAGACCAGTTATTTAATTGGAAACCTAGCTATTTAATTGTAAGTCCAGTTATTTAATTGTATGTCCAGTTATTTTATTGTAGGTCTAGTTATTTAATTGTAATTCCAGTTATTTAATTGGAAGCCCAGTTATTTAATTGTAAACCTGGTTAATTAATTTTAAAGCCAGTGTTTAATTGGAGGCACAGTTATTTAATTGTTAGTCCAGTTATTTAATTGAAAGCCCAGGTATTTCATTGGAAGACCAGTTATTTATTTGTAAGTCCAGTTATTTAATTGTAAGTCCAGTTATTGAATGTGAAGGCCAGTTATTTAATTGTAGGTCCAGTTATTTAATTGGAAGACCAGTTATTTAATTGTAATTCCAGTTATTTAATTGTAAGTCCAGTTATTTAATTGTATGTCCAGTTATTTTATTGTAAGTCCAGTTATTTAATTGTAATTCCAGTTATTTAATTGGAAGTCCAGTTATTTAATTGTAAACCTGGTTATTTAATTTTAAACCTAGTGTTTAAGTGGAGGCACAGTTATTTAATTACAAGCCCGCTATTTATATCTATACTTTATCTATATATTTATATCTATACACTCCTACTACGGTGATCAAACCTCTATATTTTTGAAACCTCAAAAACAATTTTGATAACGCTTTATATTTTTAACAAAGGTTTAATTTAAAACTTTTAATTGATAAATGTATATTGTTTGAATAAATGTCAATTAAACATAGAGGATTAAAATATTGGACCCTTAACTAAAAAAACGCATGAAAATCGGATCAGCGGCTCTCGAGATGTACGTTGAGAAACAGACAGAGAAACCTTGAGTTTTATGCTGAAGATAGAGATGTTTTAATTTGAGTGAAAGAGTCTGATTCACGGACGTGAGAGTGCTGGGTATTCTGTTAACACTTCCACACATTAGAATATCACGATTTGTGAAATATAGTAAAGTGACAATAAAAACCGTTATAATAAACACCAACTCCCAAGTGTGTCTTGTTGCTGATACGCCGGGGGTTGTATTCAATTGTAACTCTAACTAGTGATGTGCGAGTTCGAATTAAAATACTCTGTGAGTCCGAGTATCAAAATCCTCGGAGCATTCCGAGTATTAAAATCCTCGGTTTCGTATTAAAATATTCGGACGAAATCCTCGTAACTAGGAACAAGGAGGAGGTAATGTGCGAGTATGAATTCGAAATAAAATCTCCGGACAACGATATTCGTTAGTGTTGTGTCAATTCCAAACAAAATGCTCGGTGTTTCTACTTTGGTTATATTAGTTTCTAAGCTTATTTTTCACCACACATTAATTAAACATTACGATTTTGAGTTTAAATCATTTAGATTGGTTAACAAGTTCAATTTAAAATAATAATATTAATTTATTTCCACATTATCAAAAAGTAAATTTAATTATTATTTAATTGTTATTATTTATATTTAAATAAATATTAATAGGTTACCATCTTTATAAAAAATATAGTAAATTAACTTATTTTAAATAACAACTAAATTATTAATGTTGGTAATAATTGTACTAACGTTAAATTACTGAATTTGTGTCGAGGCAGGATAACATTACGTATTACAAGTGTCAATCACATATTGTTTAAAAAAATAAATACTTAGTGGATCAGTCTAACAGATAGAACGCAAAAGTGTAGGTTTATCTAAAACGATCTGATTGGTAAGGCTGAATTCGAATCCGATGCGCAAAATCATTCTGCGCAGATACTCGGTTTCGAAATAATAATACGAGTATTGAAATCATTTGAAACCGAGTAATGCGAGTATCCATTTCACCCGAGTATTGAAATCATTTGAAACCGAGTAATGCGAGTATCCATTTCACCCGAGTATTGAAATCATTTGAAACCGAGTAATGCGAATATCCATTTCACCCGAGTATCAACATCGCTAACTCTAACCAAACAACGGTTTTCTATAGTTAACTCCCCAGTAAAACTATCTGTGAAGAGCCTAGACGTGCTAAACTGAATTTAAATCGAGTAATGTGTACTTTGGTCCTTCTTTGTTGTTACAACATTCTACTAGTTGTAGCTTCCCTCGCGATGTTGGGTCAATACTGTTTGAGCGCTACGTGTGTTGAACCCGCAACCATTCACTCGCAAGGAATTGTTCTAAACACTAGACAAACTTTTATGATGACCCGAAAAAATATCTCGTAAATCAAATAAATATTATTCCATAACGGTCAAAATAACTAGAACCATTTCACGCTCAAAAAGAAATTTGCACAAAATTGCAATACAATTGCACAATGATGCTGGAAACTGAGCGTACTACACTATATTAAAATGATGAATTCAAAGCTTCTATAAAAATAAAAAGTAAAATTTATCTTAAAACTGTAAAAAACTTGTTAAAACGATCAGTGTTCATTTCATGACAAAGTATTGTCGTACATCATTCCATTTTATAGTCCAGTTTCATAATCTCAGTTGATTCCCAAATCCAATCTCAAAAATTAAACTTTAATAATGTTTGCATCCATGAGTGGACTGCTGTATCTGGAAAGGTAATTAAACGAACGCCGTAAAAGTAGAATAAAATTGATTAATTATCCCTTTGACCTTTAATTACTTGGTTGTTAAACTTGAAGATTTATGTTTTGTTTTATTAAAACACTGCTTCCTCTGCAGCTTTAGCCGGAGGCACTTTAAACGTACTGATTAAATGCTGAACTAAAAACAATCGATATTTCCTCATGATTCATATTTTAATCGCCATGTATCGAAAACGTTAAACCTGTTTGCTAATATTATTTATGGATTTAAATTACGAAACTTTATTCAATGTCTTTAAAAAGATTGTTTCATCGATATCCATCAATCTTTGTTTATAATTAACTACTCACAGTTTTTGTGATTATAATTTAATTAAGTGCAGTAGATGTCGTTACATATCTTGGTGTGGATTTAAATTATGAAAACGAGATATCTCAAGAAATCAACAATAGAATTGATGCTGGAAACAGAGATGCGTCCATCTTAAAACTGATGATTTTCGAAGTTGCTCATCCAGACAACAAGACCTGATTAGGCCGCCGGTGATATTCGGAGCGGTGTGTGGTATTCGGGGATCACCGTGTCTAGATCACGGCTTAAATTATGCGATGCGCGCGCATCGTAGTCAAGACGAGTCACAGTCGTTCACAGTGCGCCGAAGTCAGCGGACGTAAGTTGCGCGTTGTTACAATTTAACCTCTTAGTAATAAACCTAAATGGCTACCTAAACCCTTAATTGCGGGGTCTGATAACCCCTGGGTGTTACGTAGTCATTAGTAGGTCATCCGACTAAAATTGAGAAGGAATTATTATGACCTAAAGGGTTAACGTAATTCTCCCATCACGCCTGTCCCTAACTGTAAGTTCTAATTGATAAGTTAAGTAATTATAATATTTAATTAGTTAGTTTAATTAGTAGATTATACCTCATCATAAGCTGGCTGTGAACATAGTGATTAGTTGGGTTTGAGACTAAGGGTTAATTAACTATCCAATATATTTACTGGGTGGGTCCTAACACGTTATTCTAAACCCTCCTTCCAGAACCTTAAGCGGTTCGAACGTCTGGAACAATCGAATAACCAGGGCAGATGTTCGCCTCAGTTGGTAGTAGAGACGTTCGCCGCAGGTGTCATTGACACTTTCAGATGAAAATGGATGGAGCGCAGTATAAGAGGGGAGAGTAGAGAATTCTTAAGAAACAGACAGTGAGGACATAGTGAGATTTGTCAAGGTGAGGAGTAGTTGTGCTTAGAGAGGTTGCTGAGAACGATTTTGTTTTAAGAATGGTTGCAGGACTTCAAAACGATCGGATTATTTTGGTTTAGGAAACTGATAAAGAGTTGCTTGGGAGAGAAGAAACTGTAGGCGGATAGCTAAGTGAACCGTAAGAGTTTCGAAAGAAAAAGATGAAAAATCTTTCTTCCGAACAACTAAAATTAAAATTTGGAACACCTGATTTGACCGCGGATGATATATTATGGAGCTCTGGTATGGACACTTTTAGCTTAAAATGCCATTGAAAAAATCAATGGAGCGCTGTTATTAGTGGGGAGAGAAGAGAGCTCTGATGAATGGGGAAACATACAGTGAGGTGTGTCAAAGCGAGGATATTAGACTCATGAAGAGGATGAGACTCTAGAGGTTGCTGAGACACATTTTGTTAGAAAAAATGAATGAAGGACTTGGAAAGATCTGAGCATTTTGGGCGTACGAAACTAAGAGTTGTTTGGGGAGAGAAGATACTGAAACAGACAGAGGTCGCCAAGATCTTTACAGCTTCGAAAGGAAAAGAAGAATAAAGCTGTTTTAAACTGATTTGATAATAAACAGATAATTACATTGCATTTTTCTATGGTAGTTAGAAACATTTAAAAATAATTTGGTAAATATTCTATTAAGTTTGATTTTGTTGTTTACGTGTTTTGTATTATTCCTAATTTAATTTTTTAAATAGTATATTTTTACATATCGATTCAATTGATCATATGAACAAGCGTTTAATTGTATGTTTTTATTATTCCAGGTAAGTTGGAGCTGTTACAGTTTGACAAGAACAAAATTACGAGTAAGTAATGAAATTGTTAATAATGATTATTTATTTTACGTTTGGACCCATCCAGGACGCGTTTATAGTAAATACGGAGGTGGCAGTTGTGAGGTCCCTAGGAGATCAACTCCCTACTCCTGAGGATTGCTAGCTCCAGAGTTTGAATAACTGGATCAACAATACATTTCTTAATTTAAGCTTAACCTTTCTTTCATCTTACCAATCGAAGTTATCTTTCAACTGTAACTCTTTTAGAGTAATGGAATTCTAGGGGAGGGGGAAGGTTTTATTTTACCCTCTTTTATTATTAGTTTTGGTTTGGTTTTGGTTAATTTAGGTTAGGTTAGGTCGACCAAGACTTTTTTCACTTTTTAAAAACATCGAGAAGAAGCTAGTAATTGTATAAAAATAAAGCGGCAGCTACGAGTGAGATAAACCCAGTATGAGAGAGAGAGAGAGAGAGAGAGAGAGAGAGAGAGAGAGAGAGAGAGAGAGAGAGAGAGAGAGAGAGAGAGAGAGAGAGAGAGAGAGAGAGAGAGAGAGAGAGAGAGAGAGAGAGAGAGAGAGAGAGAGAGAGAGAGAGAGAGAGAGAAGGAGAGAGAGAGAGAGAGAGAGAGAGAGAGAGAGAGAGAGAGAGAGAGAGAGAGAGAGAGAGAGAGAGAGAGAGAGAGAGAGAGAGAGAGAGGGGGGGGGGGAGGGAGAGGGGAGGAGAGAGAGAGAGAGGGAGGAGAGAGAGAGAGAGAGAGAGAGAGAGAGAGAGAGAGAGAGAGAGAGAGAGAGAGAGAGGCCATAAAACAACTCTCGGTGTCATGTGTTAAAAATATACCATACATTTTTTAAAAAACATAAGAGTGCTCTAGTGTTGTTCGGCAATAAATCCAACCCTATAAGCCAACTATAAACTAAGATCAGGAGTCAAATCAATGAATTTATTATATGGCTATATCTTGGTGTTTTTTTTCAATTTTTTTGTATAAGTAAAAATGTGGGGTACCTGCCATATATTTTTTAACGGTTCAAGATTATCCTCGAAGGGCTCAGACAAAATGAAAAAATAAATAATCAGCATGGTGCTGTTGTGAAAATTCTCAAAATTGTCTGTACCGATTTTGTTGAAATTCTAGTCAAATGTGAAGATTCCCGTGTGTTACTTAACATTGAAAAAATGTTATTCTTCACGAATAATTGACTTACTCCTCACATGAAATCTTGATCCTTCACTCTCAGGATGCGATTTATGGCGCAGCGAAACAAACACCATATTTAAATATAAATGTTCCAAAACCCGTTCTTTCTCTTTACATGGTCTTTTTATTGACAACGTGTGAACTGCTACATTTTGTGACGGTTAGTTCTGTCCATTTTCATTTGGTTTTTGGTGATTGGAAAAGTTAATACAATGTTCAATCATTAGAATTGAGTTTTTTAAATATAAGAGTTGAAAAATGAAATTATTTTGTATGGCTTGTATCTTAAATACAATTATCTTACTCTGTTTATTGTGTGGGATGTTAAACGATGATTCTGCGTTCCACCATCTCTTGAACCAAACAGGATCAGTTTCTGCCAGATCATTCAGTTTTCATCCCTATTGCAAATATTCCTCTCCGAGTCTCTCCAACAATCTCGGATTGAAATCTGCTAAATTACCCCCACGTGGAAGTTTATTAAAAAATTGTGTTTTCCTTTCATGGATCGCGCTATCTATCTATACACGTATTTTCACAATAAACTGTCTTACATATAGTAACATATAGTCATGTTACGAGGCACTACATATACAATTTGTTTTAATCAAACAATCAATTTGATTCAATCAAACAATCAATTTGATTTAATCAAGCAATAAATTTGATTTAATCAAAATATCAACTTTTTAATCAAACAATCAATTTTATTTAATCAAACACTCAATTTGATTTAATCAAGCAATCAATTTCATTTAATCAAACAATCAATTTGATTTAATCAAACAATCAATTTGATTTAATCAAACACTCAATTTGATGTAATCTAACACTCAATTTGATGTAATCAAACAATCAATTTGATTTAATCAAACAATCAATTTGCTTTATTAAAACAATCAATTTGATTTAATCAAACATTCAATTTGATTTAATCAACAATCAATTTGATTTAATCAAACATTCGATTTGATTTAATCAAACAATCGATTTTATTTAATGAAACAATCAATTTTATTTAATGAAACAATCGATTTGATTTAATCAAACAATCGATTTGATTTAATCAAACAATCGATTTGATTTAATCAAACAATCGATTTGATTTATTCAAACAATCAATATGATTTAATTAAACAATCAATTTGATTTAATCAAACACCCAATTTGATTTAATCAAACACTCAATTTAATTTAATCAAACAATCAATTTGATTTAATCAAACAATCAACTTTTTTAATCAAACAATCAATTTTAATTAATCAAACAATCAATTTGATTTAATGAAACAATCAATTTGATTTAATCAAACAATCAATTTGATGTAATCAAACAATCAATTTGATGTAATCAAACAATCAATTTTATGTAATCAAACAATCAATTTGATTTAATCAAACAATCAATTTTATTTAATCAAACAATCAATTTGATTTAATCAATCAATCGTTTTTGAGACAATAAGTGAGGACATAATATAAGACAGTAATAATTACAAAATTGTCTTAAAACATGTTTCAGGGATTTAAACACGTTGAGAACATTTGTTACTTCTATGTTAGGAATTCTGTATACATTTTTCCGTTTTTTTTAAATATATTTTTTAGAGAAAACCTTTCAATCGTTATCATAAATTATAAGAAAGAGAAATAAATATATAAAGTAAAGACTCCTTGCCTGTGAATATTATAATAGTGTCAGAGTGGAATAAATAACGTTTAAACATTGTCATTGGCGTAAATTTTAAATTGTTAAAATTTTCCTTTTATAGAATTTTTTTTTAGAAATTTCCCGTTCCCTAGTAATTTCAATTACTTCTTTTTTAAGTTGCCCAATTAATGTTAATGTCCATAAATATTTCTGCACCCTTATCTGTTCCAAACAAAATCAATTTAACACAACTCTTTACAGTTGCACTGTTTCATCAAAATCGAGGGCGCTCTGATGAAATCAATCGTAGTTTTACTTCCGTCGAAATATTCCACTCCACACTCTGGGCGAAGTGTTTTCAACAACTTGAGTTAAATTATTCATACGAGATCTTACTTTATAGGTTATATTTCGCTTTTCTGAACCAATCTATTTTCCACTTTCAACCGGAACACTTGGACCGTGAAGTTTTATTTATGAACAGTTTTAGTCGGTTTTTATCTGGTTTGGGGGTGGATGAGGGAGAAAGTTTGTGCAATGTTTTTACAACTTTTTATTACTTAAAGTGATATATCAAGTAAAATATAACCTACAGTTTGTATGATACGCGCATGCCCGGACTAATTTAAATTGTTTTTTTTTATAATTTCCATCATATTTATAAGTACAAATCCAATAGGTACCTAATAAAATATAACATAACAACTTTATTGCTTTAAAGTACAGTGTACATAAGCAAGATGTTGACCATTTACAAAAATAACATATTTTATGACATTGTTCATTTTTATCCTTAGTTTTTTTAATTAACTTTTTTGGTGTATTTATAATAGTTACAAAAATATTTTTATACCATTATAACACGTAACACAATTTTAGGAATCGAAGTAACCAAATTATACGAACTACAATAATATCAGTACATTTACAAACGAGTTAGTTATTTGAAGATGTATTACCAAATTAATTTGTTACATTAAGTTTATAATATATATTCTAAGTTTTAGGCTATACATAACAAAATGGTAGATATTTTTGCGTAGGTACCTAATATAAATTTGCGTCATTCCCCGCAAATTATAGACCTTAAAAGTTTTCAATTATTGACTTTTGAATAATTTTCTACCAGCTCGTTTACTTCTTTATCTATGTTTGGAAATCTGTAGCGGGTCAATCGTTATTGCTATAATAATATCAAATTTAATGAGAGCTTGTAATAAGTTATATTTTTTAAATGGAAAGAGTTTGAATTCAAGATCGGTTTTTATGCCAAATTTGTATGGAAGATAGTTTTGAATTTTATTCAATGAAAGTATAACTAAAACATAGACATTGCTCCAAATTAAAGTGGTTGCCTTCTTACCGATTAGTATTTTCGTGTGGCATTTTGAAGAAAAATTAATATTGTCAACAGTTGTTGACAAAGTGGCATTTTGTTCATTTTAGTTTGCAAAACAGCTGATTTCTCAACAGTTTCACTTTGCCCACTACTTTGCTCACTCCGAATGGCAACCGAACGAAACGAAATTTAGGTTAAGTTTATTTGAATGGATATATAATATACAGGAAATGTCCCGTATGTATGTTAGATTAATTCTTACATGTAAAATAACATAAATAAACAACAAAACGACGTTTTAAAGTTGAAAAAGGAAGTAATTATTCATAAAGATGATTGACAGTGTATGGTACACGGAGAGTATTTTTCGTTTGCCGAGTTTTGAAGTTGGCAATCCCGTTTCCTCAACAATACACCTACGTTATTTGTAATATTCATAAATAACCTCAGTTTTGACGTGAGGTTGAACACTATTGTATTAAATTAATGTTTTATTAAATTGTGTTACTGCTGAAGTATGTTTTTTATTTGTCACAAAATAACAACTGTAGACAAAGTATAATGTGCAATTCGTGAACAAAGTGGCTTTTTTAAACTCGATGAAATTGACGCACTCAGCAAGCCTCGTGCGTCAACATTTTTCTTTCGTTTTAAAAAAGTGCCACTTTGCTCACTAGTTGCACAAATAACTATTTATGTACTAAACAAGTTACTATTTACGTTCTAACACATCAAACTAACTGGTAAAACAAAGCAATTCAAAATGACATGCGAACTTTCATTTACTTACAAGTTAAATCTCAATCCAAGAAATGTATTAAAGTCACTAACAAAGAACTCATTATAATATTACCCTTCATAAATCCCCGTTTACCTTCAAAGGATTGTTTAACATTTATACGATATTACACCTTTGTTAAGTTGGCAAACAGAATTAAATTGTACCGACTTAATTTAAATTTTAATCTCAACACTGAGTCCCAAGAGAGATGCCCTTAATTTTACATTCAATGGAAGCTTGATAATCCCCCCCCCCCTGTTGAAATATACAAACACAGCTCTCTCTAATCTGAAAACATATATTCACTTTTATATAATGTACGTTATTTGTCATGGGGAAATGAAAATGAGGAAAAATCGTTTGAAAACATTCTTTGTTAAATTACATAGTGTAATGATAAATATAAAAGAATCAAAAGCACAGTTTGTTTGATTCTATGACGTAAAGGATTCGATAAGCAGCAAGGTACTTCCTGCAATACAAATGAACCAATATACAGTTTGAATGAATCACAAATCTATACAGATGTGAAACAGCTTTCTATTTGTAACGGAGGACAAAGGACAAAGGGTGAGAGGATTTAAATAATAAACGATGTAGACACCAACAGTTATTATCTTACAATAATATTTTAAGTAAAAAATATACGACCCAGACTGGGAATTGAACCCAAGACTTTTGGCTTTACGCGTCAATGCTCTACCAAGTGAGCTGTCCTCGTCGCTTCCCAACACAGGACGTAGACCACTCAAGTGTAAAGCCAGAGATCCTGGGTTCGATTCCCAGTCTAGGTCGTATATTTTTTACTTGAAATATTATTGTATTTTTACTACTTGCTGATAAGAAAAACTTATTAGCGTGAAAATCGATAAATTAAAAATTATTATTGTCTATTTAATTTTTCTGTTTTTCGTTTTAAATTAAAAATAGAAAATCTTCTCTCAAAGAAGGCAACAATACAGAAACTGTTTGAATCTATTTATAAATCAAAAGTTACACTTTGTTTACTTGTCCTAGTTTCTGGGATATCAGTGTCAGTAAACAATAGTCATTGTTCTGGATAGAGAATATCCTGTTTTATTGACACTTAGAAGAAGATATGGGATTTTAGTTTCTTAAACATTTCCATTTCAATGTAGTTATAGTAGTCGTCTAATACAACCTCTGTGTCTTTTAAATTTAATCAAAATCTGTTGCTAGGTTGCAATTTTTGTGTTGAATAACCGATATGATATGTTCCTTTATATATTTATAATTGCACCTATTAAAATATTATCCTAAGCATTTAGGAAGTCTTCTGTTGGCCTTGTGGGGGGGGGGGGGTCAGGTTATATATATATAACCTGATTCCCCCCCACAAGATAAGTAAATATGTAGCAACTATTTAGTTTAGTAAATAGATATTTTGAACTGAAGTTTAATGTAATTAGACTATGTAAACATTATAGCCTTGCAGGCAGTTACATAAACACACCCCTGAGGTGTAAAAGCACGCAATATATGTACTTGTCTGCCTTCTGAACTGAGGGAGAGATTATAAAAGAATATGTATTGCTATGTTATAAAGTTTTATTTTTGTAAAACGGTAAAAGAACATTTAACTCACTGAGCAATTATGCTCTCTCTAATTTTCTAATGGAAGTAATAGCTGACACATGTAATCAATAAATGATTTTTTTTTATTTTTCGAATAATTGTCGATATAAACACATTATAAGAAGTAGTCCAATGAAAGAAAATACACTGATTCTCACATATTTCACTTCATTTCTCAAAAATTGCACGGACTCATAAATCTTTACAAACTACCATAAATCAATCTAATTGGTCACATTACTTATCCTGTGTACTAACTGGGCCCACGGTCAAAACATGCATAGGCGGATTACCGTCAACCCTCGAAGCGTCCGGGTTGAATTGGGCCCCTGGTCAGTCGGGCAACATTAGTTTTGTTAAGTGATCAGACATTCGTTGTTATTTTAATGTACGATAGAATTAATAACTAACCTAACCTAACCTAACCTAACCTAACCTAACCTAACCTAACCTAACCTAACCTGGTCAGTCGGGCAACATTAGTTTTATTAAGTGATCAGACATTCGTTGTTATTTTAATGTACGATAGAATTAAAAACTAACCTAACCTAACCTAACCTAACCTAACCTAACCTAACCTAACCTAACCTAACCTGGTCAGTCGGGCAACATTAGTTTTATTAAGTGATCAGACATTCGTTGTTATTTTAATGTACGATAGAATTAAAAACTAACCTAACCTAACCTAACCTAACCTAACCTAACCTAACCTAACCTAACCTAACCTGGTCAGTCGGGCAACATTAGTTTTGTTAAGTGATCAGACATTCGTTGTTATTTTAATGTACGATAGAATTAAAAACTAACCTAACCTAACCTAACCTAACCTGGTCAGTCGGGCAACATTAGTTTTATTAAGTGATCAGACATTCGTTTTTTATTTTAATGTACGATAGAATTAATAACTAACCTAACCTAACCTAACCTAACCTAACCTAACCTGGTCAGTCGGTCAACATTAGTTTTGTTAAGTGATCAGACATTCGTTTTTATTTTAATGTACGATAGAATTAAAAACTAACCTAACCTAACCTAACCTAACCTAACCTAACCTGGTCAGTCGGGCAACATTAGTTTTATTAAGTGATCAGACTTTCGTTTTTATTTTAATGTACGATAGAATTAAAAACTAACCTAACCTAACCTAACCTAACCTAACCTAACCTGGTCAGTCGGGCAACATTAGTTTTATTAAGTGATCAGACATTCGTTTTTATTTTAATGTACGATAGAATTAAAAACTAACCTAACCTAACCTAACCTAACCTAACCTAACCTGGTCAGTCGGGCAACATTAGTTTTATTAAGTGATCAGACATTCGTTTTTATTTTAATGTACGATAGAATTAAAAACTAACCTAACCTAACCTGGTCAGTCGGGCAACATTAGTTTTATTAAGTGATCAGACATTCGTTGTTATTTTAATGTACGATAGAATTAAAAACTAACCTAACCTAACCTAACCTAACCTAACCTAACCTAACCTAACCTAACCTGGTCATTCGGTCAACATTAGTTTTATTAAGTGATCAGACATTCGTTGTTATTTTAATGTACGATAGAATTAAAAACTAACCTAACCTAACCTAACCTAACCTGGTCAGTCGGGCAACATTAGTTTTATTAAGTGATCAGACATTCGTTTTTATTTTAATGTACGATAGAATTAATAACTAACCTAACCTAACCTAACCTAACCTAACCTAACCTGGTCAGTCGGTCAACATTAGTTTTGTTAAGTGATCAGATATTCGTTTTTATTTTAATGTACGATAGAATTAATAACTAACCTAACCTAACCTAACCTAACCTAACCTAACCTAACCTAACCTAGCCTGGTCAGTCGGTCAACATTAGTTTTGTTAAGTGATCAGATATTCGTTTTTATTTTAATGTACGATAGAATTAATAACTAACCTAACCTAACCTAACCTAACCTAACCTAACCTAACCTAACCTAACATAACCTAACCTAACCTAACATAACCTAACCTAACTTCTATTTTAGATGTTAAGGTATTTAAAACTAAGGTGGATGCGAGCATTCCATTTTGTAAGTCATGATTGTAGAGGTATGGGCCCAATTCGACAATGCCTCCGAACAGACCATGGGCCCAATTCAACCGTCGTTTTTACGACTATAACAGACCGTGGGCCCAATTCGACGTCATCCTACTAAATATAAAGTTTAATTTCGTAATTGTATCAAAATAATCGAAGTCCGTGTTTTGACAGATAATCGATTTTCGTGGTTTAAGGAAACCGAAGAAATGATTTTCGTCTTGCCGTTCTTCCTTCGCTGTCACAAAAACTAAAATTGGTAAATGTAATTTGGCATAGTGGAGTATCGTAAGTCCTCAAGTAGGATCTTATTGAAATCCTGAAAATTTTAATTATTATTGATTAAATAGCAGCCATTTTAAACAATTCAGCTCTCCTGTGTTATTAAACCTATAACAAATTAAATTATTTAAAAAAAAATACATATTTAAATTGTGCATGAATGTTACAAAGACCATCTCTTTACTATAAAAAATAACGAAGTTATCACAAATGTGATTTCGAACACTGGCTTGGCTCACGAGGATAGCAACTGGAGGCTCTGTCACACCTTCGAGGACTGTCAGACACGACATATTGCTAGTGGAGATTTTTAAAAATATATACACATCTACAAGGACCATTATGACCTAGCCGACTTCAAGATAGTAGTGATAAGGTTCAGAAAATCCTTAATGTATGAACATTTCCTACAAGTCTCAAGAGACCAACTTTTGGTCATTTCATTTAGAAGATCTATTTGTAATGATTCGGCACTGCAATCCTGGTTTTGCCTAGGGTGCTCTACCCTTTGCTCTTTAACCCACTGCACATTGCCTACCTTACTCATTGCAGGCGGCAAGGTGTAATAGTAGATTGCCCCCTTCCAAGCGCAGCATGAACCATACAACGGCCGTTCTAATTTACTTTTTATAAATTTTAATACCCCCCTCCCAAAATGATAGGCTAAATACTTTTTGGGATAGGCCACAAGGCCCAAGGAGTCGTCGCTTGCACTCCGGGATTTTGGTTTCGTTTAACTAAAATTTAGTGTGTTGTGCCGGTCATGTTCAGTCAATGCAAGTCTTGACATTATCCAGTTTCTTTATCGTTAAATTATTAATATTAAAGTATATATAATATTCTAAATTAGTTTAAATATAGTATTAGTTAATTGGATACGTCATAAAATGGCTAGACAGGATTGGTGTATTGACTACGTGAGAGTGTATAACATAACGTTTTAACTAAAAGATCCACGGATCAGTCCATTCTCCAATTCCGTTGCAAATTGTTAATGAGACTGGGTAAGTACCATGAATTAGTATACAGTTTAGGTATTACAATTACAGAAGAAATGTTGTTCTTACAGTAATAAAACTTAACTGACTTCAATGCTACGTAAGAGAGGTTATTTTAAAAAAAAACTATCTATGTCTTTAAAGTCATTTGACTGGGTTGATTAGTAAACTCTGGTGTTATGAAAAGAGCTTGCTTGTTTCTCCTTTTCAATATCATTGGAATTGTTTCCTCTTTACTGTTTCTCCATTTTAAAAACTCAATACAGTAGGAAAACGTTATACCAACTGTAGCTATGGAAATAAAATTGTAAACATTCAACATAATTCTCTGTTTGAATTTATTTGTTAATGATGGAAGTTCAATTTTATTATTATATATTTTACGAACATTTGCCATCATTTGTGTGTTGGCACCCCTACAACTAAAAAACAAGCTGAAAATTTACCTGTTAAATCGCCACAAGGGGTTGTAACCCGTTCTCGTGCTAGGAAGCTTAATACAACTAACAATAGGCCACTCCCCTAATAGTTTGTCACGCCTTCTGGACCACGTCACTTGTTGCTGTATCTTTGATACAACAACACGTATTTGACGTTAGTTGTGTGTTACCGTGATTGTGTGTTTTTTGACTTCTCAGTTTTAGCTCTGAGATGAATGCTTAGATATTAAGGTTGGTGGTATTCTTATTTAATTTTACTTCTTACATAGGCTTAGTTTCTAGTTTCATGTTTCTTTAGTTTTTAGTCACTTGATAACGGGATTTGATTTTTATTCCCGAAACGTCGTGTTTTGATTTTTAACACACAAATGATGGCAAATGTCCGTAAAATGTATAATAATAAAATTCAACATAGCCTAAAAATTTCAACATTCCTTGATTAGATGTTTGAAAACCACCATTTTATCTCCAAATGAAGCTTCGTTTAAAGTTAATTATAGGTTAAAGGGAAATTAGGAAGTTTTTGATTATTTTTTTTTTTCTAGAAACAGAACGCAAAATATAATTAGCCATTAGGTTAATCTGACATTTACTAATTACGCATTAACTAAATGTTCTAGAAACCGGGCGTTAGAATGGTGTACTAAGATACATTTATTCAACCGTTCTTATTGTAATTCTAGTTTAGTTATAGTTTATACTGTAATGTGAGTAGTTTTAAGTTAATGACAAGATTTATTACATGTATAAACAAGTATTAATGAATACCTAAATAAATAAACCTTAGAAAAGTAACGGAGTGTTAAGTATAATAGGTTAGGTTAGGTTAACGTAACGTAACCTAACCTAACCTAACCTATAATGTGAGTAGTTTTAAGTTAATGACAAGATCTATTAGACTACATGTATAAACAAGTATTAATGATCACCTAAATAAATAAACCTTAGAAAGGTAACGGAGTGTTAAGTATAATAGGTTAGGTTAGGTTAACGTAACGTAACCTAACCTATAATGTGAGTAGTTTTAAGTTAATGACAAGATCTATTAGACTACATGTATAAACAAGTATTAATGATCACCTAAATAAATAAACCTTAGAAAAGTAACGGAGTGTTAAGTATAATTAATAGGTTAGGTTAGCTTAACGTAGCCTAAACTAACCTAACCTATAATGTGAGTAGTTTTAAGTTAATGACAAGATCTATTACATGTATAAACAAGTATTAATGATCACCTAAATAAATAAACCTTAGAAAGGTAACGGAGTGTTAAGTATAATAGGTTAGGTTAGGTTAACGTAACGTAACGTAACCTAACCTATAATGTGAGTAGTTTTAAGTTAATGAAAAGATCTATTACATGTATAAACAAGTATTAATGATCACCTAAATAAATAAGCCTTAGAAAGGTAACGGAGTGTTAAGTATAATAGGTTAGGTTAGGTTAACGTAACGTAACCTAACCTAACCTATAACGTGAGTAGTTTTAAGTTAATGACAAGATCTATTACATGTATAAACAAGTATTAATGATCACCTAAATAAACCTTAGAAAGGTAACGGAGTGTTAAGTATAATAGGTTAGGTTAGGTTAACGTAACGTAACCTAACCTAACCTATAACGTGAGTAGTTTTAAGTTAATGACAAGATCTATTACATGTATAAACAAGTATTAATGATCACCTAAATAAATAAGCCTTAGAACGGTAACGGAGTGTTAAGTATAATAGGTTAGGTTAACGTAACGTAACCTAACCTAACCTATAATGTGAGTAGTTTTAAGTTAATGACAAGATCTATCACATGTATAAACAAGTATTAATGATCACCTAAATAAATAAACCTTAGAAAAGTAACGGAGTGTTAAGGATAATAGGTTAGGTTAGGGTAACGTAACCTAACCTATAATGTGAGTAGTTTTAAGTTAATGACATGATCTATCACATGTATAAACAAGTATTAATGATCACCTAAATAAATAAACCTTAGAAAGGTAACGGAGTGTTAAGTATAATAGGTTGGGTTAGGTTAACGTAACGTAACCTAACCTAACCTATAATGTGAGTAGTGTTAAGTTAATGACAAGATCTATTACATGTATAAACAATTATTAATGATCACCTAAATAAATAAACCTTAGAAAGGTAACGGAGTGTTAAGTATAATAGGTTAGGTTAGGTTAAAGTAACGTAACGTAACCTAACCTATAAAGTGAGTAGTTTTAAGTTAATGACAAGATCTATTACATGTATAAACAAGTATTAATGATCACCTAAATATACAAACCTTAGAAAAGTAACGGAGTGTTAAGTAAAATAGGTTAGGTTAGGTTAACGTAACCTAACCTATAATGTGAGTAGTTTTAAGTTAATGACAAGATCTATTACATGTATAAACAAGTATTATTGATCACCTAAATAAATAAACTTTAGAGAAGTAACGGAGTGTTAAGTATAATAGGTTAGGTTAGGTTAACGTAACGTAACGTAACCTAACCTATAATGTGAGTAGTTTTAAGTTAATGACAAGATCTATTACATGTATAAACAAGTATTAATGATCACCTAAATAAATAAACCGTAGAAAAGTAACGGAGTGTTAAGTATAATAGGTTAGGTTAGGTAAACGTAACGTAACCTAACCTAACCTATAATGTGAGTAGTTTTAAGTTAATGACAAGATCTATTACATGTATAAACAAGTATTAATGATCACCTAAATAAATAAACCGTAGAAAAGTAACGGAGTGTTAAGTATAATAGGTTAGGTTAGGTAAACGTAACGTAACCTAACCTAACCTATAATGTGAGTAGTTTTAAGTTA
This sequence comes from Aphrophora alni, assembly GCA_963513935.1. Classification (NCBI taxonomy): domain Eukaryota; kingdom Metazoa; phylum Arthropoda; class Insecta; order Hemiptera; family Aphrophoridae; genus Aphrophora; species Aphrophora alni. The sequence continues at coordinate 31,170,080 of OY740779.1, read as the reverse complement.
ATGACAAGATCTAATACATGTATAAACAAGTATTAATGATCACCTAAATAAATAAACCTTAGAAAAGTAACGGAGTGTTAAGTATAATAGGTTAGGTTAGGTTAACGTAACGTAACCTATAATGTGAGTAGTTTTAAGTTAATGACAAGATCTATTACATGTATAAACAAGTACTAATGATCACCTAAATAAATAAACCTTAGAAAGGTAACGGAGTGTTAAGTATAATAGGTTAGGTTAACGTAACGTAACGTAACCTAACCTATAATGTGAGTAGTTTTAAGTTAATGACAAGATCTATTACGTGTATAAACAAGTATTAATGATCACCTAAATAAATAAACCTTAGAAAGGTAACGGAGTGTTTAGTATAATAGGTTAGGTTAGCTTAACGTAACGTAACCTAACCTGTAATGTGAGTAGTTTTAAGTTAATGACAAGATCTATTACATGTATAAACAAGTATTAATGATCACCTAAATAAATAAACCTTAGAAAGGTAACGGAGTGTTAAGTATAATAGGTTAGGTTAGGTTAACGTAACGTAACCTAACCTAACCTATAATGTGAGTAGTTTTAAGTTAATGACAAGATCTATTACATGTATAAACAATTATTAATGATCACCTAAATAAATAAACCTTATAAAGGTAACATAGTGTTAAGTATAATAGGTTAGGTTAGGTTAACGTAACGTAACCTAACCCAACCTATAATGTGAGTAGTTTTAAGTTAATGACAACATCTATTTCATGTATAAACAAGTATTAATGATCACCTAAATAAATAAACCTTAGAAAGGTAACGGAGTGTTAGTATAATAGGTTAGGTTAGGTTAACGTAACCTAACCTAACCTATAATGTGAGTAGTTTTAAGTTAATGACAAGATCTATTACATGTATAAACAAGTATTAATGATCACCTAAATAAATAAACCTTAGAAAGGTAACGGAGTGTTAGTATAATAGGTTAGGTTAGGTTAACGTAACCTAACCTAACCTATAATGTGAGTAGTTTTAAGTTAATGACAAGATCTATTACATGTATAAACAAGTATTAATGATCACCTAAATAAACAAACCTTAGAAAGGTAACGGAGTGTTAGTATAATAGGTTAGGTTAGGTTAACGTAACCTAACCTAACCTATAATGTGAGTAGTTTTAAGTTAATGACAAGATCTATTACATGTATAAAGAAGTATTAATGATCACCTAAATAAATAAACCTTAGAAAGGTAACATAGTATTAAGTATAATATGTTAGGTTAGGTTAACGTAACGTAACCTAATCTGACCTATAATGTGAGTAGTTTTAAGTTATAGACAAGATCTATTACATGTATAAACAAGTATTAATGATCACCTAAATAAATAAACCTTAGAAAGGTAACGGAGTGTTAAGTATAATAGGTTAGGTTAGGTTAACGTAACCTAACCTAACCTGACCTATAATGTGAGTAGTTTTAAGTTAATGACAAGATCTATTACATGTATAAACAAGTATTAATGATCACCTAAATAAATAAACCTTAGAAAGGTAACGGAGTGTTAACAATGAATAATGTATTCATTGGTGTTAAGTATAATAGGTTAGGTTAGGTTAACGTAACGTTACCTAACCTATAATGTGAGTAGTTTTAAGTTAATGACAAGATCTATTACATGTATAAACAAGTATTAATGATCACCTAAATAAATAAACCTTAGAAAGGTAACGGAGTGTTAAGTATAATATGTTAGGTTAGGTTAACGTAACGTTACCTAACCTATAATGTGAGTAGTTTTAAGTTAATGACAAGATCTATTACATGTATAAACAAGTACTAATGATCACCTAAATAAATAAACCTTAGAAAGGTAACGGAGTGTTAAGTATAATAGGTTAGGTTAGGTTAACTTAACGTAACCTAACCTATAATGTGAGTAGTTTTAAGTTAATGACTAGATCTATTACATGTATAAACAAGTATTAATGATCACCTAAATAAATAAACCTTAGAAAGGTAACGGAGTGTTAAGTATAATAGATTCCACACCAACATAGGTGTACAGGGGTAGGTGTGCTGATTAAAGCTACTGCATTGCCATTCATTAGCCTTTGTGTTACCTAACCAACCTTCTGATAGAAAGACAACCGCATCTGATCACATTTACTTAATTGTAACAGTTTCAAATGCTACCAACTTACACACACAAAAACATTTAACCAGATTATTCTCGTAAAGTTTGTTTTAAAAAATCATACCAACCTGCGAACACAATAACTCAATGTAACAAGAAAAAAATTGTTTACGTTATTATTTTCATATTTAATAAGATTGTTCTCATAATTGTACCGACATTGCTATCATGTTAATGTATGATAGCAATAACTCAATTTAATGAAACAATATTGTACAAACTCATCCATTCACAATAGAAACAGTTGGGATTTAGTTTTACCTAGGAACTAATTTTGTGTTCGAATGAAATTTGTACCATTTATTATAAATAAGAGATATTAATTTAAGATAAAGTCATTAATGGTTAAATAAAATACACGTAGCAGTCGATGATTCAGTTTCTTATAATTATTCTTAAAAAATACTTTATTGATATCTAATCCCCAATTATTGAAAACTTATCAATTAGTCCCAAGATAGAGCAAGCTGAATAATATTGTAAAATATTCAAAAATTCAAATGAGTCTACTTTCTTTTATGAAATTCATTTAAGAATACACTGTCGGTTCATTTATATTTCTCTAAGTACCAGCTACCGTGTTTTTGGCCGTAATGTTCTCAAAGCTGATTCTAATGAATTCCGTTGATAGTTCCGACCAATCGATCAAATTGATCAATCGATGAGCAGAGCCTCCAACTATCATCATCTTAAACTGATCTGATTTTTAGTTCATGGTGGTTTTATATACTTTGCCAGGTTAATGAACGATGTAGGTATTTTGTCTAGAGTCAACTATTGCGACACTGTTTGATATTTTTCACAACAATAGGCTGCCTTATGTGTATTTTCTTGGGTCTAAGAATAAAAATTATATTTGATACATTTTTAATTTTACCTAACAACTATTCTTAACAGTTTTATTCCTAAAAAAATACTAAACACACAGATTTAATTGTCATTGTCATTCAATAATATGGTTGTTATAACATAAAGTCTTTTAAAAAAATCTGTAATCTTACATAGTGTGTAAACATTGATTGTACCAGATACAAGAGTCCACAGTGTAAATTCACTGAAATTAAAATCGAGTCCATTTTTGTTTTATTACTACTGTAAACAGGGACACCTATCACAGTAAGAAGTAACAAGAGTTAGATGTTTTATGGAAGGTTTGCTTCATTTTGTTTAAACATTCATTAGGTGTCACAGAGGGTAGTTTGTTTCAAGATAATGCTGTATGTATTGTTGTATACAAACCCCAAGATACTGACTGCCTTATAAAAACAACAATTTGTTTATTCGTAAGCAATCTGACTAGTCTACTCTAATAGTTTATTAAGAAACAAAACAGTGTAACAGTTAATTGTAAATTTTTATCTACATCTTCCTTAATTTAATCTTTTGTCAGAAGTCTCTCTTGACCAAATCTTGTTCTATGTCAACACTAGGACCAGCTATAGACCATGTTAACGTTAATTTCTAGACAGGAAAGAATTGTTCATTTGGTTCTCCCGATATTACTTTCTTCTTTCTTTTGAGCTGTCTTTTCAGTTGTTGAACTTTAGATTTTTTTTTGATTTTTTTTTATTTATTTATTTATAACTACAACTAAGTACAGGGAACTTATCTAGTAGCTTCCATTTCATAATAACACTTTTTTTCCAAGTCCTTCCTATGAATGACTCCTACTAAATACTCGCACAAAATCTTGCGGTTATAAGAGCTGGGGCATCACTGCACTAGGTCTAAAGGCTTGGTCCTTTTGAGTCTCCGCTCCCCATTTCTGCTTCTGAGCATCTCCTGCACAGCAGTATTTACATGTTTTTGTAGCCTAAGTTCGTGCTTCCTCGCTACAGACTTTATGGTTTCATCTACAGTTTCAATCTTAAGATCCCTATGGATGGAATCATTGCAGACATACCACGGTGCACCAACAATACCTCGCAGTACCTTGTTTTGGAAGGTTTGAATTTGTTTTACATTTGATTTCTTGGCGCACCCCCAAAGTTGCAATCCGTACATCCAAATTGGTTTTAGGATTTGGTTGTATAATAACATTTTATTTGTTATATCTAATTTAGAGTGCCTCCCTAAAAGCCAATGCATTTTCCTATATTTCAAATTAAGTTCACTCTTCTTCATTTTGACATGGGATTTCCATCTGAGCCTCGTGTCAAGCGTCATTCCTAGGTATTTCGCATCTAATTTGAATGGGATTACTTTGGAGTTAACAAATATAGGTGTACTTGTCGTTTTCTTGTTTGTAAAATTAACATGGCTAGATTTAGACACATTCAGCCTAATACGCCACTTTTTTGTCCATACATTAATGTGAACTTTAGATGGTGACTTTTCTCTGAACTCTGTCCCGAATTTCCATTCCGACGATCCCTGCTCTGTCCAGGTCTTTGTTAATTTCCTTGACCCGCAGGATTTGTCTTTTCTTTCCTTCTAAATACACTAAAATATTTTGATTTAATCTGTTGTGTATTTACAACCTCAGGATCTTCATTTTAAGATCGTTGTGTTCCACCTCAAGGAAGGATTACTTGAAAGCGTTGTACAGATGCAACTGCTTCCAAATGTTATCTAAACAATCGCTATTGATTGAATTTAAAATTAGGTTGTGTAAACAACGCTGCAAAGTGCAATCCTTAGTAAACACATAAAGTTATTCAACTACGATTATTAGATTTAGCTGTTTACCTTTAAGATTTGCAAACCAACACATTGCTGATCTAATTATCAAGTGGAACTACATAAGAACGATGTTTCCTTTATTAACTAATTTAAATTACTTGTAATACATTTAATAATATCAACCGTCTTGTGATTTCGTTCTTCTATCCGTTTAGTAACAATCTTCTTTCTCACAGAGGTCATCGAAAATTAAGATGTGGTATAGCAAGTTATTACCAAAGATTCAAGTTTTTTTTATATACCAAGTGTCCCATTAGTCCCACCCCCCTATTTTTTTTTTATTAATGGAAATAGACAGATTTGCTTTGGGAAAAGTTTAGAAAACCAAAGGATGAGTTTTTTGAAGTATCGAAATTTTCAACCCTTACCCCAAAAAATGGGGTAGTTTGGGGTAAGTCAAGAATTTTAAACAGCAACCCCTATTGAGTGATACCTCATTTTAAAGGTCTTTTAAAAATAAGAATAATGACGTAAACTAGAGGTCTCTAAGTTCATCCTACACAACATAGCGACCAATCGAATTGTGAATTTTACGTTACTAATTACACCGGAAATGTTACGAAATGTACAACATGCTTTTGAGTCCGAGTCTATTTCTGTCAAGAAGTAAATGGTAGCCATTTCGAGAAATTAATCTGAGCTAAAAAAAACAAGGTAAGGCTGTTACCATCATTTTACCAACATAGAGCAATTTGTAATGTAATAAAAACAACCGGAGTTTGAAGGTTAACATTCACAATTCGATTGGTCGCTATGTTGGATAGGATGAACTTAGAGACCTCTAGTTTGTGCCATTATTCTTATTTTAAAAAGACCTTTAAAATGAGGTATCACTCGATAGGGGTTGCTGTTTAAAATTCTTGACTTACCCCCAAACTACCCCATTTTGGGGGTAGACTAAGGGTTGAAAATTTTGATACTTAAAAAAACTCCTCCTTTGGTTATCTAAACTTTCCCCAAAGCAAATCTGTCTATTTCCATTAATAAAAAAAATAATAGGGGGGGATGGGACTTTTGGGACCAGTATACATGATTGAAACGTGACGTAAAATGTGCAGTGTTGGCGAAATAACTGTGGGTTAAATTATCTTCAGTTCACATCGCCGTATCCTGATGATGGAGCTTAATTCCGAAACGCGTCATATATAGAAGAACGAAGTTACAGGGTGGATAATTATTCTGTAGTCGTGATATGAACACTACTCAACAATGTTTGTTATAAAGGCAATAGAACAGCTGTTACTCCGGTGCTTGTTTTATTCATCGTTTAAAAGGAAAAACTTCTCGATAATCGTAAAAATAAGAACAAACAGAGACCACTAGCTTTCTAATACTCTAATAGCTATTCTATTTATAAAATTATTACTTAATGATGGAATATTTGTATTAATATTACTGTTATTTCGGACATTTGTCATCATTTGTGTATAAGAAACAATACACGACGTTTCGAGAGTATAAATCAACCCCCGTTATCAAGTGCCTAACTTACAAACTAAAACATGCAGACAGAACACACGCCTAGATGTCTAGGCCTATGTTTAGAAACTAAACTTAATGAAAAAACACCCAGGACAAACTGAGCGGTCAAAAACTATACAGATACTAACATTTGATCCAGGAAACCACAAGGTTTATTTTTTCATTAGGTTTAGTTTCTGAACATAGGCCGTGTGTTCTGCCTGCATGTTGTAGTTTGTAAGTTAGGCACTTGATAACGGGAGTTGATTTATACTCTCGAAACGTCGTGTATTGTTTCTTATAGACAAATAACGACGAATGTCCGAAATAACAATAATATCAATACTCTAATAGCGTCTGAGTCGGAAAAGAACAAGAATTGATCAAGAAAAATTGATAAGAAAAAGAGGTATTTAGATGCAGAAAGGTGTATTATCCAGTTAGGAGATATTGCGATCGCCAAACACTGTAGACGAGCTCTTAAGTGAATGTTTATAATTGATGATTTCAACTTAACCAGATCTCGACACTGAATGATATATGCTAATTCTGACTAATTTTAAAGACGAATTTACAAGTAAGAAGACAAAATTCTAACGGGAGACATTTTGATATTGAAAAAAAGCTTTTAAAGTCGCAAGAGAGAACGCTGTACTGTTTTTAAGTTGATACATTTCAGAAAAACCGAACAAACAAAAATTAGCTTTGACCGCCATCATTACCGGTCGATTAGAGTTAAATATGTTTTATGCGGATGACGTATTTGTTGTTACTCAAAAACAAACAAACTACTATTTTTGTTGATTTACTATTCAAAGATATTTAAATATATCACTTCCAATTTAACAGTGACAGTGAGTCTGATATAAAAACCGTCTAACGGTGAATTTAATATGCATTTAATGTACACACGAGGCCTCCTCTAATGTCAGGAACTCCTATGGTTCTATGCTTCTAGACATCCTCCTCTTGGTCCAAAGCTCCTTGGGTACGTTTCAAACCGGCAGCGTCTCTACCTTGGTCCACGATGTCTTCAACAATTCTATCTGGTCCTCCACTGCTGGAAGCTTCTATTAGATTCTATCTTTCATGAAGTTTGTAAGCCGTGCACTTTCTCAATATTTTACAGTATGTAGCAGTGATTGTTTTGTGTCCTGAATTGAAGTGACTTAGTACTATATTATACTTTAATAGTATAATTCTATTTTAAGCCCTAACTCTTAATTCCTAACATTGTTTACCCTTATTTAAATATTATTTGTTTTTCAAACATGGCGTCCATAGTTAATTATCACTTTTATGTTTTACAAACTAGCGAACTGAAAATTTTGATTTCGTTTCTATGAATCTTGATTGAGAGAGTACATGCAATGTTTTTGCGCCATTTATTTTTATCGTCACATTGAGCTATTGTGCGTCATGCTGGTACGATTGCAACATGACTACAATTACGTGAATAATCTCTTTGAATTTTCCCAGTGTAGTTTGGTTGCATTTGAAACCGTTTTAATTAGGCAAATTATCTGTTGTGATTGTGTTTCTATTGAAGGCTAGGTTAGGTTACACAAAGGAAAGGACTAACGTTACAGTAGCTTTATTCATCAAAACTACCCCTTTGTACAACCCCTGGGTGTCTTCTTTCAACACGGTTTATACGTATGGGACTACTACATAATATCTGGTTACTTTTCTAAGAAATAAATTTATAAAACAATATCTCCTACACAGTGTTGTCGTTAGGTTAGGTTAGGTTAGGTTAGGTTAGGTTAGGTTAGGTTAGGTTAGGTTAGGTTAGGTTAGGTTAGGTTAGGTTAGGTTACACAAAGGGAAGGACTAACGTTACAGTAGCTTTAATCATCAAAACTACACCTTTGTACAACCCCTGGGTGTCTTCTTTCAACACGGTTTATACGTGGTTACTTTTCTAAGAAATAAATTTATAAAACAATATCTCCTACACAGTGTTGTTGTTAGTTGAGGGAGTCTCTGACTTGAGTGTAGTTCCAAACTTGGAAATGTAACATGATTGAAATATTTAGTATCGAATTGTAAATGTTTAAATGGTCTCGATTTTAAACGTTATCTCGTCTGCTATTGAACTTATAACAACTGAATTATATAAAAATTTATCGTTTTCAATTCTGCAAGTACTAAATCCTACCATTCCACAATGACAAGTAGAGAAAGCTATTGTCAACAATGGATTTATGAAGTCTGACGTCTCATGAACATGTGATAGTCAAATAATTATGAAAGCACCGCGTCACCGACACGCCCATTACGAGTGGAGGCTCTTTGACATCCGTGGAGCTTCGAGGCTCGTCAGGGCTGAGGCATAACACAAGCGAAGCGAGTCGACGTGAAGTAAGTAGTCATATACTTGTGAGTTTATAGTTTAATACTAGCAGCTCCGAGGTACTAGGAGGGCCGGCGTACCCAGAGTCTCTCCGCATAACAACAGAGCCTCACTCAATAAGATAGGTGCTGGGAGCAATGTAGCACTATGACACAGCTACCATCACGAAACCTATCCTCAGCACATGCTCCTGGACAGGCTGAACATGTCATGTTCGTCAAGGTTCCCCAAGCCACGTTTGATGAGTCACTGTCGGGTCTCTTACGCAATACCCTCCACCTCAACATCACCTACTGAGAGCGGCGTCCGTTACCACCTACACCAGGCAAAGCTGGAAGCTGTAAAGTAATTACTAGGGTTAAGTTAGGTTAGGTTACCACTACGAAACCTTCCCTCAGCACATGCTCCTGGACAGGCTGTTCCCATGGTACTCATGTCGGGACGGTTACCCTAGCTACGTTTGATAAGTCACCGTCTGTTCTCTCACCATCCCCCACAACATTACCTACTGAGGGCGCCGTCCGTTACCCACCTACATGGGTTAGAGTAGTCCACCAGGCAAAGCTGGAGGCTGTATAGTATTAACTAGGGTTAGGTTAGGTTAGGTTACCACTACGAAACCTTCCCTCAGCACATGCTCCTGGACAGGCTGAGCATGTTCCCATGGTAATCATGTCGGGACGGTTACCCAAGCTACGTTTGATGAGTCACCGTCTGTTCTCTCACCATCCCCCACAACATTACCTACTGAGGGCGCCGTCCGTTACCACCTACACCAGGCAAAGCTGGAAGCTGTATAGTAATAACTAGGGTTAGGTTAGGTTAGGTTACCATCACGAGCGCTCCAAGTGGAGGCCCCTCTTACTTATGTCATTCATCGAGGAACGTTAGAGGCGGGTTGAGGCATGCAATGATTTTGTATTAAGGGTGATGTCAACAGAGATATTTTTGCCTTAAAGAACAAGGAAAATCTTCCTGAATTACTAAAAATTCCCTCTCTCTCTTTTAGTTTTATATGAGTGTCTCTCCTAACGATAAAAATGTTTGTTTCAGTTTCAAAATGGCACCTATAAAAATAGCACAACATAATATAGGTAAAGTTTACATAAGTTAGTTTGGAATCGTTGTAATAAAACGTATACAAAGAAGCAGGGTTGCCAACATAAAACTCCCCTGTATGAGTTACAAATATTAGAAGGATAAAGTTTCATATTTTAAGAAATGCACTAATAAAGAACGACTGCCTGCAGTAAACTACAGAAATACAATGGTACAGCAGAAGACACCCTCCAACCCCCCCGGGGGGGATATGTTTGATTTATATTTCTCAACGTTATAAAGGAGAGAATGAACTCTGTACTTCTGTCTATCTAGAACTTCACTTTACAAGATGTAAGGTGATAAGAGAAACTTTATCTGTATTTAAATATATTCTCTTTGCATCTAATATCTTGATTTGATAAAAATTTAATATATTTGACTACATTTGTATACCGTCTTGACATTATTACGGTACAAAATGTATTTACATAACCTTGAATAATAATATCATTCACTTTTCTTCCATTCAATAATATCAAAAATTTATGTAAATAAGAAATTGTAAATAATTAATATAAAACTTAAATCATATTCATTTAAAATATTGAATGTTCATTTCATTTACTCCTTTCAAATTGATTAGTACTTGAAAATTTTAAAATTTAGAGAATTATAGCATTTTACAGGGAGATTAAAATTGGATATGCTGGAAGAAGAAGAATTGTGGGAATAATAAAATTATATACATTTTTTTTTAATGGATAGGTTTACAACACTGAGTGTAGAGGAAATTTTTGAAAACAAGAAAGCAACGAGATAATAAAGCATGCTAGAACAATAAGAAATAAGATAATAAATGATGAGCGTAATAAATTAATATAATTTCTTCAACTTTTTTTTAAACAAATTTCTTCACAACAGAAATTCTTAAGTTACTATTGTGCAATCTCCTCATACCACAAATTCTTAAGTTACTATTATACACATTTAGTTACAACACAAATTCTAAACTTACTATTGTGCTCATATCCTCACAAGATAAATTCCAAAATTAGTATTGTGCACATTCCCTCATAACAGAAATTCTAAAGTTACTATTATACCCATCTCCTAAAAACACAAATTTTTAAGTTACTATTGTGGACATTTCATGTCAATCAACCTAAAATTTCATACCTGAGTTCTTTGAATCAGAAGAGATTTTATTTTTCTTAAATTTATCTTCTAAGTACCGTAAAAAAACTAATACCCCCCCAAATGAGGAGTTATTTGTAAAATTCCCGAGTTTGTAAATCTAGAAATGAAGCTAATATATCATTAATGGTTTAAGTACTAAAAATTGTGTTTAAAAATCCTTGAAGGTGTTTATTTTCTTCAAACGCATCTCCTAAGTTATTTGTAAAACTTTGAAATGATTCCATTACATCCCCATTAGAGGTAGAGTTATTGAAAATAGTCTTTACATATTTTGATTAGATTTTGGTTAAGTAAATTTAGTTTAGTTCAAACATTAGCATTGTTTATGAGTGCGATATTTATCAATTTTGTAGCAGGTAACGACAGACAGAGCATTAAATGAAGTTCCCTCTAAACCTGTGAGATCAGGAAATACGGTGTTTCATAACAGAGATAAAAGAGGAAAGCGGTGAGAAATGAGGAAAATCCATTTTGCAATTTACTTGGTGTTAAGTTATAAAGATATCTCCTAATTACTGGTAAAATAAGGTTAGCTTATTCTTACTTTAGATATAGGGTGTACAGTAATGAATTTACCCTATCTTGTGCAATGTAATCACTAACAAATGTTAAATAAATCAAATCATATACAGGGTCTTCCAAAAGTAGTTTTAACAATTTTTTGTCATAGTTTTAAAGCAGAAAACCTCAAGATTTTGTCATAAATAAAGAAAGAAAAGAGCATAAAGATACACTGTCCTTAATACTCTAATAGCGTCAGTTTTCGAAAAGAACAAGAATGGGTCAAGATGAAACAAAGAGATCCAAATCTAAACTACACGAAAAAATATGTAAATCTAGTTAAGGTGTATCAGATTTGCCATACTTGTACCTAATACACTAGGCCTCTGAAGGTGAAAAGAAATTATTTAATAAAATTAGGAATTCGTAATAAACTCTACAAAAGCATTGCACAAACTTGCTCGCTCACAAATCTATAAAGCAAATTAAAATTCACCATCGCCAGTATTGTCAATCAACACATAAAATGGGCGCCAACTTTAAACACAAATTAAACAAGACAAACTTGCTTTGAATAAATTGGTTCTCACCTCAAATCGTACTTCATAGTAATTTGAAAATAGAGTTTGTCTACAGCTGTTGACAAAGTGGCATTTTGTTCATTTAAATTAGTTTGCAAAACAGCTGATTTCTCAACAGTTTCACTTTGCCCACTACTTTGCTCACTCCGAATGACAACCGAACAAAACGAAATTTAGGTTATTATAAGTTTATTTGAATTGATTTATAATATACAGGAAATGTCCCGTATGTAGGTTAGATTAATTCTTACATGTAAAATTACATGAATAAACAACAAAACAACGTTTTAAAGTTGAAAAAGGAAGTAATTATTCATGAAGATGATTGACAGTGTATGTACACGGAGAGTATTTTTTCGTTTGCCGAGTTTTGAAGTTGGCAATCCCGTTTCCTCAACAATACACCTAAGTTATTTGTAATATTCATAAATAACCTCAGTTTTGACGTGAGAACTTCCTCAGTGTTGATGTGTTGTTTAGCACTACTGCTATATTTTGTGTAGTTAGTTTTAAAATATGGAACAGTTCAGAGGATGAAAACCTGTCAAATACCCCACCATATTGTGTTACTGCTGAAGTATGTTTTTTATTTGTTACAAAATAACAACTGTAGACAAAGTATAATGTGCAATTCGTGAGCAAAGTGTCTTTTTAAAAACTCGAGAAAATTAAAGCACTCGGCAAGCCTCGTGCGTCAACATTTTTCTCTCTTAAAAAGTGCCACTTTGCTCACTAGTTGCACAAATAACTATTTAATGATGACAGACACAGCGATAAAACAATATCAATCTTCTCCATGTACATTAACCATTTAAAATAGAAAGCTTGAGACATGATTGTACTATATCCGATATTTTTGATTAAATAATTAAGGGTAAATCCTTTCATGCTATTAATGATAATAATGCTATCATGCTAATAATGATAATATTGCTATCATGCTATTAATGATAATAATGCTATCATGCTATTAATGATAATAACGCTATCATGCTATTAATGATAATAATGCTATCATGCTATTAATGATAATAATGCTAGCATGCTATTAATGATAACAACGCTATCATGCTATTAATGATAATAACGCTATCATGCTATTAATGATAATAATGCTATTAATGATAATAATGCTATCATGCTATTAATGATAATAATGCTATCATTCTATTAATGATAATAATGCTATCACGCTATTAATGATAATAATGTTATTATGCTAATAATGATAATAATGCTATCATGCTATTAATGATAATAATGCTAGCATGCTATTAATGATAATAATGCTATCATGCTATTAATGATAATAATCCTATCATGCTATTAATGATAATAATGCTATCATGCTATTAATGATAATAACGCTATCATGCTATTAATGATAATAATGCTAGCATGCTATTAATGATAATAACGCTATCATGCTATTAATGATAATAATGCTAGCATGCTATTAATGATAATAACGCTATCATGCTATTAATGATAATAATGCTAGCATGCTATTAATGATAATAATGCTATCATGCTATTAATGATAATAATCCTATCATGCTATTAATGATAATAATCCTATCATGCTATTAATGATAATAATGCTATTATGCTATTAATGATAATAATGCTATCATGTTATTAATGATAATAATGCTATGACGCTATTAATGATAATAATGCTATCATGCTAATAATGATAATAATGCTATCATGCTATTAATGATAACAACGCTATCATGCTATTAATGATAATAACGCTATCATGCTATTAATGATAATAATGCTATTAATGATAATAATGCTATCATGCTATTAATGATAATAACACTATCATGCTATTAATGATAATAACGCTATCATGCTATTAATGATTATAACGCTATCATGCTATTAATGATAATAACGCTATCATGCTAATAATGATAATAATGCCATCATGCTATTAATGATAATAATCCTATCATGCTATTAATGATAATAATGCTATCACGCTATTAATGATAATAACGCTATCATGCTATTAATGTTAATAACGCTATCATGCTATTAATGATAACAACGCTATCATGCTATTAATGATAATAATGCTATCATGCTATCAATGGTAATAATGCTATCACGCTATTAATGATAATAACGCTATCATGCTATTAATGATAATAACGCTATCATGCTATTAATGATAATAATGCTATCATGCTATTAATGATAACAACGCTATCATGCTATTAATGATAATAACGCTATCATGCTATTAATGATTATAACGCCATAATGCTATTATTGATAATAACGCTATCATGCTAATAATGATAATAATGCTATCATGCTATTAATGATAATAATCCTATCATGCTATTATAGATAATAATGCTATCACGCTATTAATGATAATAACGCTATCATGCTATTAATGATAATAACGCTATCATGCTATTAATGATAATAATACTATTAATGATAATAATGCTATCATGCTATTAATGATAATAACGCTATCATGCTATTAATGATAATAATGCTATTAATGATAATAATGCTATTAATGATAATAATCCTATCATGCTATTAATGATAATAATGCTATCATGCCATTAATGATAATAATGCTATCATGCTATTAATGATAATAATGCTATCACGCTATTAATGATAATAACGCTATCATGCTATTAATGATAATAACGCTATCATGCTATTAATGATAATAACGCTATCATGCTATTAATGATAACAACGCTATCATGCTATTAATGATAATAACGCTATCATGCTATTAATGATAATAATGCTATTAATGATAATAATGCTATCATGCTATTAATGATAATAACGCTATCATGCTATTAATGATAATAACGCTATCATGCTATTAATGATAACAACGCTATCATGCTATTAATGATAATAACGCTATCATGCTATTAATGATAATAATGCTATTAATGATAATAATGCTATCATGCTATTAATGATAATAACGCTATCATGCTATTAATGATAATAACGCTATCATGCTATTAATGATTATAACGCTATCATGATATTAATGATAATAATGCTATCATGCTATTAATGATAATAACGCTATCATGCTATTGATGATAATAACGCTATCATGCTATTAATGATAATAACGCTATCATGCTATTAATGATAATAATGATATCATGTTATTAATGATAATAACGCTATCATGCTATTAATGATAATAACGCTATCATGCTATTAATGATAATAATGCTATCATGCTATTAATGATAATAATGCTATCATGCTATTAATGATAATAATCCTATCATGCTATTAATGATAATAATCCTATCATGCTATTAATGATAATAACGCTATCATGCTATTAATGATAATAACGCTATCATGCTATTAATGATAATAACGCTATCATGCTATTAATGATAATAACGCTATCATGCTATTAATGATAATAACGCTATCATGCTATTAATGATAATAACGCTATCATGCTATTAATGATAATAACGCTATCATGCTATTAATGATAATAACGCTATCATGCTATTAATGATAATAATGCTATCATGCTATTAATGATAATGATGCTATCATGCTATTAATGATAATGATGCTATCATGCTATTAATGAAACCGATCAAGGTCCATTTTGTTTTGTTACTTTCGATTTTGGACACGCGTTTATTGAAATTTTAACGGAATCAGTCGAACCAAATTGAGAAATTACGTCTTTTATTGAAGCTTTTTTCTTTAGTTTTATTACCATAATTGGAAAACGATATTTTTGGAGTGATGGCTACCAACACGTGTTGACAAATTTTATCAAAATCGTCGGAGCCGTTTCTGAGATATAGTTATTTCATGTTTGCTTTCTTATGACATCTACATGTTTGTACAAAGGAGGGGGGGAGTTCCACGAAAGACGGATACCATTCTGCCAAACACGGCCAAAAAAAAAAAAAAAAAAAAAAAAAATTACAATAAGTTTACTAAGAGTGGCTGTTCAATATTCTTCTATTAGAATTACTTGCGGGGGGGGATTAGTAATAAAGAAAATTGAAATTGGTTTGGTCTACTCACGTAAAGAGACATGTAAGGTTGGTAGTAACAAATATTATTGTAACTAATTTTATTGAAGGGTGGTTGAAACCGTGAATGCAAAATTATGTCCAATTTATCAAATTTTGGGGGTAGGTTCTAAGTAAGTTATTCCAATTTACATTTCCTCTAAAAGAATATTTTCTAAATAACTATTGTTTTTATATTTCAAGGAATAGTCCAATTTAAAACAGGAATATATATTGGTTCAGGAAAGGAAAACAACCTATAAAGTTAGATCAGGTATACATAACTTAACCGAAGTCAATCTAAAATTGTTGAAAACACTTTGCTCAGAGTGTGGAGGGAAGTAACGGGTGACTAGATTAAATCAAATTTTGTATCCAGAGTATCATAGTTGAATGTAAAAGTACTTGGAAAGTAAGTGCAATCTAAAACACAATTTTCTTTTTAAGCTACTTCCACGTAGGTGTAATTTAATAGATTTCAATCCGAGATTATTGGAGAGACTCTGAGAGGAATTTCTGCAATAGGGATGAAAACACGATGGGTTTTATCACAACATTCCAATCGTAGAGGAAAAAGTAAATGAGCTGGTAGAAATTGATTCCAAAATCAATCATTGAAAACAGCAAAGATATATAATTTGCGGGAAACGACGCTA
Source organism: Aphrophora alni (assembly GCA_963513935.1). Classification (NCBI taxonomy): domain Eukaryota; kingdom Metazoa; phylum Arthropoda; class Insecta; order Hemiptera; family Aphrophoridae; genus Aphrophora; species Aphrophora alni. The sequence continues at coordinate 31,153,362 of OY740779.1, read as the reverse complement.
ATTTATATGAGGTATCGTTAACTTTTTTTGTGGAAAAGGGTTTCCTTTCTTTTCATTATTATTTGTTGTCGCTGGCGCTTATTAAATATACATTTTATATACCTTGTATTTAGTTTTTTTGGAAGGAAAAATGGAAATATCTTTATGACTTTATCCGGGGACTGAAGGTAGTGGGCGGCCTCCCTACCCCGGTAAAACCAAAACCTTCCATCCTCTTCTTCCTCCTCTGCGGGACCATCTTGCGTTATTACTTCGCAGAGAAGAATTAATTGTATTTAGTTTTCTTAATCGAACTGTTTTTATATTAAAACAAAATTTATAAATATTTCTTTAACGAATTGTAACAAATCTTTCCAAAATAAATAATCAAGTTATATTGCTTCGGAGAGCGAATTAATTAATTGTTCTACATTATTTTAATTTTTGTTTTTTAAAGCCTAAAAACGTATCGGCATTTATAAACAAAAGAGAATAAATTAAATATTCTTAACCCTGGAATACTCTAATAACGCCAGGTCGGGAGAGAATAAGAGTTGATCAGAGACTTGATAAAACAATTAGAAAGAAAGATCTAAATCAAAACTACACGAAGAAAGTTATAGATCCATCAAGGATTACTTTAATTGAGCTTTTAAATGTAATAGAGTTGAGAGAACATGTTTGGTGAACTATTTATGTGATCGCTCAATCTATTATCAATCATGGAAATTAGATATTTATAAATTTAGAAAGAAATTAAATTCAGTTTAATATTTTAAAACAAATTATAGCAAACATTACACTCGCGGTGGTGTTTAGAAATTATATTTCTTATTGGTGCAAAGTAGGGCGGAACATGAGACATCCAGTTAGAGAGAAAGTTATTCTTCAACCGTGTACAAAGTTGTGTAAGAATAATTTTTAATGAACCCACCTCTTTGTTTTGAAAATTGAAGGTTCAACCATTAAAGTATGTTTGTAAGGTATTTAATATGTTCTTTGTGTTGACCAAATTTTAAAGTAATATAAATTGTCATTACGATCTAAAAGAACTTTTTAATACCAAAAACAATTCTATCATGTTTTATTATTTTTCACTTATATATTGGATCAAAATTGTTCAATAAATTACCGTATACCGGGTGAATAAAAAGTCAAGACCCCCCCCTCTAATATTTTTCTAAGTAAATATACAGAGATATCCTTTTGGTGGTCGTGCAATCTTAGCAGGAAGTTTCATTTTATGATTTTGAAAATTTTGAGTGTCCCCCAAAAATGAGGGATTTTGGGCGCAACTCAAAAATTTTAAATGCAAACCCCCTTCAAGTGACACCTCATTTTGAAGTGTTTACAAAAACTTAAAGAATGGTGAAAACCAGAGTTCGCTATCTCTTCTCTATCAAAAATGGTAGCCCGTCAAAAATTATTGAAGTCTACACAAAATTTCATCCTTATAAAATTCAGGTTGTCCATGAGTTGAATGAAGATGATCCAGACCGTCGCCTTCAATTGAATAAACAATGGATGAGCTAAAATTAGAGCTTCTATTTCCTCACAAAATTTACTTAGAAACATATTAGAGGGGGGGGGGGGTCTTGACTTTTTATTCACCCGGTATAATAAAGTTATGTAAAAGATTTTTTTTTAAAGAGAAATATAAATGACTAATCGATATTGCGGGATAGGATGTGAGTTCGAATCTTACCTGAGGCAGAATGTTTTATGTGTACGTGGTATGGCGGTGGGAGGGCCCACTATAAATAAACGGTAGTTGACTTGATTGTAAGTTGACGGGGTTGGTTTAAACAACATTAATTTGTAATATCAATTTTATAGACGTGATAAATTGTTTTTTGTTCCTTTAATAAATCACTTTAAACACTATATTATTGGTATATATATATATATATACCAAGTGTCCTAAGAGTCCCCTTCCCCTATTATTATTTTTTATTAATGGAAATAGACAGATTTGCTTTGGGGAAAGTTTAGAAAATTAAATGAGGGGTTTTTTGAAGTATCAACATTTTCAACCCTTACCCCCAAGATGGGTAGTTTGGAGGTAAGTCAAGAATTTTAAATAGCAACCCCTATTGAGTAATACCTCATTTTAAAGGTCTTTTAAAAATAAGAATAATGACGTAAACTAGAGATCTCTAAGTTCATCCTACCCAACATAGCGACCAATCGAATTGTGAATTTTACGTAATAATTACACCGGAAATGTTAGGAAATGTACAACAAGCTTTCGAGTCCAGAATGTAGCTATTTCGAGAACTTAATCTGAGCTAAAAAAAACAAGGTAAAGGCTCTTACTATCATTTTACCAACATAGAGCGGTTTGTAATGTAATAAAAACAACCGGAGTTTATAGGTTAACATTAACAATTCGATTGGTCGCTATGTTGGGTAGGATGATGGTTTACGTCATTTCTCTTATTTTTAAAAGACCTTTAATATGAGGTATCACTCAATAGGGGTTGCTATTTAAAATTCTTGACTTACCCCCAAACTACCCCATTTTGGGGGTAAGGGTTGAAAATGTTGATACGGTACTTCAAAAAACTCCTCTTTTGGTTATCTAAACTTTCCCCAAAGCAAATCTGTCTATTTCCATTAATAAAAAAAATAATAAGGGAGTAGGACTTTTAGGACACTTGGTATATAAAATTATTAATTAATATTTGTAAAACAATTACATATATTTAGTATAATTTTAAATTTTTTTAAAATATAATAATAAATAAAGACTTTATTATTAGAGTAAAACCCCGAAAAACTTTCAAATTATCTCAGCTTCTAAGCGTTTCAAAAATTGAAAATGAACCACGGATCTTGTTTCTAAAATTATTTATATATTTAAATAAAGACCAAAACCTATTTCATTTGTTCTATAAACACGTCCTCGAAATAAATCATATCTCATTAAATAAAGGAGGTTCAAAATGGCTTCTGATTTCATTCTGGATCTGATGTCAATCCTTATTTATTAAATAGTTAAGTATTAAAAGTATTAAATGAATAAATTAAATAGTCATGATTAATGTAAACGGTGACATCTATGTGGATTTTTGTTTGTTTTTAATTAGTTACAATTTATTATTTACATAAATATCTGATATTATTCTATGGAAGAAAAGTAAATGATATTATTATTCAAGATTATGTACAGTAACAATATCAAGACGGTATACAAATGAAGTCAAATATATATATGTTTTATCAAGACAAGATATTAGATGCAAACAGAATATATTTAAATACAGATAAGGTTCCTCATATCACCTTACATCGTGTAAAGTGAAGTTCTAGATAGACAGTTCTTTCCTTTATAACGCTGAGAAATATAAATAAAATATATCCCCCGGGGGTTGGAGGATGTTTTCTTCTGCACTATTATACCCGTGTAGTTTACTTCAGGCTATCGGAGTTTATTAGTGCATTTCTTAAGAAACGAAACTTTATTCTTTGGATATTTGTAACACATCAGGGTAAGTTTTATGTTGGTAACCCTGCTTCTTTTTATACGTTTTATATTACTTCGGTTCTAAACTAAACTCTAAAATCTTTACCTATGTTATGTTCTAATTATTTAGCTGGATCTGGGTAGAGGGTTGATGAGACATATTTTAAACTAAAATCGATATTTTTAAGAATCATGTTGATAGTATCCAAGTCACTTACTTATATAATAATTAAATTACCTTTGGTTTCCGCCAGGTGACTTCTTTTAATATACACTTACGCGTTTCGAAGCGTACGCTCCATCTTCAGAGTTCTATTATCTTTTTCACTCGATTGAGGTCGTTATACATTAAAATAACACATAAAAAACACACAGACACTACATATATATGTTTATAAATTAATACATCGCTTATGATAAATACGAGACGTTAGTTGTCCTAGGACATTGATGTGATACGCATTGCAAGTGTCGCGTTATCATAAGCGATGTATTAATTTATAAACATATATATGTAGTGTCCATGTGTTTTTTATGTGTTATTTTAATGTATAACGACCTCAATCGAGTGAAAAAGATAATAGAACTCTGAAGATGGAGCGTACGCTTCGAAACGCGTAAGTGTATATAAAAAGAAGTCACCTGGCGGAAACCAAAGGTAATTTAATTATTAGATATTTTTTAGTAATTACGGAATAATTTTCTCCTGCAGTTTGTTTATTCCCACCTTGTGGTATGGCGGAGGGAAGGCCCAATATAAATAATCGGTGGTTGGTTTGAGTGGAAGTTTACGTTGTTGGTTAGAAATGACTTGCAGAGAAAACACCAATTTGAAAGTAAAAACATATTTTAATGAAATTGCTGCATTATTGGTAAGATGCAAAAAATGATAAGCCAGACTATGGTTATGGACCCATTACATAAGGTAAGTTTTGGAATGATTTAAATATCCACTTGAACCTTTAGCGAAATTGTTAGAGTTTCATGTTAATTTTAAAACGTCTCGTAAGTCACATTAATTAATTTATTTTATTATTATTATTATTATTTTTCATTTCAAAACTCGCTAAAGTAACACTAAAATTAACACCTTCTTCGTTTTACTTTACTATATAATTGTTTTCTTTTTGTAAACTATTAAGGAACAATTACAAAGAATTGTTTATCTTAAAATTGGCAAATAAATTTATCCAGAGAAAGCAAACTTAACCTATAAAATAAGGTCATATTGAAATAATTCAACCGAAACCAATCCAAAACACTTTCGTCAGATTGCGGAGTGGACTATTTTGAAAGAAGTCAAACTGAGACTGATTTGATCACCTCTCGATGTTGATGAAGCCCATAGCAACGTCAATGAGTTGGTGAAATTGATTTTGTTTGGAAAGTTTATGAGTGGCAATTTCAATATAAATATTTAATAACTTTTGAAACGTAAATTGAAAAATGTTGGTTGGGCAACTCAAAAAGATATAATTACAATCCATGAGAAGAACAAATTCAACAACGGTAATTATTAAATGTTATCCGTACATAAACAGTTGTAAAAATACGTACTTAGTTTCTCAGATTCCCAACCAGAAAACCAAAATTAGGTCGATAATTTCGGCAACCGAATGAAAACGTCAATTCAGTAGTTGTAAGTGTAAAAAAAAAAACCCTAACTATTGGACGATGTCATGGATTTATGTGATAATTTTTATATTCTCTGTTTGAAATTATTTGTTGATGGAAGTTCAATTTTATTATTATGCATTTTTCAGACATTTGCCTCCCATTATTAAAAAAAGAACTAAAATTTGATTATAATACCCCTACAACTAAAAATCAAGCTGAAATTTTACCTGTTAAATCGCCACAAGGGGTTGTAACCCGCACTCGGGCTAGGAAGCTTAATACAACTAACAATAGGCCATTCCCCTAATAGTTTGTCACGCCTTCTGGACCACGTCACTTGTTGCTGTATCTTTGATACAACAACAAGCCTTTAAGGTTAGTTGTGTGTTACCGTGATTGTGTTTTTGGACTTCTCAGTTTTTAGCTCTGAGGTGCATGCTTAGATATTAAGGTTGGTGGTTTTCATATTTATTTTACTTCTCACATAGGCTTAGTTTCTAGTTTCATGTTTCTTTAGTTTTTAGTCACTTGATAACGGGAATTGATTCTTAATCGTGTTTTGATTTTTAACACACAAATGATGGCAAATGTCCGAAAAATGCATAATAATAAAATATTTATATATTTAAATAAAGTCTAAACTTGCATTGTTTGTACAATAAACACTTCCTTTTGGAAGCGTTTTTTAATAATTTAATAGGTTTCTGTCCAAAAAATAAGTGTATTTAATAAATTTCGTCGGTTTCCAAAGCGATTTGATAATGACTGATTGTTCATAATAATAATATCGTTTAATGGGACATTTGACAACATTTGTTTTTACAAAAACTAATACATGACATTTCCTGAGTATAAATCAACTTTCGTTATCAAGCGATAAAACTTACGAATAAAAATGAAAAAAAAATTAGATTTGGAACACTTGAGTCATTGCACTTCACTTTTAAATAAATTTAAACAGAATTTCTAAAGATGACTTGAAATTTCTAGAATTCTTCAAGGACGACTATTTGCTATTTTATCGTTTTTTGGGACGAGATTAATTGATAAGTTGGGAAATAGGATCAAGTTACGTTTATCTGCCTCGGAGGTACAAGAGCAGATATGAGTGACGGACTGACCCGAGCTGAGTGTCCTTTTTGTATTTAATTTTAATATAACAGCAGATATTTCTTGTTGAAACTCCGTATTCAAGGATAAAATAAAGCAATAGCTTAAAGTTTGAACTCAGGTCATAGTTTTGATCCGAAATTGAATGTTAAACTCTTATATATAGAAAAATAAAAGCAATAGATTAAATAATTTAGAATGTTTAGAAATAAATAGATCTATTTCACTTAGGCCTATTTTCAACTTAAATGACCAAATTGTAATAAATTCGTCACCCCTTCTAAAACCCTTCCGTAACATAGTTCATCAACCTTCATCTATCTGCTAGCTCATTCCTCTACCTTTCCTGATTTCTCTATTGTATTTCAGTTTCCTGTTACTTGTGTATGTGTAAATAGTTGTCAATACTTGTTAATTATCAGTTGCCCGATGATGCCGCAAGGCGAAACAATTGTAGCTCATTTATATTATTAAAATATTTTGAAGCTTTATTGCTTTATTTTATCCTTTTTGTATTTGATAGGAAAGGCAAGATTCACTATCTTGGACATGTTTTTAAGTTACATAGCTTATTTGTCACTCTCATTGCAGAACTTTCCTCATCAATCGAGTCTCATGTTTATTGAAAACCGCGAGATGCTACGAATGACGTTGTCTGTTCCCCACTTCAAAGAGTGGCTAGGGATTAAAATCGATTCCTGTCCGGAACTAGGGAGTCAGAAGCTACTGGTTGAGGTGTTTCCACAGCTGCAACACATATCCTACACAAAAGCTCTGCTGTGGGTAACCCCATTCGTGTAGATATATACGGAAAATCCAGTCACCATTCAGAAATTAAATTCTGCACAGGTTAGTCCTGTTCAGTCTTAACGGGCCCTCGAGCATCCTCTTAGACTGTACATTACCCTTCGTTCTCTTGCAAAACATCTGGTGTTCCTTAAAGACACACCTGCGTCCTATATATATATAGGGTACTCCAGAGGCAGGTTCTGGGCCAATGAAGTAGTAAGCGGTTCATTTTTAGGCACACCTGTCTGTTTCTTCATATCCTTAAATACTCTAATGACCTGGAATCCAAAACAGATTTACATTTTTGATTCAAAATGGCTAACAGACGGAAAACTAAAAATTTTAGACATATTTATGTTTCTATAATATTTTGTTATTCCGGTTCCGAAACACCCTGTATATGAGTCAATGTGAATTAGAATCAAATATAAACTTTAGTCGGACACTAGCCTCCGAGACCCTTCAGTATGGGGGGGGGGATACAGTTTATTTTTCAGTAAAGGTATATCAGATTTTGAGAGATATTGACACTAATGAGTACAGATTATTTTCTGCGATAATTGAATGGAAAATAACACCGACAGTTATCAATTATCTCTGTGAGGTGTTTTGTTCAACTGTACAGTAGCTGTGGTAACTATAATTATTGTTGTGTCATTTCTCCCTGCAGACCGTAGTCACATTGAGTTTACTGGAACAATTTAGTGAATGTATTCAAACAATACTGTTCACAGACTGTCTGGACTATTTTCAAAGCTATTGTTTAGTTCTTACATTTAACCTTTGGATGAATAATGCATGTCTAGCATACGTCCATGCAAAAATAACTTAATGAAATGTTAAACATGTCCAAATCGGGCTTCTTGCTTCATGTAGATTACTTGTGAAAGACAATATTAAACAAGTTGTAGGCGCCTCATGCAATGTTTACTAGTAGACACTTTAAATGTAATTCCCAAAAGTTTATCTTTTGGATCGTGTAGGAAATGTTAAACATGTCCAAATCGGACTTCTTGCGTCATGTAGTTTACTTGTGAAAGACAATATTAAACAAGTTGTGGGCGCCTCATACAATGTTTACTAGTAGACACTTTAAATGTAATTCCAAAAAGTTTGTCTTTTGGATCGTGTAGGAAATGTTAAACATGTCTAAATCGGACTTCTTGCTTCATGTAGATTACTTGTGAAAGACAATATTAAACTAGTTGTACGCACCTCATGCAATGTAATACTAGTAGACACTGTAAATGTAATTCCCAAAAGTTTATCTCTTGGATCGTGTAGGAAATGTTAAATAGTAGTCTATTAATTGTACCCCGAGGTAAAATATATTGGTCTTATGGTCTTACCCAGAAGGCTAAGTTTTTTTAAAACGCTTATTGCACAGTTTTTCTGAAGTTATGTATACCACTACGTAACATGAGGAACGCCTAGTTGCAGTAGTAATTGTAGTTATTAAGATTAGTGTGTACTTCTGATGATGATAGCAGTGCTATTGCAATGTACATAAGGTAGAATAAATATAGCTACAGTCTTTGTGTTGTTAGTGTTTTATTGTGCTTTTGGGGAATTTTTCTCATTGTTATGGGTTGTTATAAAGTACACAATTTCAAAATATTGATTACTATTTTATCCAAAATGTAATAAAAAGTGTAGAATTTAAAAACTCATTTAGAAAATTGCATGTAAAAATTATTAATTTTCAGGAATATCTAAAAACAATTTTTAAGTGATCCTTGACCGGTGTAAATAGTTTCAGTCGATTGTAATCAAATACCACCTACAATGTGAACTTGTTTACGGTACAAGGGAAGCACGTTTTAGTCCTAAATTGAGTACACAGTTAGATTAACAACTACCGAACTTAGTATTGGTTGGTATTTCCATTGAGAATGGGTGTGTGAGAGAGATTGTGCAATGTTATTGACAGTTTATTTTACTTTTAAAAACTTCATGTTGCTCCAAAGTTAGACCCGATAGAGTTAATTGGAGTTTTAACAAAAAACAAACTAAACTCCAGTCCGTGAAGAGTCTAGGAGTGTTTAAACGCAATTCAGTCAGATGTGTGGTCAAGGAGTCGAAATTCCCGTCGCTGTTGTTCTTCCATTCTCAACCAGAGTTCGCTACTTGTAACTTCTCAATTTTCTTCACGAAGGCGAGTCAACTCTTTTTAGTTTGAGCTTACACGGGGATTGAACTCACTTTGAAGCCAGAGCGACTGGACCAGCCGGGGATTCGTGTAAAGAGTAAATGAACACACATTGTTTTCCCTAAATCCAAATGAAATTATGTTTGTATTGTATATCTTTGTTTGTTTATTAATTACGTTATTTTTTTTAACATTTGTTTTTATTTTCATATTTATAATGCTCAGTTAATTAATTTATTATTACTTTTAGATTAATTGTTAATTACGCATAACATAAAGTTCAGATTTAATTAATTAATTGTTATTTGTGTAGTCATTAATTTGATTTATTTTGTTTAAATTGTTCAGTTAAGAGTTGTTTTATTTTGTTTTTGTTATTTTGTTCCTGTTTTCAGATTCTATTTAAAACAAATAATATAGTAGATAAAAAACACAAGATCTCACAAAAATTTTGTTCATTTAATCAAACGCGTTTCAACGACAAAGTCGTCATCCTCAGTGATACATGAGCTACAATGACGAAACTATAACTACAGTTATAACGCAGAAATAAAATTTCCAAATTTGTATTTAATTTAATATGTTATTAGTTGAAGGACACAATTCATTTTCTTTAATTTATTTTTGTCCTTGAATGTAATACAGTTATTCTTAAATGTTATACAAATACTACAATAAATAAATTAATAAAATAGTGTTCAACAGTTAGTCACTACAAAATAAAAAAAACAACAATATAATAAATATAATACTAGTAATTAATAAGTTAAATTAGAACAAGAAAAATAGTGATCAACAAAAAGTAAACAGTAAGTTATTAACGTAAAAAATACACACACACATTTAATTAAAAAGATGTAATACTTTTTAAAACATAAAACTTCAAATAAATTAATTAATACTTCAAATATAATCAAAACTAAACGAAATAAAACATAAAGGAGATGATAATGCTTATCAAACAATACATTCATGAGAAGACTGGATTTAATTCAATCGCTTTCCAAATCTACGGTGAAAAACTCCCCCACAGTGTAGAATGTTTCAGACAAAGGCGGTTTAAAAGGACTGTAAATCTTTGATATGTTGAGGAAGTTTATTAAATAATTTTGTGAAGGAAGTTTAATCTGTACCAGTACGATAGTTACAAGTTTGTCTGATGGTATATCCTTATTCAGTACATGATTTCACTTTAATTACAAATAGAGTAACACTTCAAGAATATACTTGAAGTGTAAGAACTCTATTTTACAAGTTTCAGAATTTATTAGATCTGCTACAACCTGAATAGATTTCTTTTACAGGACAAACACTGCGTATTCTGAACTGATGAAATACCCTAGAGAATAATTCCATGTTTTGTAAGTGGATGCAGCAGCTCATAGTTGGCTGTTAAGTTTTTTTTTTTTTTTTTTTAAAGAATCACCATTGAAGTCATAATCGCCTTCACAAGATTGAGCATTAAAAGAGTTCCAATTTAAAAACATCTACAAAGAAAACTAAAAATAAATTATATAAATTAAAAACACACTAAAAATAGTTGACAAACACATAGCATGTAAAAGGCCCTGCAACAGGTTAACAATTATATACTAAATATACTTTCTACTGATACTGTTTTTGTGGACATTCCATTATTATCGATTGTAGTCCCTAAACTTTAGTGAATTTACTCCTAGCATGACAAAATGATGAATTGAATACGCTTGTTTTTGAACTATAACCGACAATTTAAATTTTTAATTCGATTAAAGAAATGTTTAAAGCACAAGATAGTCCTCTATAGAAGAGTTTATTTTCTTTATTTTTGTGGCCGCTAAGTGTTTATGTACAAACGAAGGACAAACGGCATTTGGAAATAACTTTTTAGCTTTCCTGAAACTACTAAATGTGATAAACAGGAGGTGAAAATAATTGTTTATTACCAAATTTCGTATTATAAGTGTATATGTGTGTTATTCCTTGTAGAGTTTATTGTTTTAGTGAAATATAGTGATGTTGTTTTAGGCCTACAAGGCTTTAGTTACAAGGCTTAGATGCGTAGGCCTTGTCATTTACCACTTTTTACGGGAAAGTGGTATTATTATTTTGAAAATTTTAGAATTTGATTTTTTTTTTTACCAATTGTTATTCATATTTATACTAGAAAACGTTTGTAATACTCGTAACAAATGTAAAACTAGATTTTCAATGCTCTATTTGACTTTCAGTTGTAAGTTACCTTCGATTTTTATGCTTCCTTCTTTTTGTTCTTTGCGATAATGACTCCAAAATTATTTTTCAAACTTTTTTTAAAAATTACACTACTAAATTCTATGAACCTTCCTGAATATAATTATATTTAGAAGTTGGTTTTCCATAAATATTAAAATTTTTGGTGATTTTTTGAAAATAAGCTCGCCAATTTCGCCTTTTTCGTAAAACAATTTTTTTTTTAATTTTGAAAATGTAACAATTTTTTTTCCTAAATATATTCACAAATATAACACTAAACTTTTGTATATCTTAGAAAAAGGTGGTGAACTATTGATTTTGGATGATACAGGTTTTTCTGAAAAATGATAATTTCGTTTTTTGACATGTAAAATACTTACTCCAAAACCGTTTCAAAATTTTTTTTTATTACATAGATGAATTCTATGCATCTTTCTGAGAAAAATAATGTCTTATAAGTTAGGTTTTGTGTAAAAATAATATATTTTATTAATTTTTAAACAAACAAAGAAAATTAACATTGCTAAGCGATGCCTTTTCAAGGGTTAAAAAATAAAATAAATATATAAATAACATTAGCAAACAATTTTGACGTTTTCGATGGATAACGAGTGTAAAAGTGAATAACAATTGTTTTTGGTTTTGAATTTATTCTGACGTTAAACTAACGCTGCATAGAAAGTTTATGCAGCATCCGGTACGATGTAATAAAGCAAAACATAAATCTTCAAGTTTAACAACCAAGTAATTAAAGGGCAAGGGCTAATTAATCTTTTTTTTCCCTTTTAATGGTGTGTGTTTAATTACCTTTGCAGATACAGCAGTCCGTTCATATACGTAAAGTTTAGTTTTAAATATTAGATTTGGAAATTTAGCTGCATGTACAAATAGATATTGAAATTAAACTGTAAAATGGAAAGACGTTGTACGATAGTAAGCTGCCATGAAATGAGAACTGATCATAGTCTCTTTCTTTACACACCTATGGTAGATTTTCATTTTAAAATTCTAAAATATAATTATATGTACCAATTTTGTGAAAATTTGAGTTTTTGGAACACTTATTTAAGTATTTTTTACAGGCAATCACAACCATTCGATGTTCTAGTAGTTACGCGAGACTAAAGGCTCCGGATTCAATCCCCAAACATTTACAGTGTTAACCCAGCATCGTGAGTAAAATTAGTAACGACCTCTGGTTGAGAATGCTAGAATTACGTTGGCGGGAATTTCGATTTTCTAGCTACACTTTACCTGTATGAAAAGCTTTCTAGCAGGCCTAAGTTCTTCAATACTGTGTTGGCACTTTATAATTTTACTATAAATAATGGTTGTTTCTGTAGAGATAGAGTTTAGACGATTTATACAGAATGTAGTTTTAAGGAATTTGTAATTTTTTAAGTATTGCGTTTGTACATATGGTTGTGTATCATAGCAAACAAAAGGCGTCTGACATCAGCAGTAGAACTTAGGCCATCTGGGCCCCGCCACTTCTGAGCCACCTGAGCCCCGATGACGTAACAAAAGATCTACTATCAGCACAGATTTTAACTTTAGTTTAACCTGATTTCCAGTAAAATTCGTATATTTTGATTAAAATAGTATTACAAAATTTGCATTGTTCTTTCGTATTGTTACACATCTAGGAAAAATATAGTGGTAACAAAAAATGACTTTGTTGTATTTATATTTGGGGTGCGAAATGAAACTAGCAATTATTTAGATTATAAATATGTAAGTTTATTTCATGAAAAACTTAATTTGTCTACAGTTGTTGACAAAGTGGCATTTTGTTCATTTAAATTAGTTTGCAAAACAGCTGATTTCTCAACAGTTTCACTTTGCCCACTACTTTGCACACTACTTTGCTCACTCCGAATGGCAACCGAACAAAACGAAATTTATTTTAAGTTTATTTGAATTGATTTATAATATACAGGAAATGTCCCGTACGTAGGTTAGATTAATTCTTATATGTAAAATAACATAAATAAACAACAAAACAACGTTTTAAAGTTGAAAAAGGAAGTAATTATTCATGAAGATGATTGACAGTGTATGTACACGGAGAGTATTTTTTCGTTTGCCGAGTTTTGAAGTTGGCAATCCCGTTTCCTCAAGAATACACCTGAGTTATTTGTAATATTCATAAATAACCTCAGTTTTGTCGTGAGAACTTCTACCCAGTGTTGATGTGTTGTTTAGCACTACTGCTATATTTTGTGTAGTTAGTTTAAAAATATGGAACATTTTAGAGGATGAAAACCTGTCAAATACCGCGTCATATTGTGTTACTGCTGAAGTACGTTTTTTATTTGTTACAAAATAACAACTGTAGACAAAGTATAATGTGCAATTCGTGAGCAAAGTGTCTTTTTTAAACTCGATAAAATTGACGCACGAGGCTTTCTCTCGTTTAAAAAAATGCCACTTTACTCACTAGTTACACAAATAACTATTGTAACGATATCATGATATCAATTAAACTAAACTAAATAAAATCATCAATCATGAAATCTAAAAAATAAATTAATTAAAATATAACTTGAATAAAATAATAAATATAGAACCATGTTAAGAAACAAATGAAGAGAAAACGGCAGATGCCGCCTGTAATAAAAATTGTACGTGCTAGGCTACAATAGCACTAAGATTTCAAGAACCTTGAGGCCAACACGTGTGTACATAACGGAATTCTTAGGGTAGCAGAGTTTTTACTAGAAAAAAAAGAGAAATCAAGGGAAAGCAGCATTATAACGGTATTTTAGAAAAACGCAAGTAGAAAGTAGGTCGGCCAATCGGAGACGCTCCAAACTTAAAAAACACAACGGCAGAATTCAAAAACAACCAGTAGGAATTGCAGAGAAAGTTGGTAGAAATCGACAAATCAGCGAACAGGGCGCGAAAAACAGTGTTTTAGAGAAGGAACATTAGAAAATAGTTTGTTAGGGGAGTCTTACCAGAGTCGCCACGACGGAAGGTCGCGTACTCAGCAAGAGTACGCTGTGTACAAAAGAATAGTTTTTTCAGCGAGTAAGGGACAAGAAGTCTCTTAATATTGAAAGGTTTTTGATAAGTTGAAAGTAAAGTTGAATTGAAGTAAAGTAAGTTTGAATTAGTAAAGGAAATTAGATTTGGAGTTTGTGGAGTTCTTAATAAAAAGACAGATTTGGAAAAGGAGTTTAAATTCACCAGAGGAAGGAGGGACCAATCATCGTAGAACAGGTGCTGTAGTTTTGGAACGACTACAAGGAAGGAGAGACAGATTTGGGACGATTTCGAGGAAGAAGAGGCCTATTTGGAACGGCATCTGGGAAGGAGAGACAACGTTAAATACCAACGAAAGGTGTTTAAGCAGTGTGGTGTTTGTGTTTTTTGTTAATAAAAAAAAGATAAATTAAATTCATGTGGAGTGTAAAGTGCTAACTGACCGAGCAAGAAGGACCAGCAGATTTGATAAGTACAAAACCAATTAATTGTTAATTATTAAATTCACCTAGAATTGATTTCACTTTCGATTGAGCCATTCAAAAAAAAACCCAAGACCCGAGATTAAGATTTTGTTGTTTTTAAATTAATTGTAAAGAACTGAGCTAGCCGAGATTAAAAAAAAAGATGATCAATGTTAATAATAATTTAAAGTATTAAATAAATGTGTAAAGAAATATAATAAACAAAAAGGAACTGATAATTTGAAGATTTTAACAAGAGTTAAAATAAAGTAAATTTGTAATTTTAAAAAATTGTCTATGCTAAATAAATTAATCTTAAGGAATGAATGGAGAGTAAATGGTTTTTCTAGATAGTAAGTATAAATTTCATGTATATGTTTTATTGCTATAGTAATTTTGTTCTTTTAAAAATTAAAAGAAAGAGATTGTTTTATCCAGGTAAACGGTGTTGTTTATGAGTAATAATCATAAGTTGTTCCTTTTAGTAGTGTTGCAAATAAATAAGTAAATCTAACATCTTAAATATTAGATTGACACGACAACGTGTGGCAAGATAAAAACATATAACAAACTCGCATTGTTATATTTGGCTCACCAACGTGTGACTTTTAAATTAGAGTAATCAAAATATAATTATATAACAAATATTAAATGTTATACTATTGTTGGCAGTTGGTAAAGTTTTAGGGTCAAATATCATTCCCTGTCTCCAACTTGAACACGACGTGACCTACAAATATGGAAAAAATGGATTTGAAATTAAATTGCAGCGCGAAATCAGATATTGTAGCTTTTTGTACGACGAATACAACTTAATTTAACCACACAATGAGAAATGCTTAGCGTATAATATGTTTTCAATAGCCATTAAAAGATATGCTTTATTTTCATTGATTTGTCTTTATTCGAAGGTAAAACCAAGGACCCTTATAATTTCACGTGCGTGTCTGTATTATTTAAACTGCAGCTTAAAAGATTTCCACGTTATGAAAATTACCGTCCCTAAACTGCAGCTTAAAAGATTTCCACGTTATGAAAATTACCGTCCCTATATGCTTACGGACATTAAATCGTATGATTTTAGCGAAACAAATGTTTGGTATTAAAATATTTTTTGATTCTGTAACCCTCACACGAAATTTAATTATTTGTCTCCTTTAAAAAACCCTACCATAAAATAAATTACATTTTATTACTGTTTATATTGCTAAAACTAGGTATTCCCGTGGCTACTAACATCATTAACAAATATCTAGCATTAACTTTCTTAATTTTGTTAATTTCTACTGTAAATTATAGCTACGTCAGTGATCCTTGAATTATATTCCTTTTTTGTTGTAAATTGTTTCGCGATTTTAATCTTCACGTAATAATTGTGATTTGAACTCGAATTTGCAAAGGTAGCAGTTGGGGGGTACGGTTGGGGGGTGGTACGTGGATCTGCTTTATTATGCGTTGCCGGGTCATGAGATCGCGTATAAGTACACTGGATAATCTCAATCTAGGCTAGCCATTTGTGACGATGTAATTCATTAAAACTAACCAATCTACACTTAAACCAATATTAATATTAACTACATTGTATTGTCACAACTTGTCGGACTAACACGAAAGGCCTATCACAGCCGTGTATTAGTTCAACTAAGAATATTATGATTATATAAACGCGATGCGCCCAGATATAAACCCTAGGGCCGTACCAGCCCTATTCCTTGGGATTTAGGCAGGCATAGTAAAAACATAACGGCACTAAAATGAAGCAAAGAAGAACCCTGTGAAGACGTCTTCCACCACTCGTGGTTGGAACACTTCTCTGAGTTATCTAGTCCCGCGCGTACATACGAGATAGCGAAGGGGAATGGGGGGGGAATGTTGACTAATCACCACATTTAAAAAAAAAAATTGAATAGTCACATGTAAACGTGTTTCATTTTTCTAAAAAAATATGCAACTCCAGCAACAGTTTCTAGTCATATTATAAAGATAATCCACCTTTATTATAAGTATGGACAAAGTAATCCCACAGATAGTTTATTGTTTTGAAATGCAAACGTTATAAAAACATCTTATATTTTGCACTCAGTGTCAATTAAAACAGGAAATTGTCTAAGTGAAAAGAGCCGGAACGATGACATTGATAGAGCAACTATCAGAGAGATGATGGAGAACTAGAGCAAGTAAACAAAATGACACTTGTTCCATTTATTGTGATAAGTTATGAATACATCCAAACAGACGTTTCTGTATTGCTGCCTTCTTTGAGTGAAGATTTGTTTGTTTATTTAAAATAAATTGTTGGATAAATTAAATGGACGATAAGTCTTGGCGTCTGTTTGACTAGGGTATATATTTGTATAAAGCAAGACAAGTTTAATGCAAGGATAAGGCATCCCGAGAGAATTTAGCAGGATCTAAACTTTTTTTCACGTAGACTTAAGTGAGATCGTTTACTTTAATCTTTCCTGTCAGGTCTTTCTTGGCCATCTATTGTTCTTATCCGACCCGGATGTTAGAGTATTTGAGGGCTAGAGGGCTTTATTTAATCCACTCTTCTTTTCTTTCTTCTATAGGGCGATGATGACCGAGAGGTTTTAACAAAAAATACAAAGAAAGGAATAACTTACTAAAACATAAAAATACAGATGTGTAATTTTTCTTACAAGTATCAAGTAAAAAACTTTCAAATACCAGACGCAAGCCTAATTGAGAACCTCACATCTTCCTTCTATTGTTAGAAAACGACTTTCATCTCACCACTCGAACTGCCTTGTCGTCATTTACGTTCTACATTTCCCACAAGGACTCTTTTGGGTGATCTTTCATTGTCCATCATCACGACATGGCCAAACGTCTGCAGTTTTATGTAGCTTTGTGAAGTTAGAACACATCGCATTCACCATATCTTCAGGGGTTTCAATCTATCCATGCTTCACTTCTACGAGTATATTGTTAGTTGGGTTATATAGTTTGGTATATAGACATTTTTATCCGTGTAACAGTTGGAGGTGAGTGCAAAATATATTTTCCTTCTTATCTCTGTATCCTCGCTCCAAATATCATTTCTCCCAGGTTTGACACATTCGACTGCTTCTATAAAATGTATCTGTGACGGTCACATCATTTCGGTTTATCTACACTCAATTCAGGCTTGTGTATCTCTCGTAGCTGAAATCAAACAGGTGTGACCGTCAACACTTCTTTTGACCAGCTGGAAGCTCCGGCTGGCTGGAGACCGCGTACACTTTAGCCGAATCTTTTCAGGATGGGCCAAGGAGTCGGGTTAGGACGCTAATGAACGCATGCAACGCAAGTTAAATTAAATGTTATCTTTTATATTAGCGCCGAATTAGAAGAATATAGTAATAATTATAATTTATAAAAAAGACATAACTTCTAGATAAAGCCTTAATAGTGGCCGAACAGCATACTGAATAATTTAGATAACACTTGGCCGAAAATGAACTGACCTCGTCCCGTAGCAGTCTTCCTTCTCGCGGCTCTCGCAACAGACCCTCTCCTGGCTCGCTGGTTCAAGCACTCCACTCCTCGTCTCTCCCCCTTCTACGTAATCTTGCACTGCTCACAAAATCTTAAGTGCCAATTCATATTTTATTATTTAGAATCCCTTCCCATTACATCCTAATTTATTCTTATTATAGTTTTTATTTGGTGGGCTCCTTGGCTGGGCCACACAGGTTAATGATTGTTGCATCAATAATCATAATCAAAGGAAATCAATACAGGATTTCCATACAATCTTCTAAACTAGTATAATGTAAAGCAGTTCGAAATTTGTGTTTTAATTTATTTTGGAAAGAAAATCAAATTAGTACTTAGTAAATTTGTTTAGCTCGAAACCTCGTCGTTTTTAATTTTGACAAAACCATTTTTTTTAAAGATTCGTTAAGTCTGAGATTCATAAATTAAGTTCAAAAATACTGTTACAAGACAGGTAATAAATTTCATTGATATATGGGTAATAATTGGTGCACAATGATTGCAACCAATCGTTGAACCAAATATCAGTTCAATAGTTGTCGATCAATCATGTACGACATGATATATATATATATAAACGCCGAAACCTAATTCATTGTGGGTAAATCGTATTAACGGGGATCAAGGTTAATTGTTTTCCAATCAGAGTATTTATGAACAGTAATATGTTTCACTTACACATGAGTTTGAGTCTTTAATATTCAGATTACACGGAAAATTAAATGAAATCGGTAGAAAAGACTTTGAGAAATTATATGTGTTAGTGTTGTGTTGTATTAAGTGTTTATGTGTTAGTGCGGGCCTGACAGTGTTCGGTGAAACAGCGCTGTAGCTATAACTACATTACGGACTGAGGACAACCTCTAAGGTAATTAAATTTGTGATATATTAAACAGTCCAAGGCAACACATTATACTTTACAAAACTTATTCTATTTTTTATTAAATTCAAAATTACGTCGCAAATTGAAGATAAAAAACACTTTTAAATATCTACTCAACACAACTCTTCCCTGATTGAGACATTTACTTTGAAGTTGTCTGACCTACTGAAGGCAGTTCTGCCTGCTGTAAAGTAATTCAATTCACACTTCTTGTTTTGATTGGTAAAACTTGATAAAACCACTCTATGCAACCTATTAAGTTTGTTTGATTTAGTATTTAATGACTAAAGTGTACAGGTAAATTTACTTTAGAGGTTACGTTAATCAAGATTCTACAAATAGTAGGATAAAAAATAGCTCAAAAGGGGAAATTAGTGTTTTAAAAACTACGAGATGTTGTTTTGTAGCATTCCTTTAAAAAAAAAAATAGCTGAATCCAGAGTTCTCCGGAGAGTTGCCTTTTGAGGGTAGAGTAAAATATTTAGCACAAACCACTTCTAAAGCAAGTTTTTGAATGAAAAGCTTTTAGATGAAAGTAGTTTACTCGACTAACATAACCTCACATTATATTGAACTAAATTCAATTTACCCGACCTGAATACATTTCCACCCACAAGAATCCAATACATTGAATTTATAGTTGCTCCGTTAGAATATTACTTGATGCTAGCCATTATTGTACCTACACAGTCCCATACAAAGTAATACAAAGAGTTATTCTAAATTCCCCAATATTGGTTTCTTTGACAATTTTTTTGTTTTTTTTTGGGCTGTGATACCCTCCGCCAGAGGCCTCACCGACGTCGACCTGAAGGTCCTTTGCCGCCCCAAGTTCCATCCTACACCCACTCAGTAATACCTGTCATCCTTATGAAAGAACAGATGCTACCTATCGGGTTCTCTAGGATGGTTTCCATTTCCTTCCTTGGAGGGCCTAGAGAGTATAGCCTGGCTCGTCCTAACGCCTCACACTCTAAGAGAATGTGTTCTGCGGACTCTTCAGCCAAACCACGTTTCTTGCAAATATTTTCCGCAGCAATCCCTATCTTGTGTAGGTGTTTTCTGAGGTGACAGTGGCTCGTTAAAAGCCCAACCACCCACCTCATGTTATCCCTTCTAAGAGAGATAAGTTGTTCAGCATGTTTCTTGCTTGGTCTAAGTAGCCTCTTTGCAAGTCTATTTGTAGTTGAATTTGTCCAGTCCAAGCCTTATTCATCCCCTCCCGTATCCATGTATCACCGCTTCTTTGACATTAGGAAATGTTAAAATGTTTTGTTAGATCAAGTGTCAGTTTGTTTAAAACCGTTGTACACAGGTTATCGCATCGGCCTTGTATATTATAGAGTCTCATTTCGCTTTGTTTAGTTCTAGTGGATTTCAAAGCTCAGATGTGACTCGGTTATACGAATAACGTATTTTCTTGAGAGGTCAAGGTACCAATTTCGCTCTTTGTCTTAGTGGAGAAACGACATAGGTACTATTATATAGAGAATGGAAGTCTGCACTTTAGTATTTATTTTATTGCTAAAAGTTGAACAAAAAACTGTTTCTTATACCGCGATTTTAACATTTTTATTTCGATTACTATGAATTTCAGGAGAGTTTTAAATGAGAATATTGTAATCCTAGCGTCAATTTCATGTTCCTGTCTTAAATTTTGTGGCCGCTATCGCGCTTTGTACGGACGGCAACGACGACAGCATGTCAAAAATAACTTTAACTATTTTATAAACCATTAAAACGTGAAAATCAATCAAAAAATGTAGGTTAAAAGTTTGAACGATTACATATTACCAAAATAAGTTTTTTTATTGAAAGCTTTTAGATAAATCTATAGTTTACATGTTACCTTTGACTAACATAACTTCAATTTACCGCACACCCTGTGTTTACATCCATGAACATATTTTTACTGAAACGAATACAGTAGATTGTATTATAAACAAGAGACAATGGACTGCATTCCTTTATGGAGAGAGTTCACTCCGTCATAATCTATGAAGTCGATCAAAAACTTTAATGCGCATGCGCCAATAAAGAGCAAACTGGTTTAAGGGAAGCAGAATTCCATTTTTTTCAGCTTTGAGATTCATATACTTTCATTTTATGATTTGTCGCAAAAATTTTAGGCGCTAGATTGGCGGCACTTCACTTTCAAAGCTCATGTTTATCCATGATCTAATTTCAAATTAATTATTAACTTCAATAAACTTACGAAAGGTTTGGCCAGGTGATTATATATATAAATATATATATATATATATATATATATATATATATATATAGCTACCTGGCCAAACCTGTCGTGATATACAATTATATCGCAAAGTAAGCAAATATTGGCGCATGCGCATTAGCAACTTCTGCTGCGGTGGCGTTAATACGTAAGTACCAAAACTTCCATAACTATGTTTACTGTATTAGATATATATTATAACAAATCTTACTTTATTCTTTTATTTATACGCACGTTCTTCATGCCAATATTAACAAAATAAATACTTTGACACCTGTAGGTTTTAACTCTTTCTTTAATTAAAAATTTAAAGATTAAAAATCATTTACAATAAAAAAAAAATTATCGTTCAAATTTGATGCACTTAATAATTATACAATTAACATCTTAATCTTATTCTAAGTACATAGTTAAATACAAGTTACTTATTCTACAATGTCTTAATCAAAAATAAAGAAATAAGAGTGCAACAGAATTTTTTTAATTTAAATTTTTTACTTTTAATTATTTTGATAAAATACTATGGCTAACTGAAATTTATTATTTATTAATTTAATTTACTTTTTCTTTACGGGTTCGTTAGGTTCTTTGGTGACTATAATTTACTTAATATAAAATAGAACTTGGTGGTTGTTTGCTTAATTGAAATTTTCCATTAATTTGTACTTATCGAATCTGAAGTTCTATTACAGCTCCAATGTCCCTGGTTCCTTGAACGTGGTTCCCGCGTAGACTGCCAGTAGATGGATTGATTTAAATTAATCTTTTCAACGAATCTTCTTTTCTTCATACACTTTTATTTTCACACACTTTTATGACGACGATTACTTTTTAATTTATTGTATGATTATTCCTGTTCAAACACTTGTAGAACGACGCTATTACTCACACAATTTTATGACGACGACTCTTTTTAACTTATAAACGACGATTATCTTTTAACTATACTTCGAAGATTATTATTAAACACTTGTACAAAACGACGCAGTTACTATTTAATTTCGACGGTTGATTTCGGCTAATTCTTTCACAACATTTTTTTCTTTTACTAAGAGAAACACTTTCTCCAGAACACCCTTCTTCAATAAGTTAACAACCAAAAAGACCATTTGCTCTTCTCTTATACCCTTATTTATAATTGTTATTTTCAAACTGCTTTATTCCGATCCTCTTCCTTCATTGGCTTATTTTAAATCTTTTACGTTACTTTAGAATGATGCAATTCCTTTCATTGGACCTTTTCAAATAATTTCGGTTGAAGGCATTGAACTTTTGAATGGTTTATTTGACTCCTTGAGGTCCGTGACTGACGTTAGAATCGTTTTCCTATCTGTCAACCCTTTCAACTCTTCACAATTTATTGCCTGCCGAGCACTGACCTTTTGGGAGCCCTCTATTTCGTTACAACCTAGTATAGAGGGAATCAATGTAAGGGTACACATCCATGTGACGTTTTGCGGATACTGTATATCAATTTTGTGGCGTCCTACAAAAAAATGTCTAACAAAATGGTGGACGTTCGATATATGTGCTCTGATTTTAAATAAATTTGGGATGTAGGCATATTTAAGACATATAACTTGTAAATATTATATTTGAAATTTACAAAATTGTTCAAAAACCAACTGATATGAGATGGGGGAATATAATTGTAATGTTATTATGAATAATTATTTCCCATCGGCAAATCTTCAGTGATGTTAAACCATAAAGACTCTTCTCTAACTACGCCGAAGTTGTCGAGGATTGACTGTTTTAATCAACATTATTCTGTCTTCTTGTGGTTTCGAATTTTGTTATCAAATTACGGCTTGTATATCTCCTAGAAGTCTGTGTGTAGAGTTAGGTTTCATACGGTGACGATGATACTGCCCCGCTCATTAAAGAGAATCAAGAAGGGTCGCCTCTCAAAACTAGAAATCTTGAAATGGTCGTAGAACGATTGGCACACATATTTAGCCGATTTGGAAAGGCACGATTGGCACAACCGCCCGGCCAGGTAGTAGCAACCAGGTAGCCAGAATGCGGGAAAATGGGCATTGTTTTGTCCCCACAAATTCCCTGCTGTGGTGATTATTGGAGTAAGCAAAGATTAAGTTTGCGCAACAAATCTGTAAGTATGGATACTGCGCTAGCTGAATCCAAATAGTTTAATAAAAAGCAGTTCAGTTCAACAAAAAATCAAGGTTAGAACCATAACCTAACATAACAAAGCCCCTTTTAAAAATATACAGTACAAATTAATTCTAAGTAAATTTGAAAATACGTGATATTACGGGGAAAATGACTGTCTTGCAGAGTTGACGGGGAATTATAAAATTCCCGTTTTCCCTCGTTCGATGGCGTCTACCTGATCGAGCGGTTGTACCAATCGTGCCTTTTCCAAGCAGGCGAGTTGACCCTACTTATTCCGCTCTAATGATTGTGCCAGGGCAGAAGGTCCAAAAATGTGTGCCAATCGTCCCGTTCCAGTTGAAATTGCCCCGAGCGCCCGGCCAAGTAGTCATTTTCTATGACTGGCTATTTTACTTTAGAAAATAATATTGAAAACAAGTTAAGGATGTTACCGCATGTTAATGGATGTGACATATAGAGATGTTATTGTTTTGTACTATTTGTGTAATTTTTCAATGGAGAGAGGAGAAATTTAAATAAATTTTATTCAATGTAGTTGTTTATTTAAATTTCTCTACCAGATTATTTTATTTCGGTAGTATGTGTGTAAATTTAACCTCAATCAAGCATATAAGTCTGTAAGGTAGGGTTAGGTTAGGTTAGGTCCCGTAGCGTAACTTGTTTTCAATATTATTTTCTAAAGTAAATAGCCAGTCATAGAAAATGACTACTTGGCCGTGCGCTCGGGACAATTTCAGCATTTCTGGTCTTGCGAGGCAACCCTTCCTAATTCTCTTTAATGAGCGGGGCAGTTTCACTACGCCCGTTGCAGATATATGCGTTGGTGATTGGAATGTTTGACTTTCAATCTCTTACCAATATGTAGGTCCAAATATCTTACTTTGTTGTCTTAAGGGATTGTTATGTTGTTTAAATATACTGGTGGACAAGTTTTTCTGGGAAGAGTAAATGTGACATGTTGTGATTTCGCTATCTTTATTTTTGTTAATTTATTAATTTGGTTTAGGAGATTTAGTGTCACCTCTTCCGGTATATGACAGGATGACAGTAAGTAGCAACAGACTTGTGTTTTATCTCTGGACGTGAGGTTGATCAGCTGTTTGACCGCATCTCGGTACGTTTTTATAACAATTATAGGTTAACTGAACAATTATTGGTAGCTGATATAAGATCAGTACAGAACTTTTTTATTCAAATTTAATCTAACGATTTTGATAAATTTTTGGTCATGTAATGACTAAAATAAACGTATTGGTCGCCATCTTTTTAAATTTGCTGTTTGTTAGGTTAGGTTAGGTTAGGTTAGGTTAGGTTGGGTTAGGTTGGATTAGTTTGGGTTGGGTTGGGTTGGGTTAGGTTAGGTTAGGTTAGGTTATGTTAGGTTAGGTTAGGTTTGGTTAGGTTAGGTTGGGTTGGGTTAGGTTAGGTTAGGTTAGGTTAGGTTTGGTTAGGTTAGGTTTGGTTAGGTTATGTTAGGTTATGTTAGGTTAGATTAGGTTATGTTATGTTAGGTTAGGTTAGGTTAGGTTAGGTTATGTTAGGTTAGGTTAGGTTAGGTTGGGTTCGGATAGGTTAGGTTAGGTTAGGTTGGGTTGGGTTAGATTAGGTTAGGTTAGGTGTAGCAAAAGAAGCTAAAAATTACTCACGGTTCTGTTACAGAGGAGGTAATTGTTGTTAGACAAAATTGTTATAATTGAATATGAAACTTTTGACAAGAAAGTGAAATATAAAAGAACCTGTGTATAATGTTTCCGGGGGCACACTGTACATATTTGAATTATATTTATAAAAAAAGAAAGTAAATAATTTTGATTGTACTTATCATACTCATGCTAGACGTATAGACACAGTAATAAAACAGATATTCTATCACTTTGAAATGAAAACGTTTTAATAATTAATATCTTACATCTTGCACTCAGTGTCAATTAAAACAGGAAGTTGTTTTAAGTGTAAAGTGACGGAACAATGGTTTTGTTTACCGACATTGATATTCTGGAAACTAGGGCGTGTAAACAAAATGTCACTTGGTCCATTTATTATGGTAAATTTATGAATACATTCTAACAGACGTTTCTGTATTATAGTCTTTTTGTAAGTTTTAAATTTAACACTTGTGGAAACTTCAATCAGCAAATGGAAGACAAAAGATTATAATTACAAGACAAAGTTTTTTTCATTACGTCATCATTATTCCAGAAGTACAGGTTTTTGTGTACTGAGGATAATGACTTGGTCATTGAACAATAATCATAAAGTGTTTCTTTTGGAACGTTGATCTGAAAGGAAAGATGAAAGAGTGATTTAGCCAAAAACTACATGAAAAAAAGGCGTTGATCCAACTAGGGTCCCACAATTTTGTCACAACCTTATTCATTACATGTAAGTCCACCATGGGGACTTGGTCATTAAATAATAATCACTTTGCTAATGAAGTGTATGTTTTGAAAATCGGACCTGAAAGGAAAGACTATATATATATAAGGAAAAGTGTCGATCCAGCTCGGGTTTTTAGGTACGGCACACCCGTTTTCACTACAAATGAGTCCCTGATGGCGACATGATCATTGAAATATTATTGCTAATAAATTGTTTGTTTTTGAAAGTTTGTCTGATAAGAAAGACGAAGGGGAGTGACCTAACACGAGACTAGGCCTACATTAAAAACATGTGAATTCAGTACGTATCCTTGAGTTAACCTAACCTAACCTAACCTATCCTAACTTAACCTAACCTAACCTAACCTAACCTAACCTAACCTAACCTAACCTAACCTAACCTAACCTAACCTAACCTAACCTAACCTAACCTAACCTAACCTAACCTAACCAGCTCGGGTTTTTAGGTATGGCACACCCGTTTTCACTACAAATGAGTCCCTGATGGCGACATGATCATTGAAATATTATTGCTAATAAATTGTTTGTTTTTGAAAGTTTGTCTGATAAGAAAGACGAAGGGGAGTGACCTAACACGAGACTAGGCCTACATTAAAAACATGTGAATTAAGTACGTATCCTTGAGTTAACCTAACCTAACCTAACCTATCCTAACTTAACCTAACCTAACATAACCTAACCTAACCTAACCTAACCTAACCTAACCTAACCTAACCTAACCTAACCTAACCTAACCTAACCTAACCTAACCTAACCTAACCTAACCTAACCTAACCTAACCTAACCAGCTCGGGTTTTTCGGTATGGCACACCCGTTTTCACTACAAATGAGTCCCTGATGGCGACATGATCATTGAAATATTATTGCTAATAAATTGTTTGTTTTTGAAAGTTTGTCTGATAAGAAAGACGAAGGGGAGTGACCTAACACGAGACTAGGCCTACATTAAAAACATGTGAATTAAGTACGTATCCTTGAGTTAACCTAACCTAACCTAACCTATCCTAACTTAACCTAACCTAACCTAACGTAACCTAACCTAACCTAATACGAGACTACATGTAAAAACATGTGAATTAAGTACGCATCCTTGAGTTAACCTAACCTAACCTAACCTAACTTAATCTAACCTAACCTAACCTAACCTAACCTAATACGAAACTACATGTAAAAACATGTGAATTAAGTACGCATCCTTGAGTTAACCTAACCTAACCTAACCTATCCTAACTTAACCTAACCTAACCTAACCTAACCTAACCTAATACGAGACTACATGTAAAAACATGTGAATTAAGTACGCATCCTTGAGTTAACCTAACCTAACCTAACTTAACCTAACCTAACCTAACGTAACCTAACCTAACCTAATACGAGACTACATGTAAAAACATGTGAATTAAGTATACGTATCCTTGAGTTAACCTAACCTAACGTAACCTAACCTAACCTAATACGAGACTACATGTAAAAACATGTGAATTAAGTACGTATCCTTGAGTTAACCTAACCTAACGTAACCTAACCTAACTTAACCTAACCTAACCTAACGTAACCTAACCTAACCTAACACGAGATTACATGTAAAAACATGTGAATTAAGTACGCATCCTTGAGTTAACCTAACCTAACCTAACCTAACCTAATACGAGACTACATGTAAAAACATGTGAATTAAGTACGCATCCTTGAGTTAACCTAACCTAACCTAACCTAACCTAACTTAACCTAACCTAACCTAACCTAACCTAACGTAACCTAACCTAACCTAATACGAGACTACATGTAAAAACATGTGAATTAAGTACGCATCCTTGAGTTAACCTAACCTAACCTAACCTAACCTAACCTAACCTAATACGAGACTACATGTAAAAACATGTGAATTAGTACGCATCCTTGAGTTAACCTAACCTAACCTAACCTAACCTAACTTAACCTAACCTAACCTAACGTAACCTAACCTAACCTAATACGAGACTACATGTAAAAACATGTGAATTAAGTACGTATCCTTGAGTTAACCTAACCTATCCTAACTTAACCTAACCTAACCTAACGTAACCTAACCTAACCTAATACGAGACTACATGTAAAAACATGTGAATTAATTACGCATCCTTGAGTTAACCTAACCTAACCTAACCTAACCTAACCTAATACGAGACTACATGTAAAAACATGTGAATTAAGTACGCATCCTTGAGTTAACCTAACCTAACCTAACCTAATACGAGACTACATGTAAAAACATGTGAATTAAGTACGCATCCTTGAGTTAACCTAACCTAACGTAACCTAACCTAACTTAACCTAACCTAACCTAACGTAACCTAACCTAACCTAATACGAGACTACATGTAAAAACATGTGAATTAAGTACGCATCCTTGAGTTAACCTAACCTAACCTAACCTAACCTAACCTAACCTAATACGAGACTACATGTAAAAACATGTGAATTAAGTACGCATCCTTGAGTTAACCTAACCTAACCTAACCTAATACGAGACTACATGTAAAAACATGAGAATTAAGTACGTATCCTTGAGTTAACCTAACCTAACGTAACCTAACCTAACTTAACCTAACCTAACCTAACGTAACCTAACCTAACCTAATACGAGACTACATGTAAAAACATGTGAATTAAGTACGCATCCTTGAGTTAACCTAACCTAACCTAACCTAACCTAACCTAACCTAATACGAGACTACATGTAAAAACATGTGAATTAAGTACGCATCCTTGAGTTAACCTAACCTAACCTAACCTAATACGAGACTACATGTAAAAACATGAGAATTAAGTACGTATCCTTGAGTTAACCTAACCTAACGTAACCTAACCTAACCTAACCTAATACGAGACTACATGTAAAAACATGTGAATTAAGTACGCATCCTTGAGTTAACCTAACCTAACCTAACCTAATACGAGACTACATGTAAAAACATGAGAATTAAGTACGTATCCTTGAGTTAACCTAACCTAACGTAACCTAACCTAACCTAACCTAATACGAGACTACGTGTAAAAACATGTGAATTAAGTACGCATCCTTGAGTTAACCTAACCTAACCTATCCTAACTTAACCTAACCTAACCTAACGTAACCTAACCTAACCTAATACGAGACTACATGTAAAAACATGTGAATTAAGTACGCCTCCTTGAGTTAACCTAACCTAACCTAACCTAGAATAACACGAGACTACATGTAAAAACATGAGTATTAAGTACGCATCCTTGAGTTAACCTAACCTAACCTAACCTAGAATAACACGAGACTACGTGTAAAAACATGAGAATTAAGTACGCATCCTTGAGTTAACCTAACCTAACCTAACCTAGAATAACACGAGACTACGTGTAAAAACATGTGAATTAAGTACGCATCCTTGAGTTAACCTAACCTAACCTAACTTAACCTAACCTAACCTAACGTAACCTAACCTAACCTAATACGAGACTACATGTAAAAACATGTGAATTAAGTACGCATCCTTGAGTTAACCTAACCTAACCTAACCTAACCTAACCTAACTTAACCTAACCTAACCTAACCTAACCTAACGTAACCTAACCTAACCTAATACGAGACTACATGTAAAAACATGAGAATTAAGTACGTATCCTTGAGTTAACCTAACCTAACGTAACCTAACCTAACTTAACCTAACCTAACCTAACACGAGATTACATGAAAAAACATGTGAATTAAGTACGTATCAGGTTTTTCTGAAAAATGATAACTTCGTTTTTTGACATGTAACATACTTACTCCAAAACCGTTTCAATTTTTTTTATTACATAGATGAATTCTATGCATCTATCTGAGAAAAATGATGTCTTATAAGTTAGGTTTTGTATAAAAATAATATATTTTATTAATTTTTAAACAAACGAAGAAAATTAACATTGCTAAGTTTTGCCTGATCTAGGGTTAAGTTAACCTAACCTAACCTAACCTCAACTTTCCTTACTTTTTTCCTTGAAGGTTACTTTGTCATGCTGTTGTTTAATCGTTTGTCTTGTAAAGTTAACGGTTTTATTTTATTTGTTTGCTCGTTTACGATGTTGTTAGTACAATTTACAAAATAAATCTTATTGAAATAGACAGTTTTGTAATAAACTCGTCTAGTGGATTGCTAATTATCCTTCCCCGCAAATCCACTCTTAATGCAATCAAGTTGTTTGGGATCTGCATACCTTATTTGTAATAGCTAGCTACTACATGTTGGTTAATTAGATTGCAAGAAAGTACAATAGCGCTTATTAAATAGTTTGGTTGGACAATCGTAAACTCAATATATTTTTATATCTTGTACCGTAACAATGAATGTTTTCAAACAATTCTTCTTCATTTTCAATTGGCCATGACAAATAACGTACATTATATAAAAGAGAAGATATGTTGTGAGCGTATTTTCCAGGTTATAACGAACTGTGTTTGAATATTTCAACAGGGAGGGATATTCAAGCTTCCACTGAATGTAAAAGTAAAGGAGTCTCTCTTGGGACTCGGTGTTGAGATTAAAATATAAATTAAGTCGGTACAATTTAATTCTGTTTGCCAACTTAACAAAGGTGTAATATCGTATAAATGTTTAACAATCCCTTGGAGTTAAAAAGGGATTTATGAAGGATAAGATTGTAATGAGTTTTTCTTTACTTTAGTAAATTTTTTGCATCGTGATAAATTAAATTTCTTGAAAGTAAATAAAATTCTTAATGTAATCGCTCTTTTATAATTGTTAATGTTTTGTGCGTGAATAGTAACTTGTTTGGATTATAAATAATATTATTTCTTTAAAATGTTAATGTTTTGTGCGTGAATAGTAACTTGTTTGGATTATAAATAATATTATTTCTTTAAAATGTTAATGTTTTGCGCGTGAATAGTAACTTGTTTGGATTATAAATAATATTATTTCTTCAAAAAGTTAATGTTTTGTGCGTGAATAGTAACTTGTTTGGATTATAAATAATAATATTTCTGTAATATGTTAATATTTTGTGCGTGAATAGTAACTTGTTTGGATTATAAATAATATTATTTCTTTAAAATGTTAATTTTTTGAGCGTGAATAGTAACTTGTTTAGATTATAAATAATATTATTTCTTTATAATTGTTAATGTTTTGTGCGTGAATAGTAACTTGTTTGGATTATAAATAATAATATTTCTTCAAAATGTTAATGTTTTGTGCGTGAATAGTAACTTGTTTGGATTATAAATAATAATATTTCTTCAAAATGTTAATGTTTTGCGCGTGAATAGTAACTTGTTTGGATTATAAATAATAATATTTCTTTAAAATGTTAATGTTTTGCGCGTAAATAGTAACTTGTTTGGATTATAAATAATATTATTTCTTTAAAATGTTAATATTTTGCGCGTGAATAGTAACTTGTTTGGATTATAAATAATATTATTTCTTCAAAATGTTAATGTTTTGCGCGTGAATAGTAACTTGTTTGGATTATAAATAATATCATTTCTTCAAAATGTTAATGTTTTGCGCGTGAATAATAGCTTGTTTGAATTATAAATAATATTATTTCTTTAAAATGTTAATGTTTTGCGCGTGAATAGTAACTTGTTTGGATTATAAATAATAATATTTCTTCAAAATGTTAATGTTTTGCGCGTGAATAATAGCTTGTTTGAATTATAAATAATATTATTTCTTCAAAATGTTAATGTTTTGCGCGTGAATAGTAACTTGTTTGGATTATAAATAATAATATTTCTTCAAAATGTTAATGTTTTGCGCGTGAATAGTAACTTGTTTGGATTATAAATAATATTATTTCTTCAAAATGTTAATGTTTTGCGCGTGAATAGTAACTTGTTTGGATTATAAATAATATTATTTCTTTAAAATGTTAATGTTTTGCGCGTGAATAGTAACTTGTTTGGATTATAAATAATATTATTTCTTTAAAATGTTAATGTTTTGCGCGTGAATAGTAACTTGTTTGGATTATAAATAATGTTATTTCTTTAAATTGTTAATGTTTTGTGCGTGAATAGTAACTTGTTTGGATTATAAATAATATTATTTCTTTGAAATGTTAATGTTTTGAGCGTGAATAGTAACTTGTTTGGATTATAAATAATATTATTTCTTTAAAATGTCAATGTTTTGTGCGTGAATAGTAACTTGTTTGGATTATAAATAATGTTATTTCTTTAAAATGTTAATGTTTTGTGCGTGAATAGTAACTTGTTTGAATTATAAATAATAATATTTCTTTAAAATGTTAATGTTTTGAGCGTGAATAGTAACTTGTTTGGATTATAAATAATATTATTTCTTTGAAATGTTAATGTTTTGCGCGTGAATAGTAACTTGTTTGGATTATAAATAATATTATTTCTTCAAAAAGTTAATGTTTTGCGCGTGAATAGTAACTTGTTTGGATTATAAATAATGTTATTTCTTTAAAATGTTAATGTTTTGTGCGTGAATAGTAACTTGTTTGGATTATAAATAATAATATTTCTTTAAAATGTTAATCTTTTGAGCGTGAATAGTAACTTGTTTGGATTATAAATAATATTATTTCTTTGAAATGTTAATGTTTTGCGCGTGAATAGTAACTTGTTTGGATTATAAATAATATTATTTCTTCAAAAAGTTAATGTTTTGCGCGTGAATAGTAACTTGTTTGGATTATAAATAATATTATTTCTTTGAAATGTTAATGTTTTGAGCGTGAATAGTAACTTGTTTGGATTATAAATAATATTATTTCTTCAAAAAGTTAATGTTTTGCGCGTGAATAGTAACTTGTTTGGATTATAAATAATAATATTTCTTTAAAATGTTAATGTTTTGTGCGTGAATAGTAACTTGTTTGGATTATAAATAATAATATTTCTTTAAAATGTCAATGTTTTGCGCGTGAATAGTAACTTGTTTGGATTATAAATAATATTATTTCTTTAAAATGTTAATGTTTTGTGCGTGAATAGTAACTTGTTTGGATTATAAATAATATTATTTCTTCAAAAAGTTAATGTTTTGCGCGTGAATAGTAACTTGTTTGGATTATAAATAATAATATTTCTTTAAAATGTTAATGTTTTGTGCGTGAATAGTAACTTGTTTAGATTATAAATAATATTATTTCTTTATAATTGTTAATGTTTTGTGCGTGAATAGTAACTTGTTTGGATTATAAATAATAATATTTCTTCAAAATGTTAATGTTTTGTGCGTGAATAGTAACTTGTTTGGATTATAAATAATATTATTTCTTCAAAAAGTTAATGTTTTGCGCGTGAATAGTAACTTGTTTGGATTATAAATAATAATATTTCTTTAAAATGTTAATGTTTTGTGCGTGAATAGTAACTTGTTTGGATTATAAATAATATTATTTCTTTGAAATGTTAATGTTTTGAGCGTGAATAGTAACTTGAATGGATTATAAATAATATTATTTCTTCAAAAAGTTAATGTTTTGCGAGTGAATAGTAACTTGTTTGGATTATAAATAATAATATTTCTTTAAAATGTTAATGTTTTGTGCGTGAATAGTAACTTGTTTGGATTATAAATGATAATATTTCTTCAAAATGTTAATGTTTTGCGCGTTGACTTTGTTGATTTTAATTTAGAGCTCTAATTATGAATATCTGACCCCGGAAATTTTCTGACCTATCCATCTTTTATGATCCAAAATATTTTGTACCTTTACTACTCAATCTTATTGGAACTAAATACAATTAAAATTTATTACATAAGTTATAATAAATACCTCATATCTTGCTTATTGTCAAACCGAACTAATTTCGTTACATTTGTGGAAATGCGCGTCAATTTAAAGAATTATAAAAATACATTAGCACAACACTTTGTACATGACCTCCATTAAAAAAAAAAACACATTTCTTCTGCGGCTGTTACACACGTGTTCTCCCGTTCATTGCTCGCTATACTGATTGAACATATTTTCAACTCTGCACCTCTCACTACATACCTCTTCATATCTATCGCGAGATTTCTCTGGTAGGTTTAGTGATATGTCGAAAGCTTTCTTTAATAACTTATCTGGTTAGAAACATTTGCAGCAGTCATTTTCAAACACGTAAATACAACAGTAAAATTTGACAATTTGTTTTGACAATTATATTGTTAATTATTTAATATCAGCTGATTTCAAACGCACAAATGCATTGGAAAGAAACATTAGTGTTCCTGGTGGGCAGAAGCGAAACTAAATTAGAGCAATGGAAAGTCAGCTGATCGTTTCTCTAAATTAGAGATTGGGAAACGATCACTTTCGTTGCTCTCAGCTGTTATCGAAAACAGCTGCTTTCGGTGAAGTATCACGGAAAGAGTTTCTCAGGTATCGGACAACAAATAATAAAACTAAAATCATTTAATGTTTTAACTTACTTTTGAAAGGCCCTGTACATGTGATACAAGTAAAGTGATAATATATCGTTAAAATGTCAGCCATTTATAAAATTTAAACAACCTGAAGAAGAAAACACTACGCAAGTCTTTATGTCTTAATGGGGGAGGGGGGGGGATAAAAACACAAACCCGCGACACTAGCGCCCCCTTTGTTGTTGATGAAATGCTACATTACCGCTAAAGAAAATTAAACTTCCTTTGTCTCTTAAATGAGTGTGGAAATTTATTAATTTAATTTTGTGGAAGTCTTCTGTTGTTTGTGTAACGGAAGTTGTTTCGTTTATTTATTGCATTTTTCCTTATGTTTACTTTTTGTCGGTTTCTTTGACAAGTAGTATTACTTAATTATTTGGTTTTATTATAATTACTATCACAGATTATTAGTATCCAGTGTCATAATTATATATACAAATTCTAATTTTTAATTTTTTCTATTAAAGATATAAAAAAGATAGCGTAGTTTTAGAAAAAAAATATATAAAAGGCCACTTTATTATTAAACAACCAGTAAAGTGTCTTGGCCTGTTGGACAATTTATCAGTCGGTTAATTTATTGTTAGCAGATCGGAACTCCCTTCGCTGTTGTTCTAGCTTTCTCCGCCAGAGTGGACTACTAATTGTTGCTTTCCAATTTTTTTCTTGAAGCTGAGTTAACTCCCTTAACACGTTCACTGTTGAAAAATAAGTATATACCATCACCTATGGCTAAAATTTTTTATGTCAAATCATTTCAGTTGGTCTGGCGCCGACTTTTGTCGGCGCGCGCCTCTTGGCAGCGATAGCGACGCCGACTAAACTCGGCGCGAGCTCCCAACGTGAAAGTATGAGCGCCCGCAAGGATTGAACCCGAACGCTTACTCGTAAAACCAGAGTGTGAGCAGTTCATAGTAAATATATCTGTATAGTAATAAAAATAAACTATGCAAAAACATTGCACAATCTTTCACACTGTCCAAACTCTAAAAATAAATAAAAACCTACCAAAACTCTACGTCACAATATATACTAGCTGCAAGACAAAAGTGAACACAAACCATATGTTTTGTAAAAATCAATATATTTAAATATAGGTTAAAATTGCTTCGGTTGTACCATTAATCTATCCTCAACTTAAGTCACATCTCTAGTCTATGAGGTTATGTTGATATATTTCTTTTCCTCATGTTATATAAATTATGCCATTTGATTATCAAATAACTTTAAAAAAAGATGTCTTATTTGGAAAAATAGAGATTTTAGTGACTTGATTAAGGGATCATTTTCGCTAATTGAGCTACGCCGCTCCTCAATTAAAAACGTAAATGTAACGTAATGTAAAGTAATGCAAGGTGAAGAAGAAGAGAAGGAGAACCTTTCAGTAGTACAAGTAAACATTGGTACGAAAATGCTGACTTTGGCATCTAACCGTATTTTTTATTTTATTTTACAAGAAACATAACTTTCATTTATATCTTCCATTCTTCCTTGTTTTAAGCGAAAACATCTGAAGTTGGTGTCATTGAAATATTGTCTTGTTACAAAATAAATTATAAAGGAAAGGATTAACCACAAAACCACAACAAAAAACACTAACAACACAAAAACAATACTTGTACAACTTTTATAAATTTAGGTTAGGTTAGGTTATGTTAGGTTAGGTAAGGTTTTTACATTTTTATAAATTTATATATTTAGTGTTTGTTTAATACTCAACCTCTGAGGATGGTAACTATGTTACTGAAATGTACATCAGGTAGAATAAACACAACTATACAGTTTTTGTGTTTGTTAGGTTAGGTTAGGTTGGGTTAGGTTAGGTTAGGTTTTTACATTTTAATAAATTTATAGATTTAGTGTTTGTTTAATACTCAACCTCTGAGGATGGTAACTATGTTACTGAAATGTACATCAGGTAGAATAAACACAACTATACAGTTTTTGTGTTTGTTAGGTTAGGTTAGGTTGGGTTAGGTTAGGTTAGGTTTTTACATTTTTATAAATTTATAGATTTAGTGTTTGTTTAATACTCAACCTCTGAGGATGGTAACTATGTTACTGAAATGTACATCAGGTAGAATAAACACAACTAAACAGTTTTTGTGTTGTTAGTGTTTTTTGTTGTGGTTTTGGGGTTAATCCTTTCCTTTATTGTATATTCACCACAGTGCTCAAGTGATTCTTATGAACAAAATAAATGGTTTAATGTGGAAAATTGTGTTTTCATTCATTTGTTGATTTAAGGTCGTTCGTTTAAAGGTTTATTTCCCAACAAGTCTCGCCCTTTGAACAGATTAACATAAACAGATTTAATATTGCAAAGAAAAGCTCGAATAAAACACAGCAGACTAATCCAGTCCGGGATTACAAAATTTGAATATTAGAATTGTTATGGAATACACAGTTAATTTAATTCCAGAAAGGAGATGTGAAAGGACCACACCGTCACTAGCGCTCTTTCTCTTGTAAATGAAAAACTAA
This sequence comes from Aphrophora alni, assembly GCA_963513935.1. Classification (NCBI taxonomy): domain Eukaryota; kingdom Metazoa; phylum Arthropoda; class Insecta; order Hemiptera; family Aphrophoridae; genus Aphrophora; species Aphrophora alni. The sequence continues at coordinate 31,116,541 of OY740779.1, read as the reverse complement.
ATTAAACTCGCACAGTGTAATTATCTTAAACAAGTTACAAGGGCGATTGTGTGGGGAAGGTATTTTCAGTACAGTTGTGGAAATGAACTCAACTTTCACAGTTTGTGCTACTACTCCACAGAGTATTTTTGGTTGGACTACTACAATACCTGTTCTGAATATAGGCTGTTTTTTTTATTACTTATAATTTTAAATAAAATAATAATTTTTTAACAACCCCTTAACCAAACCTTTTCTTTTACCGTTAACTTAAAGAACTGTAATTTTTTAAGAGATGATTTCGTAGAGCTGATTTTGAGAAAATCATAATCTTGTGTTTTTTACATCTAAAAAAATACATCTATGACCAAAATATGCCCACACGCCCAATTGGATGAAAGGAAGGACTCTAAAGTGGAGCGTAGAACTGAGGAGGTTATTGTTTAGTTCCACTAAATAACAAATTTAATTCGCAATTGAAAAACCAAACTTATTATGGTGACATTAATACAATCTCTATAATAGATGTGAGATATGAACGTTAGAAGTTGTCCGTTAAACTAGGATAGATTCGGCAACCTGGGTAACTGTACCTAAGCGTCTTAGTGGTCGAGGGCGTAAGACGGCATCCTCATGCCAGGATTCCTGCTGCTGGTTGTGGTTTTGGATCCCATCTAAGACAAAAGGTTGTTTCTCTACATTTTGGTTCTTTCTAAACTGGGTTATTGCTGTGGGACGGCCCACTATCAATAAACAGTGGTTGGCTTTACAAGAAAGTGATTGGGTTGGTTTGAAACCAATTGGACAGATAACACTAATTTTACTAGTTTATTTATTTTTTTGGAGATGTAATAAAAACTATAGAAATTGTATAAAATAAATTAATTCTTCATTTATATATCTTTAAAATATTGTATACATTCTCTGTTTGAAGTTATTTGTTAATGATGAAAGTTCAATTTTATTATTATACATTTTTCGGACATTTGCCATTATTTGTGTGTTAAAAATTCAAAACACGACTTTTCGGGAATAAGAATCAATTCCCGTTATCAAGTGACTAAAAAATAAAGAAACATGAAACTAGAAACTAAGCCTATGTAAGAAGTAAAATTAAATAAGAATACCACCAACCTTAATATCTAAGCATGCATCTCAGAGCTAAAACTGAGAAGTCAAAAAATACAATCACGGTAAACACACAACTAACGTCAAATACGTGTTGTTGTATCAAAGATACAGCAACAAGTGACGTGGTCCAGAAGGCGCAGCTAACTATTAGGGGAGTGGCCTATTGTTAGTTGTATTAAGCTTCCTAGCCCGAGAGCAGGTTACAACCTCTTGTGGCGATTTAACAGGTAAAATTTCAGCTAGTTTTTTAGTTGTAGGGGTATTTTAATCAAATTTAAAACGTCGTGTTTTGATTTTTAACACACAAATGATGGCAAATGTCCGAAAAATGTATAATCATAAAATTGTATTCATATTGATTTAAATTGGAGCACTTGATCACCGGATGTAGGTAGGACTAAATCATGCAGGCACATACGCGTAAAAACGACAGTACAGTATCGTTACGATATTTGCATAATAATCCCGTTATTTGTTTCATACAAGGTTTCAGTAACTAAGTCATTATCAGTTCATTGCTGAGAAGGTTTGTGTACATGCAATAAATAAAACAATACAACTGAATCTACGCATTTCACCATGCAGTCTTAGGTTAGATATGTGAAGCGTTCCGACGTCCAGTCACTTGGCCTCGTATAGTGGTTTGCAATCTTAATTGTTATCAGAATCGCCGGTTGTATTAGCTTAGAGACTAGGGTCAGCTGATCAAGTGAAGAAAAGTTATGAGGTAAAAACCTGCTTTTCAGGAACGCTGAGGAACAGCTCAAGTCGTGGCAAATAATTTAGTTTATAAATTTAATGTTTCGGTAAATGGCGTTCCCGCAGTTACAGGGAATGCCGAAATAATATGCGTCGTTCCGTAGAAATATACCATGTGTCCTAAAAGTCACACCCCCCTTTTATTTGATTTATTAATGGAAATAGACAGTTTTACTTTTGGGAAAGTTTAGATAACCAAAGGAGGGGTTTTTTGAAGTATCAAAATTTTCAACCCCTTTTCCCCAAAATGGGGTAGTTTGGGGGTAAGTCAAGAATTTTAAATAGCAACCCCTATTGAATGATACCTCATTTTAAAGGTCTTTTCAAAATAAGAATAATGGCGCAAACTAGAGGTCTCTAAGTTCATCCTACCCAACATAGCGACCAATCGAATTGTGAATGTTAACCTATAAATTCCAGTTGTTTTTATTACATTACAAACTGCTCTACATTGGTAAAATGATGGTAAGAGCCTTACCTTGTTTTTTTTTAGCTCAGATTAAGTTCTCGGAATGTCTACCATTTACTTTTTGGCAGAAATAGATTCTGGACTCAAAAGCTTGTTGTACATTTCGTAACATTTCCGGTGTAATTATTAACGTAAAATTCACAATTCGATTGGTCGCTCTGTTATGTAGGATGAACATAGAGACCTCTAGTTTGCACCATTATTCTTATTTTGAAAAGAGCTTTAAAATGAGGTATCACTCAATAGGGGTTGCTATTTAAAATTTTTGACTTACCCCAAAACTACCCCATTTTGGTGGTAATGGTTGAAAATATGATACTTCAAAAACTCCTCCTTTGGTTATCTAAACTTTCCCCAAAGCAAATCTGTCTATTTCCATTAATAAAAAAAAAAAATAGGGGGTGGGACTTTTAGGACACATGGTATATTTAAATGGGTTCAATAGTAATAGGCGTATATATTGCCTCAGTAATCAATACTTCAATTTTAGATTATGTTTAATAACTTTCATAATTAGTTTATTATAAGTAACTCACATACCAAGAGTATTGGTTGGGGATTTAGATCTCGTAGAGAATGGTTGTCCAAGTTTTCACTACTTCAATCTAACCTTGTAATATTTAATTAGATTTATTTAAAACAATCATAACTTATTACAGATCTCTCTCTTTCATCTTTCCTAACAGGTCTCTTTTGATCAACCCTATTAATGTATTTGTGAACGAAGGGAATTTATTTGATCTTCCTTTTTACAGGTTATTTTCAATCCCGAAGGACACCTGCTAGATTTACATATACGTTGTTGAATTCGATTGAAAAAAAAAAACGATTATTTTTTAACACACCTCACATTTTAAACAGTATAACATAAACTAAATTCAAATTTAATAATGAAAAGGAAATCTTGCATAAAACAGCACTAAATCCCATATAAATCCAGTCTTTAATTACAAAATTTGAATATTAAAACTGTTAAGGTTAATAAATCCAGAGGCGAGATGGGGGGGGAGGGGGCGCATTGACACTAGCGCTCTAACGTTGTAATTTAAAAGCAAAATTAAACTCGCACAATTTAAAACAACTGACAAAGGTGATTTTGTCTCGAAGGTAATTTTAGTACACTTGTTGAAATGAGAAAGTTAATGCTGGATAGTAATGAGTACTTCTCAGCTTCCTTAATAATCTGAGAGCTGTGAATTGTTTTGATTAAAAGTTAAAGAGCGAGCATTCTCGCTTGTACGTTGAATTAATATATTTGAGTTTCTCAATTTATATTTTTTCCTTCAGTCATCCTCAAAACCAAATTAAAAACTAACCACATATTGGTGTCGTAAAGTCCATTGATAGAGTGTTTCAAAATTTGTTATACAGGGTGTTTCCGAACTCTCCTTGCAAACGAAGGGATATTGTACCTTAGGTGAGAAACTTATACAACCAGGTGTTTATTCGTGTAGTCCATCTGCCCGTCTGTATTGGTTTAAAAAAAAGTTCTTTAAAAACAGTTTAACAGAATTGAACAAACTTTGAGTTCATTGTTAGTTTCAGTTAGTTAAGTACAATTATTGTGAGGCAACTCATTTCAAAATGGCAGCCATTCAAAAATTTTAAATTGAACTAACTATAACTAGCCAATTAAAAATATATATATATATATGACCAACTTTTTTTAGTGAATTTACAGAAACTGTTTACTGGAATTCTTGTTGTTGAACAAAAATGTCTTTTATGAATTTAAATTAACATTGGTATGTTACTTATTGGTAGTAGAAATTCAACAAATCAGCTGTTTTTGATACAAGTAGACCAGCTGATCAGTCTGCTATGTATCAACAATGAAACCAGCTGTTTTATTCAGTACAATAATCAACAGTTTGAAATAAACACTGTTTGTATAACATTGGAAAAATTACGTAACTAGTTATTGTAAGCTATTATTTACTGCAGGAGTAGAATATATGTGAAAAAGTAAAGAAATACCGGTATTATGAATAAAAACACTTTTTACAAGTATTGTGACACACCTTTTTTTTTTTTTTTTTTTTTTTTTTTTTTAATAGAGCTGCTACAGGGAACTCAAAGGTAGCTACGAGGCTATATAGTTAAGAGGCAACCGGAGCAAACCACGGCTCTGATCCCCAGTTTAACATGGGGCGGGTATAGTTTATGTTTTCCTCACCGAGAACCGACACGTTCAGTAAAAAATCGTAACGGCCAAATAATTTGTTACTAGCATACGTATCAGCCTATATAAATTTACCTACGAAAAGTTTTGTTGTCTATTTTTATTTTAAGAAATTCAACATCTATTTCTCCATAAGACTTCAATGTTTTTTTTAGCAAAACTAATTCCGTTGTAAAAATTCGATCTTAAAATAAATATGTTTTAAACTTAAACATACATCAAGTTAAGTATTGTAACGTTAAAATTGTCGTCTAATATTTCAGTTATATTAGCTCCGTTTGTAGACTTCAGAAAAGTAGCACATGGAAGCTCTTCATTATCTGTGTTAGAAAAATCAATGGTATTTCTTTGAAACTGATCCAGTTTCTATTAGCATAGTTGTTTATTTATGAATTGATTTTCTTGATGGAGGAATCACATTTAGGTAGGTGATTTTAAAACATCTTTTAGCTTCAAATTCATTTTCAATATCAATAAGCTAGAACAACTTTTCACTTTTTGTTCAATTGAAAAACTCATTGTTTCGAGGTTAGATATCACACACAACTACCAAATTGTTTCATTGTTGTGTGTTAACAAAACAACAGCTGATCCAGATTCAACAGATTGCAACTTACATTGTGGGAGGAAGTGGTTCTATCCAGAAAATTAATGTTCTTTTCGTTATTCCGCCATTTTGTTTTGATTGACGATAAAAAAGACAAAACTCGTGGGTGTTACTATGTTCATAACTGTCAAATAAGTCGTCCAGTTGCAAAACTCGTTATGTACATTTTTTTCTAAATTAAGATAAGACTGCCATTTTGTAGAGTTCGTTGACTTACATCCAAAGACAGAAATGCTGTGATTAAAAGTCGTTGTAAACCTGGTTAAAACATATTTGAAAACCAATACTTGCAGCAAAACTCGTTATGTCCAATTTTGTAATGCGGCAAAATTCGTTTTGTCCCTAATAACCCTACCTTAAAACCACCCTAAATGTTAAAGATTATTTTTCAGGGTACTGGACATACATTATAACATAATTACTGATAATAACAATGGTGAAATAAATTTCTTCTCACGTTACTTTTAAGTTTACAGTTTTACGACATTTTTGTTAAATGTATATAACGAGTTTTGCAACTGGGAGACTCAAGTGTCAAGTTTGTAGAGCGTTACATATGTCCGGCGTATTAATTGAAAAGTGGGACACCCTGTATAGTATTGAAACACTCATTACATACGAAGTTATGTGTAGACAAAGTAAGGAGAATAATTTGATTACAGTATTATCTAGGAAGATTTTTTGAGTGTTAAAACAAAATTGTCTTGTCAAAGCCAAAAAACCTTTGACCAGCTTATAAAAAAAGGCAGAAAATAAAGACCCCCAGAATAGCACCAGAATTGGATAAGAACAAGAGTTGATCAAGTGAGGAAAGTTAAAAAGAGAATCCAACGCAATACTCCATGAAAAAATGTGTAGATCCAGATAGTATCCCTCGGGATTGTCAAGTTCATACGCAGTAATAAGACCAAGTAATATATAAATTGCTTTCACCAATATCTAGACTTGGGAAAGTTATTATTTGTAAATCTCTGAATACCTTCCTTTTGAGGAATCCATTCTATGTTAAGAGGACGTAATCCTAATTGGTCTTCTCTTTTGTAAGAGTAACAAAGCGCCCTTTGTAGATCTCCACTTGATGAGTCACTCCACAATATGGTAAGTCCATAACAGCCTTCATCTAATCCAATAACAATTAACACATTTTAGTCAGGAAATTTAAATGAACCAGCCCCCCCCCAGGTATGACACTCGATTTAAAGCAAATACGGTTTACGTTTAGCACGAATTTATTTATTTTTAGAGGCAGTTAGGACCACAAGGTCCTATCTTCTAATTAACGTGAGCACGAATTTATTTATTTTTAGAGGCAGTTAGGACCACAAGGTCCTATCCTCTAATTTAAGTTTAGCAGGACTTTATTTATTTTTAGAGGCAGATAGGACCACAAGGTCCTATCTTCTAATTAACGTGAGCACGAATTCCGAATTCAATTATTTTTTAGAGGCAGTTAGGACCACAAGGTCCTATCTTCTAATTAACGTGAGCACGAATTTATTTATTTTTAGAGGCAGTTGGGACCACAAGGTCCTATCTTCTAATTACCTTGAGCACGGATTTATTTATTTATAGAGGCAGTTAGGACCATAAAGTCCTATCTTCTAATTAACGTGAGCACGAAAATTATTAATTTAAGAGGCAGTTGGGACCACAAAGTCCTATATTCTAATTAACGTGAGCACGAATTTATTTATTTTTAGAGGCAGTTGGGACCACAAGGTCCTATCTTCTAATTAACGTGAGCACGAATTTATTTAATTTTTAGAGGCAGTTAGGACTACAAGGTCCTATCTTCTAATTAACGTGAGCACGAATTTATTTATTTTTAGAGGCAGTTAGGACCACAAGGTACTATCTTCTAATTTACGGTTAGCACGAATTTATTTATTTTTAGAGGCAGTTAGGACCACAAGGTCTTATCTTCTAATTAACGTGAGCACGAATTTATTTATTTTTAGAGGCAGTTAGGACCACGAAGTCCTATCTTCTAATTAACGTGAGCACGAATTTATTTATTTTTAGAGGCAGTTAGCACCACAAGGTCCTATCTTCTAATTAACGTGAGCACGAATTTATTTATTTTTAGAGGCAGTTAGGACCACAAGGTCCTATCTTCTAATTAACGTGAGCACGAATTTATTTAATTTTTAGAGGCAGTTAGGACTACAAGGTCCTATCTTCTAATTAACGTGAGCACGAATTTATTTATTTTTAGAGGCAGTTAGGACCACAAGGTACTATCTTCTAATTTACGGTTAGCACGAATTTATTTATTTTTAGAGGCAGTTAGGACCACAAGGTCTTATCTTCTAATTTACGGTTAGCACGAATTTATTTATTTTTAGAGGCAGTTAGGACCACCAGGTCCTATCTTCTAATTAACGTGAGCACGAATTTATTTATTTTTAGAGGCAGTTAGGACCACAAGGTCCTATCTTCTACTTAACATGATTATAGGACTCGCATTGCAAGTTTAGACTCTATTAAAATATTTGTACAAAAACTTTTATTACCTTCCCATATTAATCTACTCGTAAAATGTCAGCAATAAAGAAAGTAAATAATGCACAAATATTGCACAACCTTACTCACTCACCCATCTCCAAAACACTATGAAAAATATCAGTTCATTAGTTGTTTAGTTGTTAATCAAAATGTGAAAATGAACCTTGGATGCTGTCTTTAAAAAATAATAAAATAACGGCCTCATCGTCCTTCGCTTGTGCCATAAATGCGTCAACGTAAATAGTATTTATAATCATGCTTTAAATGAAGGTGATCAGGGTTCCCTTTGGTTTTTTCCAATTATTTTTGAACCACAATGTATTTTTAAGTTAATGCAATATATCTTACAACCTTAAAATCATGCTTTTGTTTAAACGAAAACAATAATTTTAGATGTAGTTTTTATTTAGTCTAAATTTAATGATTACGATATGACTTGATGACGTCATGTCTACCTAGTCACTGACTTCACAATTTCTTATCTCTTCATATCAAAGTCCATCAACTGGTCCACCTTCAAGTTAGTAGCAAACTGACCTAGTTCGTATAAACACGGCGGTGTTTTTAGGTTATGTTTAAATTATTAATCTCGTGAAAGTGTATTTTTGTGTTTAATTTGTGTATTTTGTTATTTCTTGATTTTTGTTTATAACTTACAGTTTGTTTTCATGTTCTGTATTACAAGTAAGTAGGCCTAGGCCTGAGTTTTGTTTCTCATTATTATAGAATTTGTGTCGTTAATTTATTTGCCGATTTACAGTTGTTGTCTGTATAATATTGTTTTAATTTTAAAATTAAATAACACCTATCAGTGAAATGGATATAGCGCTCTCAATTTTAAATCTGTTATTAATCCTAGCCAGATATGATTGAAATTACGATACTAAAAATAATAATATTTTATTGAAATCGGATTTCAAGGTTTCATTGTCACCTTTAGGTTGTTATTCCTGCGCCGTATTTTTAAATTATATTATTATTTATAATTATTTCAAATACATTTTATATTTACCATTAAAATTAATCGTTATTTTCCAACAAAAATGAACAAAATCTGTACAAGCGATTAGTAAAGTTAGTTAATTAAAACAGTTTGATTTACGAGTTTTGTTTTTTTATATACATTTTTCTGTCAAATGTAGTCTGTATTTGTATTTTACCTTTTATGTGGCTACATGTTTCACTGCCACAGGCAGCATCATCAGGTCAGCTTCTATGCCCACTCAAACACTTATATATACACAACACTTATTGTAACACATATTTTCATACATTTTTCGTACACGTCACATAAATAAATAAATTTGTTCAACATTGCTACACTTGAGAGGTACCTCATTCTGGTACAGTACCTTTGTTTTTTTAAAGCGAGAACTTAATAACTCCTTGTTTTAGGCCCCTCATGTGATGGAAGGTTGTAAGGTCTGGTGTCGCGCCATCTTGTCCAGGTGCTATCTCATCCAAGTGTCATCTCATCCAGATTCCACGGACGTAGGGCAGGGGGTTAATTCTTTACCCGCCAACTAGTGCCATCTCGTCCAGGTGCTATCTCATCCAGATTCCACGGACGTAGGGCAGGGGGTTAATTCTTTACCCGCCAACTAGTGCCATTTCGTCCAGGTGCTATCTCATCCAAGTGCCATCTCATCCAGATTCCACGGACGTAGGGCAGGGGGTTAATTCTTAACCCGCCAACTAGTGCCATCTCGTCCAAAAACCTATGATATTGTTTACTTCACAGGTCTACAAAAACTATTGGAACGTTTGTAGTAGCCTACCTTTATAATTTTATAAAATTCTTATTATTTATAAAATTTCTGGTCTTCCATATTTTCTAGCTTCATACTATTTAAACCCCTCTTAAATGCTCTTTGCGTTTTATATCAAAATGCTATAAATCATGTTAAAACTCGCCTTGTATGTAATACAGGGAGAAAACTAATCTTCTTGCGGGTGCTCCTTACCTAGGCTCCAGGTTGCGCAGTTCAACAACAGTCTGTTCTAATGTTCCACCTCAAGGTTTGTAGAATATGAAGCCGCTTGTATATTAACAGAATTATTTGACATAAATTACAAATAAAATCTGAAAATATTCAAAGCGGCCGTTAGGTTAGGTTAGGTTAGGTTAGGTTAGGTTAGGTTAGGTAAGGTTAGGTTAGGTTAGGTTAGGTTAGGTAAGGTTAGGTTAGGTTAGGTTAGGTTAGGTTAGGATAGGTTGGGTTAGGTTAGGTTAGGTAAGGTTAGGTTAGGTTAGGTAAGTTTAGGTTAGGTTAGGTTAGGTTAGGTTAGGTAAATCAACTGTAAAACTGCACTGGACGAGATGGCACTACATCGTAAGGTCACGTGATCTTTGTACAGATCTTAGTGAGACGAAATAAATGATCTTAAAAACTTGTAGGCCTATGTACTATTTTAGGTAAACAATAATCGTCATCGAGGAACTTACCCGGCCCCTTTTAAATGTAGTTAGTTTCTTGGACGTTTTAGGAGATGTTAAATTTTATTGGTAGATCAAAACCACGACGTTTCGAAAGCGTAGATCAACTCTCTTTATCAAGTGAAAAATCTAGAAAATTAAAATACGATTAGGACACATCAAGTGGTAAATTGTAAACTAAATTTAAGAAAAGGAACTCGAGTACTACATTAAGGAACAAAATTGTTAACGGGCGAAACTAAGATGGCGCCCGTTGACGTGATTATATTAATATTGCTGAAAAGGAACACCTAAAATATCTTTAAGTTAACTTTATTCACAGTGGGGTGGGATAGGACACATTTTTTTTTTTTTTTTTTTTTTTTTTAATAGGATGTGTGATACTTCATTACAGACATTTTGTATGTGAGAAAGTATTAATTGAAATGTTTAGAACTTTCGTGCGGTTATTACAATATTAATTTGATGATTACTATTCAAGGGGCAATCTTCAGGAAATGTGAACGAACTGTAGATAGAGACATTAAAACTTGTCTATTCTATAGAAGTAACATTGTCAATACGTATGGTGGTCATAGAATAGAAAGTGTTTCATTATCAAAATTACATTTAGTGGCGCCCTTACAATACAGACAGAGTATCGCTGATTTGTTTTATAATCGCTTCCTTTTTGTTCCTCCTTTGTAAAGGTTTGGTTGTGTCCCATTAGCGGTCGAGGGTAAAATCGTCCAGTTTGCGGTCATATATATATAACCTAACCTAACCTAACCTAACCTAACCTAACCTAACCTAACCTTACCTAACCTAATCTAACCTAACCTAATCTAACCTAACCTATCCTAACCTATAGAAGTAACATTGTCAATACGTATGGTGGTCATAGAATAGAAAGTGTTTCATTATCAAAATTACATTTAGTGGCGCCCTTACAATACAGACAGAGTATCGCTGATTTGTTTTATAATCGCTTCCTTTTTGTTCCTCCTTTGTAAAGGTTTGGTTGTGTCCCATTAGCGGTCGAGGGTAAAATCGTCCAGTTTGCGGTCATATATATATAACCTAACCTAACCTAACCTAACCTAACCTAACCTAACCTAACCTTACCTAACCTAATCTAACCTAACCTAATCTAACCTAACCTATCCTAACCTATAGAAGTAACATTGTCAATACGTATGGTGGTCATAGAATAGAAAGTGTTTCATTATCAAAATTACATTTAGTGGCGCCCTTACAATACAGACAGAGTATCGCTGATTTGTTTTATAATCGCTTCCTTTTTGTTCCTCCTTTGTAAAGGTTTGGTTGTGTCCCATTAGCGGTCGAGGGTAAAATCGTCCAGTTTGCGGTCATATATATATAACCTAACCTAACCTAACCTAACCTAACCTAACCTAACCTAACCTTACCTAACCTAATCTAACCTAACCTAATCTAACCTAACCTATCCTAACCTATAGAAGTAACATTGTCAATACGTATGGTGGTCATAGAATAGAAAGTGTTTCATTATCAAAATTACATTTAGTGGCGCCCTTACAATACAGACAGAGTATCGCTGATTTGTTTTATAATCGCTTCCTTTTTGTTCCTCCTTTGTAAAGGTTTGGTTGTGTCCCATTAGCGGTCAGTCCTATTAGCGGTCGAGGGTAAAATCGTCCAGTTTGCGGTCATATATATATAACCTAACCTAACCTAACCTAACCTTACCTAACCTAACCTAACCTAACCTAACCTAACCTAACCTAACCTAACCTAACCTAACCTTACCTAACCTAATCTAACCTAACCTAACCTTACCTAACCTATCCTAACCTATAGAAGTAACATTGTCAATACGTATGGTGGTCATAGAATAGAAAGTGTTTCATTATCAAAATTACATTTAGTGGCGCCCTTACAATACAGACAGAGTATCGCTGATTTGTTTTATAATCGCTTCCTTTTTGTTCCTCCTTTGTAAAGGTTTGGTTGTGTCCCATTAGCGGTCGAGGGTAAAATCGTCCAGTTTGCGGTCATATATATATAACCTAACCTAACCTAACCTAACCTAACCTAACCTAACCTAACCTTACCTAACCTAATCTAACCTAACCTAATCTAACCTAACCTATCCTAACCTATAGAAGTAACATTGTCAATACGTATGGTGGTCATAGAATAGAAAGTGTTTCATTATCAAAATTACATTTAGTGGCGCCCTTACAATACAGACAGAGTATCGCTGATTTGTTTTATAATCGCTTCCTTTTTGTTCCTCCTTTGTAAAGGTTTGGTTGTGTCCCATTAGCGGTCGAGGGTAAAATCGTCCAGTTTGCGGTCATATATATATAACCTAACCTAACCTAACCTAACCTAACCTAACCTAACCTAACCTTACCTAACCTAATCTAACCTAACCTAATCTAACCTAACCTATCCTAACCTATAGAAGTAACATTGTCAATACGTATGGTGGTCATAGAATAGAAAGTGTTTCATTATCAAAATTACATTTAGTGGCGCCCTTACAATACAGACAGAGTATCGCTGATTTGTTTTATAATCGCTTCCTTTTTGTTCCTCCTTTGTAAAGGTTTGGTTGTGTCCCATTAGCGGTCGAGGGTAAAATCGTCCAGTTTGCGGTCATATATATATAACCTAACCTAACCTAACCTAACCTAACCTAACCTAACCTAACCTTACCTAACCTAATCTAACCTAACCTAATCTAACCTAACCTAACCTAACCTATAGAAGTAACATTGTCAATACGTATGGTGGTCATAGAATAGAAAGTGTTTCATTATCAAAATTACATTTAGTGGCGCCCTTACAATACAGACAGAGTATCGCTGATTTGTTTTATAATCGCTTCCTTTTTGTTCCTCCTTTGTAAAGGTTTGGTTGTGTCCTATTAGCGGTCGAGGGTAAAATCGTCCAGTTTGCGGTCATATATATATAACCTAACCTAACCTAACCTAACCTAACCTAACCTAACCTAACCTTACCTAACCTAATCTAACCTAACCTAATCTAACCTAACCTATCCTAACCTATAGAAGTAACATTGTCAATACGTATGGTGGTCATAGAATAGAAAGTGTTTCATTATCAAAATTACATTTAGTGGCGCCCTTACAATACAGACAGAGTATCGCTGATTTGTTTTATAATCGCTTCCTTTTTGTTCCTCCTTTGTAAAGGTTTGGTTGTGTCCCATTAGCGGTCGAGGGTAAAATCGTCCAGTTTGCGGTCATATATATATAACCTAACCTAACCTAACCTAACCTAACCTAACCTAACCTAACCTTACCTAACCTAATCTAACCTAACCTAATCTAACCTAACCTATCCTAACCTATAGAAGTAACATTGTCAATACGTATGGTGGTCATAGAATAGAAAGTGTTTCATTATCAAAATTACATTTAGTGGCGCCCTTACAATACAGACAGAGTATCGCTGATTTGTTTTATAATCGCTTCCTTTTTGTTCCTCCTTTGTAAAGGTTTGGTTGTGTCCCATTAGCGGTCAGTCCTATTAGCGGTCGAGGGTAAAATCGTCCAGTTTGCGGTCATATATATATAACCTAACCTAACCTAACCTAACCTAACCTAACCTAACCTAACCTTACCTAACCTAATCTAACCTAACCTAATCTAACCTAACCTATCCTAACCTATAGAAGTAACATTGTCAATACGTATGGTGGTCATAGAATAGAAAGTGTTTCATTATCAAAATTACATTTAGTGGCGCCCTTACAATACAGACAGAGTATCGCTGATTTGTTTTATAATCGCTTCCTTTTTGTTCCTCCTTTGTAAAGGTTTGGTTGTGTCCCATTAGCGGTCGAGGGTAAAATCGTCCAGTTTGCGGTCATATATATATAACCTAACCTAACCTAACCTAACCTAACCTAACCTAACCTAACCTTACCTAACCTAATCTAACCTAACCTAATCTAACCTAACCTATCCTAACCTATAGAAGTAACATTGTCAATACGTATGGTGGTCATAGAATAGAAAGTGTTTCATTATCAAAATTACATTTAGTGGCGCCCTTACAATACAGACAGAGTATCGCTGATTTGTTTTATAATCGCTTCCTTTTTGTTCCTCCTTTGTAAAGGTTTGGTTGTGTCCCATTAGCGGTCAGTCCTATTAGCGGTCGAGGGTAAAATCGTCCAGTTTGCGGTCATATATATATAACCTAACCTAACCTAACCTAACCTAACCTAACCTAACCTAACCTTACCTAACCTAATCTAACCTAACCTAATCTAACCTAACCTATCCTAACCTATAGAAGTAACATTGTCAATACGTATGGTGGTCATAGAATAGAAAGTGTTTCATTATCAAAATTACATTTAGTGGCGCCCTTACAATACAGACAGAGTATCGCTGATTTGTTTTATAATCGCTTCCTTTTTGTTCCTCCTTTGTAAAGGTTTGGTTGTGTCCCATTAGCGGTCGAGGGTAAAATCGTCCAGTTTGCGGTCATATATATATAACCTAACCTAACCTAACCTAACCTAACCTAACCTAACCTAACCTTACCTAACCTAATCTAACCTAACCTAATCTAACCTAACCTATCCTAACCTATAGAAGTAACATTGTCAATACGTATGGTGGTCATAGAATAGAAAGTGTTTCATTATCAAAATTACATTTAGTGGCGCCCTTACAATACAGACAGAGTATCGCTGATTTGTTTTATAATCGCTTCCTTTTTGTTCCTCCTTTGTAAAGGTTTGGTTGTGTCCCATTAGCGGTCAGTCCTATTAGCGGTCGAGGGTAAAATCGTCCAGTTTGCGGTCATATATATATAACCTAACCTAACCTAACCTAACCTAACCTAACCTAACCTAACCTTACCTAACCTAATCTAACCTAACCTAATCTAACCTAACCTATCCTAACCTATAGAAGTAACATTGTCAATACGTATGGTGGTCATAGAATAGAAAGTGTTTCATTATCAAAATTACATTTAGTGGCGCCCTTACAATACAGACAGAGTATCGCTGATTTGTTTTATAATCGCTTCCTTTTTGTTCCTCCTTTGTAAAGGTTTGGTTGTGTCCCATTAGCGGTCGAGGGTAAAATCGTCCAGTTTGCGGTCATATATATATAACCTAACCTAACCTAACCTAACCTAACCTAACCTAACCTAACCTTACCTAACCTAATCTAACCTAACCTAATCTAACCTAACCTATCCTAACCTATAGAAGTAACATTGTCAATACGTATGGTGGTCATAGAATAGAAAGTGTTTCATTATCAAAATTACATTTAGTGGCGCCCTTACAATACAGACAGAGTATCGCTGATTTGTTTTATAATCGCTTCCTTTTTGTTCCTCCTTTGTAAAGGTTTGGTTGTGTCCCATTAGCGGTCGAGGGTAAAATCGTTCAGTTTGCGGTCATATATATATAACCTAACCTAACCTAACCTAACCTAACCTAACCTAACCTAACCTTACCTAACCTAACCTAACCTAACCTAATCTAACCTAACCTATCCTAACCTATAGAAGTAACATTGTCAATACGTATGGTGGTCATAGAATAGAAAGTGTTTCATTATCAAAATTACATTTAGTGGCGCCCTTACAATACAGACAGAGTATCGCTGATTTGTTTTATAATCGCTTCCTTTTTGTTCCTCCTTTGTAAAGGTTTGGTTGTGTCCCATTAGCGGTCAGTCCTATTAGCGGTCGAGGGTAAAATCGTCCAGTTTGCGGTCATATATATATAACCTAACCTAACCTAACCTAACCTAACCTAACCTAACCTAACCTAACCTAACCTTACCTAACCTAATCTAACCTAACCTAATCTAACCTAACCTATCCTAACCTATAGAAGTAACATTGTCAATACGTATGGTGGTCATAGAATAGAAAGTGTTTCATTATCAAAATTACATTTAGTGGCGCCCTTACAATACAGACAGAGTATCGCTGATTTGTTTTATAATCGCTTCCTTTTTGTTCCTCCTTTGTAAAGGTTTGGTTGTGTCCCATTAGCGGTCAGTCCTATTAGCGGTCGAGGGTAAAATCGTCCAGTTTGCGGTCATATATATATAACCTAACCTAACCTAACCTAACCTAACCTAACCTAACCTAACCTTACCTAACCTAATCTAACCTAACCTAATCTAACCTAACCTATCCTAACCTATAGAAGTAACATTGTCAATACGTATGGTGGTCATAGAATAGAAAGTGTTTCATTATCAAAATTACATTTAGTGGCGCCCTTACAATACAGACAGAGTATCGCTGATTTGTTTTATAATCGCTTCCTTTTTGTTCCTCCTTTGTAAAGGTTTGGTTGTGTCCCATTAGCGGTCGAGGGTAAAATCGTCCAGTTTGCGGTCATATATATATAACCTAACCTAACCTAACCTAACCTAACCTAACCTAACCTAACCTTACCTAACCTAATCTAACCTAACCTAATCTAACCTAACCTATCCTAACCTATAGAAGTAACATTGTCAATACGTATGGTGGTCATAGAATAGAAAGTGTTTCATTATCAAAATTACATTTAGTGGCGCCCTTACAATACAGACAGAGTATCGCTGATTTGTTTTATAATCGCTACCTTTTTGTTCCTCCTTTGTAAAGGTTTGGTTGTGTCCCATTAGCGGTCGAGGGTAAAATCGTCCAGTTTGCGGTCATATATATATAACCTAACCTAACCTAACCTAACCTAACCTAACCTAACCTAACCTTACCTAACCTAATCTAACCTAACCTAATCTAACCTAACCTATCCTAACCTATAGAAGTAACATTGTCAATACGTATGGTGGTCATAGAATAGAAAGTGTTTCATTATCAAAATTACATTTAGTGGCGCCCTTACAATACAGACAGAGTATCGCTGATTTGTTTTATAATCGCTTCCTTTTTGTTCCTCCTTTGTAAAGGTTTGGTTGTGTCCCATTAGCGGTCGAGGGTAAAATCGTCCAGTTTGCGGTCATATATATATAACCTAACCTAACCTAATCTAACCTAACCTAACCTTACCTAACCTAACCTAACCTATAGAAGTAACATTGTCAATACGTATGGTGGTCATAGAATAGAAAGTGTTTCATTATCAAAATTACATTTAGTGGCGCCCTTACAATACAGACAGAGTATCGCTGATTTGTTTTATAATCGCTTCCTTTTTGTTCCTCCTTTGTAAAGGTTTGGTTGTGTCCCATTAGCGGTCAGTCCTATTAGCGGTCGAGGGTAAAATCGTCCAGTTTGCGGTCATATATATATAACCTAACCTAACCTAACCTAACCTAACCTAACCTAACCTAACCTTACCTAACCTAATCTAACCTAACCTAATCTAACCTAACCTATCCTAACCTATAGAAGTAACATTGTCAATACGTATGGTGGTCATAGAATAGAAAGTGTTTCATTATCAAAATTACATTTAGTGGCGCCCTTACAATACAGACAGAGTATCGCTGATTTGTTTTATAATCGCTTCCTTTTTGTTCCTCCTTTGTAAAGGTTTGGTTGTGTCCCATTAGCGGTCAGTCCTATTAGCGGTCGAGGGTAAAATCGTCCAGTTTGCGGTCATATATATATAACCTAACCTAACCTAACCTAACCTAACCTAACCTAACCTAACCTTACCTAACCTAATCTAACCTAACCTAATCTAACCTAACCTATCCTAACCTATAGAAGTAACATTGTCAATACGTATGGTGGTCATAGAATAGAAAGTGTTTCATTATCAAAATTACATTTAGTGGCGCCCTTACAATACAGACAGAGTATCGCTGATTTGTTTTATAATCGCTTCCTTTTTGTTCCTCCTTTGTAAAGGTTTGGTTGTGTCCCATTAGCGGTCAGTCCTATTAGCGGTCGAGGGTAAAATCGTCCAGTTTGCGGTCATATATATATAACCTAACCTAACCTAACCTAACCTAACCTAACCTAACCTAACCTTACCTAACCTAATCTAACCTAACCTAATCTAACCTAACCTATCCTAACCTATAGAAGTAACATTGTCAATACGTATGGTGGTCATAGAATAGAAAGTGTTTCATTATCAAAATTACATTTAGTGGCGCCCTTACAATACAGACAGAGTATCGCTGATTTGTTTTATAATCGCTTCCTTTTTGTTCCTCCTTTGTAAAGGTTTGGTTGTGTCCCATTAGCGGTCGAGGGTAAAATCGTCCAGTTTGCGTTCATATATGTATAACCTAACCTAACCTAACCTAACCTAACCTAACCTAACCTAACCTTACCTAACCTAATCTAACCTAACCTAATCTAACCTAACCTATCCTAACCTATAGAAGTAACATTGTCAATACGTATGGTGGTCATAGAATAGAAAGTGTTTCATTATCAAAATTACATTTAGTGGCGCCCTTACAATACAGACAGAGTATCGCTGATTTGTTTTATAATCGCTTCCTTTTTGTTCCTCCTTTGTAAAGGTTTGGTTGTGTCCCATTAGCGGTCAGTCCTATTAGCGGTCGAGGGTAAAATCGTCCAGTTTGCGGTCATATATGTATAACCTAACCTAACCTAACCTAACCTAACCTAACCTAACCTAACCTAACCTAACCTAATCTAACCTAACCTATCCTAACCTATAGAAGTAACATTGTCAATACGTATGGTGGTCATAGAATAGAAAGTGTTTCATTATCAAAATTACATTTAGTGGCGCCCTTACAATACAGACAGAGTATCGCTGATTTGTTTTATAATCGCTTCCTTTTTGTTCCTCCTTTGTAAAGGTTTGGTTGTGTCCCATTAGCGGTCGAGGGTAAAATCGTCCAGTTTGTGGTCATATATATATATATATATATATATATATAACCTAACCTAACCTAACCTAATCTAACCTAACCTAACTTAACCTAACCTAACCTAACTTAATCTAACCTAACCTAACCTAACCTAACTTAATCTAACCTAACCTAACCTAATCTAACCTAACCTTACCTAACCTAACCTAACCTAACCTAATCTAACCTAACCTAACCTTACCTAACCTAACCTAACCTTACCTAACCTTACCTAACCTAACCTAACCTAACCTAACCTAACCTTACCTAACGTAACCTAACCTAACCTAATCTAACCTAACCTAACCTAACCTAACCTAACCTATCCTAACCTAACCTAACCTAACCTAACCTAACCTAACCTAACCTAACCTAACCTATCCTAACCTAACCTAATCTAACTTAACCTAACCTTACCTAACCTAACCTAAAATAACCTTACCTAACCTATCCTAACCTAACCTAACCTAACCTAACCTAACCTATCCTAACCTAATCTAACCTAACCTAACCTAACCTATATATCTAGACATGATTTGTGATTAGAGTCAAATCATTCTGTTATGTATTTAGTGTCTAGGTATGCAAAATACGGGACGAAATTAACTACATCTCAAGGCGTGACCGCAAACTGGAAACCCTTCCACCCACCCCCAGGACCTTGATCGTCCCCTCATAAAACTACACCTGACCGCAAATAGGAAGACACCGGAGGTTTTACCGAGTCATCGCTTCAATCTACATTTTAAAATGCAGTGTTTTCCACATGTGTTTTGTAGTGCGTTAAAAACAGAATAAAAAAGTCTGGAAAACTTGTTTCTCCTATTTTAATATTTGCAGATATTATTTGCGTTTTTCACTTTCTCCCATATTCGTTTAAAGGGTAAATATGCAGGAGACATGTCCGATCGATTTTAAGTGAGAAATCTCTGCATTTCGTCTTCAAAATTGCGATTTTTTCGATTTTTTGAAATTCGATCATTCTGAACAAAACTAGTGAAAACACGAAGTTACGTGTATACAAAGTAAGGAGAATAATTTGATTACAGTATTATCTAGGAAGATTTTTTGAGTGTTAAAACAAAATTGTCTTGTCAAAGCCAAAATTCCTTTGACCAGCTTATAAAAAAAAGGCAGAAAATAAAGACCTCCAGAATAGCACCTGAATTGAAAAGAACAAAAATTGATCAGACCTAACCCAACCTAACCTAACCTAACCTAACTAAACCTAACCCAACCAAACCTAACCTAACCTAACCTAACCAAACGTAACGTAACCTAACCTAACCTAACCTAACTTAACCTAACCTAACCTAACCTAACTTAATCTAACCTAACCTAACCTAACCTAAACTAACCTAACTTAATCTAACCTAACCTAACCTAACCTAATCTAACCTAACCTAACCTTACCTATTCTATCCTAACCTAACTAAACCTAACCTAACTAAACCTAACCCAACCTAACCTAACCTAACCTAACTAAACCTAACCCAACCTAACCTAACCTAACGTAACGTAACATAACCTAACCTAACCAAACGTAACGTAACCTAACCTAACTTAACCTAACCATAACCTAACCGGTTTTTTATCTCTCACAATTTATTATTTACTAGAAATTGTATAATTCTTTAGATATTCTATCGTGTAACCATGTTGAAATCACTCGTGGGCGCATGCGCACTAAATACAGGTTGATATAAATACTGTCTTACGATTACAAGAATGAACTCAACGTATGAGGGGTGAAGAGGGAACTGCGCATGCGCTGATCACAATTAGACTACTAGACTAGTGAAGTCCCTTTAACCATTACCGTACTAAACGTTTAGAAAATATCAGGTTGGGATTTTCCACAACTGTGAGTGGTTAGGCGTAAGCGTAGGCTATGTATGATTTCAGTGTAGATAGTTATTAAGTGTTTCAGTGTTAAGAAAAGCATTGAAATTAGCAGTTGTAACTCCTTTCGTGTCGAACCATGTAGTCAATGTTATTAATTAGAGTTGTAGGGTAGATTAGGTTAGGTTAGGTTAGGTTAGGTTAGGTTAGGTTAGGTTAGGTCAGGTTAGGTTAGGTTATTTTAGGTTAGCTCAGATTAGGTTAGGTTAGGTTAGGTCAGGTTAGGTTGGATTAAGTTGGGTTATGTTAGGTTAGGTTGCAAATACATTTTTGACAATAACTTCACTATACCTTACCCCTAACCTAACCTAACCTAATATTTTGAATTCCTTGCGTTTTCATTTTTACCGCAGCAGTACTGTACGCCTTTATGATCTAAGATTCATGATGACTAGGTCTTACAGCTATTTAAAGAACTATCGGTAATATAAGGTATATACATTAGTTCCTTAACAAGGTCTGGTTAGGTAACCATATAGGGGTAGTTCACACTTATTACACGATATGATTGATACTAAATGATACATAGTTTGACAGTTCTTAAAACGGAACTTTTTCAGCGCGGAATAAAAAAATAAATTGATAGATTTGATTTAAAATGATGAAATATGTGTCAAAATAACCTCAAAATACCATAAAACAATCATTTAATTTTAAATCACTGTTTTCGGACAGAAATAATGAATTGGGCAAATATTTAAAGTGACAGGTTTTGTTTAGAATGTCGAAAGTATCGAAAAAATACAATTTTGAAAACGAAATGGCAAGATTTCGCACTTAAAATCGATCGGACATGTCACCTTTTAAAGTTATGTAATGGGTCAAAAAATGTTGAGTTTATTGCTGATACAGTGTTTACATTCTGAGATAGTCTGAGTCAAAAACAAGTTTTTTAGTAATGTCTGTCTGTCGCCTACAGTACCGTACAGCCCAAAATACCAATTTAAAAAAATAATAATCGCAAGTGGGTGATATTTAAAATTTTGATATCTCTAAAATATGTTGAAGCTGCACATAAAATACAAAAGAACGAATTTGAGAAACTTTTGCTTAAATTTAATCTCCAACAACCAAAAGATTTTAGATGTTATCATTTAAACAAAAATCCAGTTTTGGAGTAATTGTTCATATAACCTAACCTAACCTAACCTAACCTAACCTAACCTAACCTAACCTAACCTAACCTAACCTAACCTAACCAAACCTAACCTAACCTAACCTAACCTAACCTAACCTAACCTAACCTAACCTAACTTAACCTAACCTAACCTAACCAAAATATGCACATATATCAAAATAGCAGTTTATGTAGTTAATATTCACATTTCAATACAATTTTATAGAAATCTATTTAGGAACAGATTTTAGGAAATTACTTATTTTATACAGCCTCCTGTCTAACTAACAGAGACACAACTATGAAAACAAAGGTAAAGTCATTGCAACATACAATACTCAGTGTCATACTTGTTACTTTTCTCTCACTCTCCCTATTGTCCTCTTTATCACATTTTATGTTCCATCTTCATCTTCAATATATTTTCTTTTAGATTAACAGAAAGCATCTTAAGGTCCCAAGTTTACTATTTTAACAATGATTTATTCAGTATGATTATTTCTTTCCCTTACTTCTCCATTACTCAACCCTTCCTTGAGTTCTTTCTCTAAATTATCTTTGTACTTTATACACTATAGGTAGTATATTAAATGGGGGAAAATATTCTTTTTTCCCTTGTTGTTTAAAAACCAAAATTAATTTTGGTCATCATCGCCTTATAAAAAACAAGAAATGAACATAAAATAAAGACCCCTCAAAACTATGTGAAGAAAGATATAGATCAGCCAAGGTCCTCTGTTCCATCACATCGGCGCTCACTAAATTGGGTAATGAATAAAAAAATGGTTTGAAAATATATATCTAATTTGATGGGCCCTGAGTTTATAAAAAGTGATTTTGGAACGATTTCCGTTTGTCTTTTGAACAGTGCTACAGCCCAAACGTGTCAACCGATTTTAATCAAACTTCATATATATTTGGTCATGTCTCAGTACTATTTTTTAAAATTTTTTCGACACCTCAAAATTTTAAAAAACAAATAAGAAAATAACCTAACCTAACCTAACCTAACTTAACCTAATCTAACCAAACCTAACCTAACCCAACCTAACCTAACCTAACTAACCTAACCAAACGTAACGTAACCTAACCTAACCTAACCTAACCAAACCTAACCTAACCTAACCAAACCAAACCAAATACTAACCAAACCTAACTTAACCTAACCTAACCTTACCTAACCTAACCTAATGTAACCTAACCTAACATAACCTAACCTAACCTAACCTAGTCTACCCTAACTATTCTAACCTAACCTTACCAAACCTAACCTAACCTAACCTAACCCAACCTAACCTAACTTAACCTAATCTAACCAAACCTAATCTAACCTAAACTAACCCAACCTAACCAAACCTAACCTATCCAAACCAAACCAAATACTAACCAAACCTAATATAACCTAACCTAACCTTACCTAACCTAACCTAACCTAACGTAACCTAACCTAACCTAACCTAGTCTACCCTAACTATTCTAACCTAACCTAACCATACCTAACCTAACCTAACCTAACCCAACCTAACCTAACTTAACCTAATCTAACCAAACCTAACCTAACCTAACCTAACCCAACCTAACCTAACCTAACTAAACCTAACCCAACCTAACCTAGCCTAACCTAACCCAACGTAACGTAACCTAACCTAACTTAACCTGACCTAACCTAACCAAACCTAACCTAACATAACCTAACCAAACCAAACCAAATACTAACCAAACCTAACATAACCTAACCTAACCTTACCTAACCTAACCTAACCTAACCTAACCTAACCTAACCTAACCTAACCTAACCTAACCTAACCTAACCTAACCTAACCTAACCTAACCTAACCTAACGTAACGTAACCTAACATAACCTAACCTAACCTAACCTAGTCTACCCTAACTATTCTAACCTAACCTAACCATACCTAACCTAACCTAACCTAACCCAACCTAACCTAACTTATCCTAATATAACCAAACCTAACCTAACCTAACCTAACCCAACCTAACCTAACCTAACTAAACCTAACCCAACCTGACCTAACCTAACCAAACCTAACCTAACATAACCTAACCAAACCAAACCAAATACTAACCAAACCTAACATAACCTAACCTAACCTTACCTAACCTAACCTAACCTAACCTAACGTAACCTAACCTAACATAACCTTACCTAACCTAACCTAGACTACCCTAAATATTCTAACCTAACCTAACCAAAACTAACCTAACCTAACATAACCTAACCTAACCTAACCTAACCTAGTCTACCCTAACTATTCTAACCTAACCTAACCAAACCTAACCTAACCTAATCGACATTAAACTATCCACTCCTTCCAATTCCTCCCCTTCAATAACCAATGTCTTATCCTGTTGTATTGTTAGATCCAAGATCTTTGGTTTTTCTTATATTGATCCTCAGCTTTCCGTCTAGGTTCTTTAACCTTCTACACTATATCAATAATCTTTGACACAGAAAGCAGATGTCAGCTACAAAATCCAAAACCTCTTCACTCTCGTTTTAGTTTAGTCTCGTCTACTATTGGTCAGTGTGAAGTCCAACATCACATAATGTATCGTAGAGAGAGCACACCTCTACCCTCACCCCAGTTGTCACTAAAAACGTAGTTAAACCACGACATGTTTATATTATAGCTCAAGTTCACTATCTGCAAGTGTGTAATCTAAAGCTGGGATAAATAAAATATAAACATTAAAACAATATCGTGAATTAAAAATACTTTGTACTGCTTACAGCTGTGACGTCATAAAGGAGTGTGTTGTGTAGCATTAACATAAGTGTAGCAACGTGTAACATGGGTCTAATAAAGCAACATGTAACAAGGGACGGAACCCTTAGGGTGTTGTTCTCAGATTCTACAACAACCGTCTAGGGGTTAGTAAAAAATGTTTACCTTGATTTTTTTTCACCTCTGTTAAGTTAGCCCCCCCCCAACAGCGCTAAATATGTTCTAACTATAATTAAAAATAGGTGCTAATTAGGTGCCGAGGTCCGAAATTAGGTGCTCAAACCGTTTGGCAGAAAATTAAATTTAAGTAAGTAGAAAGTATTTATACGTCAAAAATATTTCTTCCAAGGTTTCAAGGCCGTTTATACGTCACCCCGCATTCAAAAATAAATATTTGTATTAGTTATTTGGGTGTTAATTAAGCGACAGCTTGACATATGACAATATGTGACGACAGCTTGACATATGACAATATGTGTCGACAGCTTGACATATACAATATGTGTCGACAGCTTGACATATGACAATATGTGTCGACAGCTTGACATATGACAATATGTGTCGACAGATTGACATATGACAATATGTGACGACAGCTTGACATATGACAATATGTGTCGACAGCTTGACATAATACAATATGTGTCGACAGCTTGACATATGACAATATGTGTCGACAGCTTGACATATACAATATGTGTCGACAGCTTGACATATGACAATATGTGTCGACAGCTTGACATATGACAATATGTGTCGACAGATTGACATATGACAATATGTGTCGACAGCTTGACATATGACAATATGTGTCGAAAGCTTGACATAATACAATATGTGTCGAAAGCTTGACATAATACAATATGTGTCGACAGCTTGACATAATACAATATGTGTCGACAGCTTGACATATTACAATATGTGTCGACAGCTTGACATATGACAATATGTGACGACAGCTTGACATATGACAATATGTGTCGACAGCTTGACATAATACAATATGTGTCGACAGCTTGACATATGACAATATGTGTCGACAGCTTGACATATACAATATGTGTCGACAGCTTGACATATGACAATATGTGTCGACAGCTTGACATATGACAATATGTGTCGACAGATTGACATATGACAATATGTGTCGACAGCTTGACATATGACAATATGTGTCGAAAGCTTGACATAATACAATATGTGTCGACAGCTTGACATAATACAATATGTGTCGACAGCTTGACATATTACAATATGTGTCGACAGCTTGACATATACAATATGTGTCGACAGCTTGACATATGACAATATGTGTCGACAGCTTGACATATGACAATATGTGTCGACAGATTGACATATGACAATATGTGTCGACAGCTTGACATATGACAATATGTGTCGAAAGCTTGACATAATACAATATGTGTCGAAAGCTTGACATAATACAATATGTGTCGACAGCTTGACATAATACAATATGTGTCGACAGCTTGACATATTACAATATGTGTCGACAGCTTGACATATGACAATATGTGACGACAGCTTGACATATGACAATATGTGTCGACAGCTTGACATAATACAATATGTGTCGACAGCTTGACATATGACAATATGTGTCGACAGCTTGACATGTACAATATCTGTCGACAGCTTGACATATGACAATATGTGTCGACAGCTTGACATATTTAAATATGTGTCGACAGATTGACATATGACAATATGTGTCGACAGCTTGACATATGACAATATGTGTCGAAAGCTTGACATAATACAATATGTGTCGACAGCTTGACATAATACAATATGTGTCGACAGCTTGACATATTACAATATGTGTCGACAGCTTGACATATTACAATATGTGTCGACAGCTTGACATATTACAATATGTGTCGACAGCTTGACATATGACAATATGTGTCGACAGCTTGACATATGACAATATGTGTCGAAAGCTTGACATAATAAAATATGTGTCGAAAGCTTGACATAATACAATATGTGTCGACAGCTTGACATAATACAATATGTGTCGACAGCTTGACATATTACAATATGTGTCGACAGCTTGACATAATACAATATGTGTCGACAGCTTGACATATGACAATATGTGTCGACAGCTTGACATATGACAATATGTGACGACAGCTTGACATATGACAATATGTGTCGACAGCTTGACATATACAATATGTGTCGAAAGCTTGACATATGACAATATGTGTCGACAGCTTGACATATGACAATATGTGTCGAAAGCTTGACATAATACAATATGTGTCGAAAGCTTGACATAATACAATATGTGTCGACAGCTTGACATAATACAATATGTGTCGACAGCTTGACATATTACAATATGTGTCGACAGCTTGACATAATACAATATGTGTCGACAGCTTGACATATGACAATATGTGTCGACAGCTTGACATATGACAATATGTGACGACAGCTTGACATATGACAATATGTGTCGACAGCTTGACATATACAATATGTGTCGACAGATTGACATATGACAATATGTGACGACAGCTTGACATATGACAATATGTGTCGACAGCTTGACATATACAATATGTGTCGACAGCTTGACATATGACAATATGTGTCGACAGCTTGACATATGACAATATGTGTCGACAGATTGACATATGACAATATGTGTCGACAGCTTGACATATGACAATATGTGTCGAAAGCTTGACATAATACAATATGTGTCGAAAGCTTGACATAATACAATATGTGTCGACAGCTTGACATAATACAATATGTGTCGACAGCTTGACATATTACAATATGTGTCGACAGCTTGACATATTACAATATGTGTCGACAGCTTGACATATGAAAATATGTGTCGACAGCTTGACATATGACAATATGTGTCGACAGCTTGACATATGACAATATGTGTCGAAAGCTTGACATAATACAATATGTGTCGAAAGCTTGACATAATACAATATGTGTCGACAGCTTGACATAATACAATATGTGTCGACAGCTTGACATATTACAATATGTGTCGACAGCTTGACATAATACAATATGTGTCGACAGCTTGACATATTACAATATGTGTCGACAGCTTGACATATTACAATATGTGTCGACAGCTTGACATATGAAAATATGTGTCGACAGCTTGACATATAACAATATGTGTCGACAGCTTGACATATGACAATATGTGTCGACAGATTGACATATGCCAATATGTGTCGACAGCTTGACATATAACCATATGTGTCGACAGCTTGACATATACAATATGTGTCGACAGCTTGACATATGACAATATGTGTCGACAGCTTGACATATAACAATGTGTCGACAGCTTGACATATGACAATATGTGTCGACAGCTTGACATATGATAATATGTGTCGACAGCTTGACATATGACAATATGTGTCGACAGCTTGACATATAACAATATGTGTCGACAGCTTGACATATAACAATATGTGTCGACAGCTTGACATATGACAATATGTGTCGACAGCTTGACATATAACAATATGTGTCGACAGCTTGACATATAACAATATGTGTCGACAGCTTGACATATGACAATATGTGTCGACAGCTTGACATATGACAATATTTGTCGACAGCTTGACATATAACAATATTGTGTCGACAGCTTGACATATGACAATATGTGTCGACAGCTTGACATATGACAATATGTATGGACAGCTTGACATATGACAATATGTGTCGACAGCTTGACATATAACAATATGTGTCGACAGCTTGACATATGACAATATGTGTCGACAGCTTGACATATAACAATATGTGTCGACAGCTTGACATATGACAATATGTGTCGACAGCTTGACATATAACAATATGTGTCGACAGCTTGACATATAACAATATGTGTCGACAGCTTGACATATGACAATATGTGTCGACAGCTTGACATATGACAATATTTGTCGACAGCTTGACATATAACAATATTGTGTCGACAGCTTGACATATGACAATATGTGTCGACAGCTTGACATATGACAATATGTATGGACAGCTTGACATAATACAATATGTGTCGACAGCTTGACATATGACAATATGTGTCGATAGCTAAATATGTGTGTATATATTTTATATATTGTATTATCAAATGGGAAATGATTTTATATTTTCGATCTTATTATTATTAAAATAAACTTAACCCTTGTTTGTTCGGTAAGGAAATGAAAAATCTCTTTAATTCTGTTTGTAAACCCTTTCACATCAGACATCAAACCTCGTATACAGGGTGTGCAATAAGTCTGGAACGCACACAATTAATTAGAAATCAACATTTTGTCACTTGATACAAAATCGAATATTAACTTTTTTTTACTAGAATCATAGTTTCTGATTAAGAATTTCAAATACAATAATTTTACTTCTAATTATATTTAAGTTCATCATAGTACTTACCCAGCCTAATCATACAATGTAATACAAGCAGATCCTCTAAATGTAATTCTCTAAAATGTGAATGTAAATTTGTTGGAAATTTTAAATTATTTTGGTAGATCAAGTGGTTTTATCGAAAAGTTTTTAAACACTTGTTACTGAGGGTTTTGAATCTCTTAATTGTGTCTACCACTACTTTATTGACAACGTAAATGTATGTATTAACATTCCACTTGCTTCGCTCCAGTCAGTGACCTGGCTCTGCAGGATCTCGTAACTATACAAATATCACAATTATCTTAATTAGGAAGTCATCGTTCGAATACAATTATTATAGTAAGTTCAGTATTTGTCGTCTTACAGATGTGAGGTTGTTAGCATTGTATGTAGAGCTGAAATATGCTCATTTTTCTCAATTTAGTATTTTATAAGTTGAATACAAAAGATATGAACGAAAAAAATAAAATTTCAGACTGTCAGTTTGACATTTTTAATTCAGTTTTTAAAAGTTTTGATTGGTATCAAAATGAGCACACTATTATAGATATCTATGTATCAAACTTCATATAAAGCAGATCCTATATTCCATTAATCATCGTGTTGGCTGCGCCTGGTGCGGGCATCGCTGTCTTGTAAGTTGCCGACTATTAGATTGCAGGCGCAGTTAGTCTTCACCCACTCTCTAGCTCGCAGTGGCCAGATACTGCATCGCCCGCTTGGTAGACTGGATGTGGAACTGGAACTTGTCTAGACTGGACTTCCCATTACTTTAACCCCCCCCAAAATAATGGTCACTATCCCTTTTAGGATGGGTTAATAGACACAGAGGTATTCGCGGTGCATCGTAAGTTCCGCAACCAGTTAGTTATGTAAAAAGTGCGTTGACGGTCATTTTGGCCAAATTAATATATTCACCATTATTTATATTAGAGTCAATTTTCCTGTAAATTAATTAAAATTTGATAAGTATAGTTTTAGATACAATCTTGTTGAGCACTGTGGTGAAATTCACAATAATGATTCGAATTTGACCCTAACCACAATCACTAGACACTTTAAAATAAAACACAATTATCTGATTTATTGTTCTTTATTTATTATTTCCGCTAAATGCCCTGATGTACATTTCGATCACATGGTTATCATCATCGGAGGGTCTTGCTTAGTGGGAGTGGGAGGGATTTTAGCTTGCACTCAGGTTATTATAGTTTTAGGTTTAATTTTATTTCATTAGTAGATATGTAAGTTTAGATTTAGTTTATAAGCAAGACCCTCCGATGATGATAACCATGTTATCGAAATGTACATCAGGGCATTTAGTGTAAATAATTAAAAAAGAACAATTAATCAGATAATTGTGTTTTATTTTAAAGTTTCTAGTGATTGTGGTTAGGAACAAATTCGAATCATTACTGTATGATTTTAATCTAAATTAAGTTAGTTTTAAGTCGGTGGTGACTGACTGAACTGTGAGAGTTGGGTGATCATAGGTTCAGACAGATTCTAGTTACCCGCTCCCCCGAATCAAATACTAAAAGATCCACGCCCACAACCCCCCCCTTAAAAGTTTACCATACCCCAATTATCATTGCAAAATGTAATCCCCCATAAGTTGAACTTTGAGCCTTGTTGGAAACTTTAAATTGTTTTGGTAGATTGAGTTAGAAGAGTAAGTTAATTTAAATACTTGTAACACAGTTTTCCTGAACTTTGTAATTAATTGTGTACACCATTACTCTCTTGTCATGGACTATGCCCAAAAAGGCAATGTAGATTAGTGTATTGTTAGAAGTGTTCATTCGCTTCGCTCACGTTAATTTATTGGCTTTACGTTCCTCAAAGCTATTCAGGGGTTGAAATTACATTTTTGACAATAACTTCACTATTTGTCACCGTAGAGAAGCGAAATTGTTACAATTACATTCGGAATTACAAGCTGAAAATTATTGATAAACGAAATATAAGAAAAAAAGTTTAAAATGGCCGTTATTTTAACTTTGTAAATCTGATATTCCTGAATTTCTTCAGACTTTTCTTGCTATATTAAAAAAAAAAGAGCGTATCGGTAATTCTGAACGTGTTACAAAACTAAAGATTCCCTTCGCTCAAGTCTATGTCATCTGTTATCTATTAAAATAATTGATTAACCATTTAGTGATTCAACCATGACGTCTGTACAAGAATACAGCATCCAAATTCCTGTTTATATTTGAACAATATATATTTATTCACATAATAAATAGTTTCAAATTACTGCTGTCATCGTTTCTATAACACATTAGATTGAAATTATGTTTTACAAATTGTGAAACAAAGGAATATTTCTGAAGGTTCTTGACAGTTACCTTTGATATCGTGTTCTGTACAGATATTCCTTTGTAATAGTTTGTTAGTTAAATATGATTTGATTCTCAGAGTAGTTGCTATGACAACACTAGAGTGTTTGTATTCAAGAGTGGAAACTTCATATGTTATTAAATCGAGACTGAGTTGCAATCTTTCTAGGAACAAAGTCCACACTTCACAACTATCACTAGCTGTTAATCTGTTCTAGTTGAAGCAAAACAAATATTTTATCATCCCTTCTGGATTCACCCTTATTGATGGAATATGTGTGTATTCTGGTAACGATTTTCTATGTTTTAATTCTTTTACCGACATTCACTTTAAACGCCTGTCTACCAAACAAGCTCGTGTAAGATTTTGCAAATTGTAAGTCCGGGAAATCAATTTCTGTTATTTTGGTAAACGAACTTGTGCAAATAAATGCAATTAAGAATGTAATATAGTTAATTACCTTAGAGGTTGTCCTCAGTCCGTATATTAGTTATAGCTACAGCGCTGTTTCGCCGAACACTGTCGGCTTCATCAGGCCCGCACTAACACATAAACACGTAACACAACACAACACTAACACATATAAAATCGGAGTATGACTCGTCGTACATAAATAATAAAATTGTTTGTGGCCACATTATATGTCTTACTTGTCCAGCTGCAGGTATGGTACTGGATCTATACAGCAGTTATCAGTATGATACTGATAATTAAGTTTAGTTGAAATGAAATGTAAACATGTTTGCTATGTTTATTTAAATTTAATTTTTGTTATTATATCATATATAGGGTTGGAAGAAAAGTTCAGTTTGTCATTTAACATGTTGTCTGTGTTCTTCTTATATTAAACAGTCCAAGGCAACACATTATACTTTATAAAATTAAGAATGCCTGTGAAGATATAAAAGTGAGGGTGAAAATAAATGTAAACGATCAAAAGATCTTTAATTTAGACATGGGTTTCAAATAAGACGATAATCATATTCCCTACTGTCCACAACTTTTATGGATGAAATAATAATGGAATGTAGTATCAACAAATTAGAAAACAATAGTAAGAAACTGGAATCTGAAAATGAAAAATATTCAGACGCTAACATATGCCAGAGGCAGAAGGTAAACTGGGAAATATTTTGCAGGATTGGAGTGAGAGATGGTTGTAAATATAATTGAAAATAAAGTTTTGTGTTTTGGGAAAAAGAGTAAACACTAAAGTGTATAAAGATGTAAAGCTGTAATGTTTTAAGGATTGCAAATATTTTTACAATTAATGGCAAAGTACATAGAAAAATACAAAACACGTTCAAAAATGACAATAACAATTGCCTACAGGAAAGTGACACTACAATAAAGAAGGAAATAGACAAAAACACCAAAGCGGTAATTTGTGTAATTTGAAGGCAGCAGAGCATTGATAATAGTTAGGAAATAATTTAGGAAACTCCTTAGCTTGCAGCCACTAAAAGTAATGTGGAATAATAGAGGATATATAAGCAGAAACTGGAAAGAAAAGGAGGTCAGTCAAATTGTGAGTGGACCCATCTTTGACCAGAGGCGACCTGGAGAAGAGAGACCATCAGGCGTCGTCAGGAATCCATCTGCATAAGGGAAGGAGTCTCGGGTGAAGACATATCTCCAGTGGGGTCAACTGATATTTGGTGAGGAGGCTCTGGTTATTCTAATTTGTTCTCTTTATAAAGTTTACATAGTAGGACAGTGTCATTGCTCAGAGGTTAATAAAGATGGAGACAAACATAAAAAGATGTATTACATGTATTTAGATTCATAACTAGAATTGAATCAACGATATTTAATTAATTAATGAACCTGTAGTATGGACTAATAATGTGAACCTACTTCTTAACCATTCATAAATGTAGGGCCAAAAGCTAGCCAATGATCCCCTAATGAAAATCGTAACTAGAAATGAGATATTTAAAATCAGTGGCAGGCAAAACCAGAATGTTTAAGAAAAAGAATGTTAAAATTAGGGAACGATTTAAGCAAAGTCGTTAATGAATTCATTTTTCCAGTATCCAGGTCAATAATATATATAATAAAGTACTATACCTTAATTTTCGGTATAGTATACCTAATGAATCCACCTAATAAATCACCTAATAAATCCAAAAGACCACCAAAAGACAAAGCTAAATCTATATTTGTTTCCACAGAATATGGCAGCATTCTTCCTAAAATAATAACCTATACTTTCAAAAAAATCAATAGAACTATCGCCTTCCGCACCAATAATGACATTAAAAAACTACTCCAACCCCTTACATAAGCCACTAGAAGCCCAAAAAGGTGTCTATAAACTAACGTGTGATAGCTGTGACAAGTTCTATATAGGCCAAACGGGAAGAGCTTTCAAGGTTCGTTTTAAAGAACACCTGCCTAAAAAGACTATTTCAGGCAACAAATCCAACTATGCGCGTCATTTAATCGACGAAGACCATAGCTACTCGGACTTTGACAGCAATTTAAAACCTATTAAGATTTGCAGTAAAGGCAAATTTATGAATGCCGTAGAAGAATATGAAATCTACAAGGCTTTTAAAATATTAAATTCAAACAATGAACACCGATTATTGAACGACCAACTGAACTTTGATTCGAATATCCTGTATGACGCAGCAATAATAATTCAGAACGCCCGAGGCATATTATAGTTTTTGTGTGTTGTTTAACAACGGACAACCAGTGCATATCCGGGAGCCGTAAGATGCGCATCTACAGACTGTGTTTTTTAAATGTGTTGTGTGTTATGTGTATGTGTTTGTGTATTTAACGTTTTGACGACCTCCATCCATAGAGGGAATTTCTGATGATGGGATAAAAATCTCGAAACGCGTCAAGATTAAAGAAAAAGAGGTTCACTGACGGAAAATTAAGGTATAGTACTTTATTAAAAGTCGTTAGTTGCAGTAATAGAAAAAAAACAATTGAAATGATCTCAAGAAATGTTTAAAAGCATGGCCATACGGGAAAAGAAGTAGTAGGTAACCACATGTAAACCTGGATGGAGACAGTTGCAAAACATGGAAAATAAATTGTAACCAAAACTGAAATGAAGAACTAGCAGCTGACAGAAGACGGGGGGGGGGGAGTTTTTTTTGAGGTACAGAAGAAGTTTTTTAAAAATCAGCAAGCGTAAATTTATTTAAAAAATGTTAAGTCTCCAAAGGAAGAAGTAAAGAAGAAAGGTGTCCTGGAACTGAAGATAGTCCACTAATTGTTGACGTTAAACTAAATTACTCAATACGAAGAAGAACTTATTCAACGATTCTTAGAACCGAATATACCTTCCATATTAACAAAATCTGACTTGCAACCGTTAAAGTTAATCAACTCTGATAAATATGTGAATTTGCAGATGTAATTACAATAGTAGTTCAAAACATGCAGAAGGTCTCTCAACCCTTGAAACAGAAGTTGTAAAACGTAAGCCTAGAATAAAATAAGCGAAAAAAGTACATTTTCTACACTCCAAATATCATTTTAACGAGTTTTAACGCGTTTCGAATGAAAACCATTTTAAAAAGCTATTTAAGTATCGCCTCGTCCCTTAAAGAAATCGTCTTGTATAAAATAAGTAACTTCCTCTTATACTTATTAAATGTTGAGCTTGACTTATGAGAAAAACTATACAGTATAATAAACACACAGAACACAATTCTCATAAAAAAATACGCCTAAGTATCAGACGCGTTTCCTCTTATACTACCAATTAATTGGCTCCGCCCTCTTCCAATCATTGTTGCTATACTATTGGTTAGATTCATTTAGTTTTACCCAATAGCGATAGATTGTTAAACGTTAATTTTTTTGTTTAGTTGGGTTATTTAAGACGACTAACGTAAGGTACGAAGTATTACGTAAATAGCTTTTTTAAGTGGTTCAGTTCATTGAATCGTGTCAGTAGAGATCTCAGAATTCTGAAATTTGTACTAAAATTTATCTTGTCAGAAAATATCTGGATTTGGAAGTGGTGCAGGTGTTCATGAGATGGAAGTAGAGCAATTGATTGAATTGTAAGATAGGATTACAGATGGAATCATCGATAGAATTGAGTGGTAGTACAACCTTTTATACTTCTCAAAAACTATTCAGGTCAAGGTTAGTCCGATTGTGCTACAAAGCTGAGAATGTATTGAGTTTCAACTGGGGTTCGCAAAGTCTGGACTGTCACCATACGTGGAGAACCCGTGTAGAAGAAATTACATACGAGGGTCAAAAGACATTTCTCTTGTTTTTTGTTGGAACAATTTTTTTTTAATATCAGAATTAGGTAAAATCAAAATAGAAGAATTTATTTCCTTTATGACTTTTTTTAAAGTGAATAATTTTTTTTGGAAAATCTCTTCAAACTGGTCAATATTTTAATACACATCTCAAAATCTGGAAAAATTCTGACTTTTTTAAAGTATGTACTTTTTCTTTCCTGTTCGTAAAAAAGAAGACAAAAGTTTACCTTCTGATTTAAATATGGTTTTTTAATCCCAAAACACTCTAGCTGGGTCTATTTATATTTCTTCATGTAGTTAGTTTAGATACTGTTTTCCTTATGTGGTCTATCTTCACCAACTCTTGTTTTGATTTGTCCTTAAAGCTATTACAGTACTCCAAGTTGTCTCTAATTATGAGCTTTTTCTTTTTTTAAATTGACAACAAACTCGAAGGTTTTCGGCTCCAAGACACAAGAAAATAATAAATAAATTAAAACTCTGATTTTATACAAGTTAAAAATATATTTTATGATCAATATTTAATTTATTGTTCCTCATTTTTTGGATTTGTTCAAACGGTTCAAACACAAGAGTAATAGTGTGTGGAACAAGGAAAGCAAGTTTAGGACCTGTTTATCTATATAGTCGGATAATCAAATAATAATACAATTGCCAATAAGAACATCTTATTTCTACATTCAGTACTCAACTGAAGTAGTAGTTTTTGAAATGATTAACTATCGAACTGTTATTTTATAGAGTACAGTACGTTTGGTTTGGGTCTTTTCAGACTACATTTGAGGGGGAAAATATCAAAATCGTTGGGGGCTATTTTGAAAAATGGAGTCTTACATAAGCCTCCTAGCAATTTTGTAAATAGTTTTTTTTTTTATTTTACAATAAATAACGAACCGATATTTTTCGAAAAGATAGATATTTGTAAATTAGAGGGAATTTTCATTTTAAAATTTTCATTGATATTTGAAAAAATTAACACATCAAATATGTATTTTAATTTAAATAAAATATTTTTAAAATTGTATATTTATATGTAAAGATCTTTACTGACAATTGTTTCATTTTCTCTCTTTCACGTTTTGAAAATTTTCAAACGGCCATTTCCCTGAAAAAATGCATTTTTTTTTTTAAATAATAACATGAATCAAATTATGTGGTACAAGCGAAATCAATTTATTTATTTATAAAATCAGAGGATCTTATTTCTGATGATTTACTCAAATAACTAAAACAGAAGTTTTTTTTTAATTTGTGTATAACGTAAATTTTTAGAGTAAATTTTAATTTTAAAGTATTATTTACTTATTTAAAAAAAATAATTCAGGTAATGTTGCGTAATAGTGTTTAAGATTAAATCGACAGTTCTCAAAATCTAAATTGGCTTAAATGCCACAGCAACTTTCACTTTGTACCTGTACACATTTTGGTCGTTCTCTTTCCATCTCTGCTTGGAGTCAGATGAATTGTCTATTCCCTCAGCCTTTTCTCATGGACTTAAGTTCCGGTTACCTCAGATTCGTTTACTTTTTACCTCAAATACTTTATGTTTCTCTTTTAAACATTTTATATCTTGTAAAGTGTCAAGTGCGGTCAGTGTGAAGTGATTGCAAGAAGAAGTACTGGCCAGTTATGGGCGTCATCACCAGTTCATTATTGGGGGGGGGGAGGACATATGCAGGGGATCTAGGAGTATGGAAATTTAAAAAAATTAAACTTCTCAAAACATCGTTTTTATGCATTTATTTATGCGTTTGTAACAGAAATGTAATGTTAAAAACCCTAGTAAAGACAAAGCCCGATGTTTACCTTTTAAGGTTTTAAGTAAATC
Organism: Aphrophora alni; assembly: GCA_963513935.1. Classification (NCBI taxonomy): domain Eukaryota; kingdom Metazoa; phylum Arthropoda; class Insecta; order Hemiptera; family Aphrophoridae; genus Aphrophora; species Aphrophora alni. The sequence goes on along the minus strand of OY740779.1, from coordinate 31,079,029 downwards.
ATTCGTTTTCAGCAAAAATATTTTTACATCTCAAATATTGGGGGGGGCGCGTCCCCCCGTCCCCCGGCGATGACGCCCATGCCAGTTACTACACATCAGAAGTGGAACCGTTCGTTGGCACAAATATAACGACAACCTCAAGGAAGGTAAACTCAATGACTCTGGTCCTCCGGTACTCAAACTAGTAAATAATAAATTCATAAATTAACAATCTTTAATTATCGAACAGGTAATGTTTATTTAAATTGTTTTAAATTACATCAAATTATTGTGTGTGTGATTTAGAAAAGGCAGAAAATTACAAAATTAAAATGTAATTACAATACAAAAACAACATCGCCAATTTATAAACCACTTCCATTGCAGATTACAAAGTGAAATGTAAACAAATACTGTTATAATCTGATCGCCCAACAACCCTTCCTTTAATTTACATAATGTAAACAAACCAATCAAAACTTGTATAATGACTAACTGGAAGCCTAATTTTGTAATTAAGCCTTATAACAGAAGTTTCTCGCAAAAGTCGAGTTTGTCGTTTTTTTTATGGTTTTTAATTTTTCAATAATTGTTACACTTTGGATTAGGTTAGTGAAAAGTCCTGGGCATTGGTTTTACAATTTAGTTACATTATTTTTTAAATTTCTCCCTGTATTTTAAAAATATCAGAAAGGTTTAATATCTCTGGTTTTAATTTTGATAGAGATTTTAAATAAACGAATTTTGTATAAATCAACACCTTGTATTCTAGTGTGCCCCAAATATAACACAGGGTGTGCTAAACTTTATTTAATAGGATTGTTTATGAATGTTCATCAATAATTAATACATGGTCATCAAGTTGATCAATAAGTAACACAAGCATATTAGAGTTTGTCACATACAAGATACTTAGTAGACAGAAAATACTGTGCTTAGCCAAAAATAGGAGGTGAGTTTTTTTAACAATGTATTCGTTTTGAGATCCCTGAGTCCAAAAAAGGTGGTTTTTGAAATGATGTCCGTCTGTCTGTCTATCCCATGTTGCAATGCTCTACAACCCAAACGTGTGGGCCGATTTTAATCAAACTCGTTTTGTGGGAATATTTGGAAAAAAAAATAGAACTCGAAATACAGTGGGTAGCTGCAAAAATAAATAAAAAAGGACGATTTTGATCTTATTTTGTTTTAATGTTAACTTAATAAAATCTTTCCTAATATGCCAGTTTGTCAGTTATCAGCAGAAATTAAATAATCTTCGACGAAGTTTTATTTTATTTTTTTCTTCAAAATCGGTTCTACCGATTTCATTCAAATTTGAGTGGAGATTAATTTAAGTGAGTGTATATTTGACAAATGTGCAATAGTTTGTGCAAATCTTTTCTCCTCAGGGTAGCAGACACTATTGACCCCGTTTCACATTTGAAGCCAACACAACACACATTTCCCAATGTTTAGTTAAACAACATTGTGTGAAACCACATCAATAAATCTTCATTAATGGTCTGCAAGAGGTGAAACCTCAAGGGGATACTTTCACCCTTAAATAGAGGGTGTATTATTGAGCAAGGAACACATCCCCAATGTGCAATGCTCATTGAATAGAAGACTTTAGATGAAGAAATGTTCACACTTTATTTTTTCAAAGTACTAAATATATTTCACTTCGCTCATGTATGAACTATTACAATCATTCCTGAGCTTTAGTAGATTATTTTAAAACAATTGTAAAATTAGTTTCATATTAATACTTAACATGATATCGGTCTCTGCTTTGCAATGAGAAGTAGTTTTTAAGTTGAAAGAACAAAAAAAAAAAAATGATGGAATAGACTAAGAACAGACAAGTAAATAGAACACAATATCTTAGGAATGCCGATTTTTACCGAATCCTCAACTAAATGTATTTTAATGAGGGTGTAAATTCACTTCCCTTGTACCATAAACGCACTTCAGTGTGCATTTTATTTAATTAAAAAATTAATATAGAGTGACAGTCAGGTTTTATTGGCAGTTATTCTTAAAACTTAATGTTTTTTTGTGCTTTTGAAAATGGTTAGTGTCAATTAATCTTCAAATAATTTTTAAAAAAATCTGTAGAGATGTTTTTGAGAAATTAATTATTTTATAACAGCCTTACGACGGAGGTTTTTTTTTTTTTAAAAAAATTGAAAATCTTTACAGCCGATTTTGAGAATACTGTGATTTTTGTTTTTTATGGCAGCTGCTCTCTCGAATTTAAATTTATCGTAAAAATGAACAAAATTCCTGTAAAATATACAAAAATATATCCACATAACAAATTCGAATAAAATCGGTCAACGCATTTCGACTGTGGAGACATCATTACAAAAACTATTTTTGGATGAATCAAACTTCTACCAATCTCATAACTGTCTCTACACTACGAATGTAAGACAGTAAACATAGTCTTACTTCTCTTGAGATAAACTTAGTACTAGTAGAGACAGTACAATGAAGGAGAGATAATTTGCATTTAGTGTTTTCGTTTCTCCTATAGTGTGATGGTAACAACAATTTTATACAAAGTTATTTTACATTTTAACAAAAGTTCATGATTCACTGATTACAGCAGATGTTGATAAGGCACAAGTAACTGTTGTAAAGGCAAAGCAATTCCACTTTAAACAAGCAAAGTTTTATTAAAAAATACCCTAAGTGAACTCTACTAGTTTTATTATCACCTTTAATTAAAAACTTTTTAACTTTAATACCTCCTCCTTACGCGACTTCGAGTTTAGTTAATACAAAACTTGGGTAAAAACAATACTTGTCTTTCTGAAATGTTTTGACGAGTTTAAAGTTTTTTTTATCCCCAACCCTATTTACGTGTCTTCATGTACACTAACTATATCCCTGCAGATATTCTGTTGTTATTTTAC